>CM038145.1:402424753-402889248 GCA_021437245.1 Aegilops speltoides
TTTACGTAAGCGCCAAGAACCATGGCATCTGGTCCTGGAGTCCGAGTAGGACTCTTCTTTGCGTTCCAAAACGACTTTGGGGAAGCCCTCTCCCCAAGAAACGACCCCAGGGCTCAACATATAAATAGAGAGGCAGGGCTAGCACCCAAAACACATCAAGATTCACCAAGCCGTGTGCTGGCAAGTTTATCCTCTGTCATAGTTTCCTTTGTGCTTGGCGTAGCCCTGAGGTGATTGTTCTTCACCACCACTGTCACCACGCTGTCGTGGTGCCGGAACTCATATACTACTTCGCCCCTCTTGCTGGAGCAAGAAGGTGAGGATTGTTGGGGAACGTAGTAATTTCTAAAAATTTCCTACGTACACGCAAGATCATGGTGATGCATAGCAACGAGAGGGGAGAGTGTGTCCACGTACCCTCGTAGACCGAAAGCGGAAGCGTTAGCACAACGCGGTTGATGTAGTCGTACGTCTTCACGATCCGACCGATCAAGTACCAAACGCACGACACCTCCGAGTTCTGCACACGGTCAACTCGATGACGTCCCTGAACTCTGATCCAGCCGAGCTTTGAGGAAGAGTTCCCTCAGCACGACGGTGTGGTAACGATGATGATGCTCTACCAATGCAAGGCTTCGCCTAAGCACCTCTATGATATTATCGAGGTGGATTATCATGGAGGGGGGCACCGCACACGTCTAAGAGATCCAAGGGATCAATTGTTGTGTCTCCAAGGGGTGCCTCCTGTCGGTGTCAAAACCAGCGGATCTCGGGTAGGGGGTCCCGAACTGTGCGTCTAAGGCTAATGGTAACACGAGGCGGGGGACACAATGTTTACCCAGGTTCGGGCCCTCTCGATGGAGGTAATACCGTACTTCCTGCTTGATTGATCTTGATGATATGAGTATTGCAAGAGTTGATCTACCACGAGATCGTAGAGGCTAAACCCTAGAAGCTAGCCTATGATTATGATTGTTGTTGTCCTACGGACTAAACCCTTCGGTTTATATAAATACCAGAGGGGGCTAGGGTTACACATAGTCGGTTACAGAGAAGGAGATCTACATATCCTGATTGCCAAGCTTGCCTTCCACGCAAAGGAGAGTCCCACCCGGACACGGGACGAGGTCTTCAATCTTCTACCTTCATAGTCCAACAGTCCAGCCAAAGTATATAGTCCGGCTGTCCGAGGACCCCCTAATCTAGGACTCCCTCAGTAGCCCCTGAACCAGGCTTCAATGACAATGAGTCCGGCGCGCAGATTGTCTTTGACATTGCAAGGCGGGTTCTTCTCCAAAATCCCTAAGTACCTGTTGTAACAAGCTGTGTCCGGGTTCCCATTAATGTTGCACTCCTCGGCTTCTGTACCTTAATAATGGTAGTCTCCATGTGTCGAGCAAATGCGAGAAGTCGGGGCATTTTTACATTTGCCACCCTGACCACGTTAGTAAATCGTCTATTAAAGAGACGGGGATCCTCAGATCCAAATCACAACATCTTCCCCCAGCGAGTATCCATCAGAGCGCGCACGCAAAAAGCCATTCCATCATGGCCGGCCGCCGCAGCTCCTCCTCTCGCTCCCGCAGCGCTAAGCCAGGTGATTGGGAGAAGTGTTCTGTCCCCCACGGTCGATTGGTGGAGTTGCAGACCCAGGGGTTTCTCCCGCCTTCATATATGGTCCCTGTCCGAGCCATCCAGGGGGGAGCGGGTATGCCTTGTCCCTTACTTGCTGAGGGGACTCGGATTTCCAATCCATCCGCTCCTCCGCGGTCTCCTGGAGGTCTACGGCCTCCAGCTACATAACTTCACTCCTGCCTCCATACTACACATCGCAGGCTATGTCGCCTTCTGCGAGCTATTTTTGGGTTGCGAAGCTCATTTCGAGCTATGGAAGAGGCTATTCTGCCTCGTACCTCGCACTCAGGAGGGGTCAATATATCAAGTGGGCGGAGCCGAAATATGGCGCATAGCCGGGACCGGATACCTATCCGGTACTCCGAAGAAGACATCCGAAGACTGGCCTTCGGAGTGGTTTTATATGGAGGACGTCCCCCTTCCGGACCCTATTCGGATGGGCCTTCCTGAGTCTGCTAATGCCCCGTTGAAGAAACGCCACAGCTGGTGCTCCCGGAGCCCCCAGTAGGAAGATAACAGAGAGGTCCTTTCCCTGATGGGCAGGATAAAAATGCTGGCCAAATCTAGACTGACAATAATCGAGGTTATGTCAATATGTATAATGCGGGGGGTGCAGCCACTTCAGTATCGGGGGAAACCCATGTGGCACTTCAATGGAGAAGATGATGCCACCCATTGCGGTCGTAAAGGTCCGGACTCCGCCACTGCTCTGGAGAAAATACTGTTCGATTTGTACAAAGGAGAAGTAGAGGAGTTCATCCGTATTAAGCCACGGGATGGATTCTCCATGTATAACCCCTCAAGCTGGGTGAGCTACTATCCTTTACTCCAATCCTTCCCACACTCTTCATCATAATTATTTACGTTGCTA
Source organism: Aegilops speltoides (assembly GCA_021437245.1). Taxonomy (NCBI): domain Eukaryota; kingdom Viridiplantae; phylum Streptophyta; class Magnoliopsida; order Poales; family Poaceae; genus Aegilops; species Aegilops speltoides. The sequence continues at coordinate 402,427,260 of CM038145.1, forward strand.
ATTCATAGTAGGAACTGCGAAAAGCTGTGAGGGAGGTCCACAGCCCGTCTCCACAGCCAGAGGACCCCGACCGGGCCCTCGACCCTGGACTCGAAGAAGATCCGGACATATTCGTGGAGCTCGTTGACCGGACGTTCTATCAGCTAAGCTGTGATGGTGCCTTGGTGGCCATCATAGCCGATTACCCTGGCCTACTCCCTACATCGCATGTAAGTAAAACCGGAGTCCCAACTTCCGAGAAGGATCCCTTCTTTGCATCTTACCCACCGCATACGTATCACGTCTTACAGGGAAGGCCATCGGGGCGCCGTGCCGAACCCGCGGTGACTTGTCAACAAGGGGCACCGAAGCCGGGTAGGCTCAAAAGGAAGGGGTCAGGACTGAGACGCCGTCGCAGAGGTATGATTAAAAACTTACTCCATGATTATCGTCTTTAATATATAATAATGTCCGTGGTTCCTGGCAGAAAAAACGCTCGCCGGACTGTGTCTGGAGAGCCTGCAGGCCACGCCTCCACCAGCCGGACTCCAGAGCCGGACTTAGGGGAAGAGGCTAACACGGGGACAACGCCGGATGGTCCTCCTACAGAGGATGCGGATAGACTGTCCGCTACGAATTCTGAAGTGGAGAGCGCCATGAATCACAGGCGTCGCCGGGCCGTACTTAGCGACCCTAATTTCTTTGGAGAGGCGTTCATTGCCTTCAACTCAGGAGATGCGTACATCTGAGCTACTCAAGATGGCCTTGCTAGAGCCATGGACTAGCATGTAAAGGATATACGGGTAAGAAAATCTGATAATTATGTATATCAGTAGCCCCTGAGACTTGAAACAGTTGACACAGTTGATTTAAGGATCATTGTATGCATAGGTTCTTATGGAGAAGAATACCCAGTTGTCTCAAGAGTTGGAGGAGTGCAAAGCCCAGCTATGGGTTGCAGTTGCCGGAATGGAGGAGTCCAAGAAGGCCTCATCTGGTAATACTTGTCTTGATCGAAAAGAATGTAATGACATGTACTAGTTAGTATTCGGCATGCATGCAAATCTAACAATAGATTCTGCAGACAATCCCAGAGGTAATCCGGAGATCGTACCGGGGAATGAGCAACATGCTCAACGACAGCTAGAGGCTGGCGAGCGCGTGCTTACACGGGTTATTCGAGAAAAAATGATCTCCAGGATGCCAATACCCGGTTGGATGTTGAATTAAAAGATGTTCGGGCCCAGCTTGCTGACTCCGTGAAGGAGAATAAGTGGCTTCGACGCGACATTTTTAGTAAGTGCTCGAACGAACCTTTATACAGTTCAGCGAAGAAAATAGGCTAACAGAGTTATGTCTGTAGGTATGCTAACAGGTCATCCCAAAGAGGGGATGCCCGGATCTACAGGCGATCTTCTGCAAGAGCTCTCACAACTGCACGAACAAGCTCGGCAGGTGATGCAAGGTATTGCCCAGGCCTTGTGGCCGTCCGCCTCCCTGCCAGGAGGCATGTGAGAGCTTGTAGAAATGCTCAAGGGAGCGCGGCGGCGCTTCCGATTATGGAAGATATCGGTCTGCCGACAAGGTGCAAGGGAAGCCTGGGACATGGTGAAGACGCGATACACCAAGGCTGACCCGAACCACATGGCCGAGGTTGGGCCTGTAGGGTCAGATGGGAAAGAGATCCCTGTTAGTCTGGTATATGACCAGGTAGCATTAGCCGCAAAGTATTCCCAACACGATTGTAGGCTAGACAACCTGTTGGATGGTATAGAAGAAGAATTTGGTCAGTCTAAGTGACTTTGTACTTCAAATGACATAATTTGTCCCTAGCCGGATTGTAAATCATTTGTCATGGCAGACCTTTTCGCTTCAACCTCCGGACCCAACAGTCCGGAGTGTATCCGAATACCTCCTCAGTTATGTAAAAACCGGGGTACGCGTGGAAACCAGGCGTAGGGGTCATAAGTGCTTGAACAGACAAGTACCCACTAGCTATGTTATATTAAATGGATAGTAAGAAACATCTTCTAGGGAGAATTGTTCCATTAGGGGTTCCTTTCCCTGGGTACGCATGCATTAATGTGCATGTCCGAGCTGCGAACAGAGACGCAGGATATAAAATATCTGGGGTTTGTATTGTAAGTAGGTAAGAAACATCTTTTGTTCACCGACCGAATATTCCCTTAAGAACGCTAGCTTTCGGCTTCACCCAGCCTGAGGTACACATCCGGCTGACCCGGCAGTAACAATCGTAGAGGTGCTCCCCTTATGCCCTAGCCGAACTAACGAGAATGTAGGGCATAAACACAGGAGCCAGGCAACCCAGCTTGGCCAAAACTTAAGTCATATCGATGCATATACCGCCGAAAAAAGGTACATATGGAAAAGTGACAGATATGTGGTGGGCAGAAAGCCCGGAAGATAATTATATTAAGCTTCTGTATAAGAAGCCCCCAGGCATAATGAGCGCGCATAATGTGCCAGGATCATGTAGTCAAGACACACTTGAAGCCTTTTAAGGCCATAAAAAGAAAGAAAGAAAGAAAAAGAAGATATAACTTGAAAAAGAAAGGCAGAGGTAAGGAGACAAACACAGAGTTCGGCACTAGGCGTAGAATCTTTGGAGTGTGGCCGCGTTCCATGGGTTTGGCTCGAGTCGATTATCAGATGCATCACGCAGACGGTAGGCCCCTTCAGTGAGAACTTTATCAATGATGAAGGGACCCTGCCACTTGGGCTTGAGCTTGTCCTTTTTCTTCTCTGGTAGGCATAAAACGAGTTCGCCAACGTTATAAGTTTTGGCCCGTACTTCTCTGCTTTGATACTTGCGAGCCTGTTGCTGATAGATTGCGGAACGGGCTTTCGCGATGTCGCGCCCCTCCTCCAGGGCATCTAAACTGTCCTGCCAATCAAGCTCAGCTTCTTTCTCTTCGTACATGCGCACTCGAGGTGAGTCATGAATGATATCGCAGGGCAATACAGCCTCTGCACCGTACACCATAAAAAATGGTGTGTATCCGGTAGTGCGATTCGGCGTGGTCCGCAGCCCCCATAGTACGGCGTCGAGCTCCTCGACCCAGTGTGTATATGATTCCTTCAGGAATCGCACTAGTTTGGGTTTGATGCTGCTCATGATAAGACCGTTTGCTCGTTCGACTTGACCGTTCGTTTGGGGGTGATAGACGGAGGCGTAATCGAGCTTAATGCCCATGTTGACGCACCAAGTTTTCACCTTGTCGGCTGTGAAGTTGAGGCCGTTATCGGTGATGATGCTATGGGGGACACCATAATGGTGTACAACCCCTGATATGAAGTCTATCACTGGTCCGGATTCGGCCGTTTTAATTGGTTTGGCTTCTATCCATTTAGTGAATTTATCCACCATGACCAACAAGTATTTTTTTTCTGATGGCCTCCTCCTTTAAGGGGTCCAACCATATCGAGCCCCCAGACCGCAAAGGGCCAAGTCATGGGGATTGTTTGGAGAGCGGTAGGTGGCATATGGCTTTGATTTGCAAAAAGCTGGCAACCGATGCAATGTTGGACGAGGTCCTGTGCGTCTGCTCGGGCTGTCGGCCAGTAGAAACCTGTACGGAAGGCCTTGCTTACAAGGGCCCGAGCTGCGGCGTGGTGGCCGCCGAGTCCGGCATGAATTTCGGCCAAGAGCTATCGCCCTTCCTCTCCGGAGATGCACCTTTGGAGCACTCCGGTCGCGCTTTTCTTATAAAGCTCTCCCTCGTGGACCTTGTAGGCTTTAGAGCGCCGCACAATGCAACGTGCCTCATTTTGGTCCTCAGGGAGTTCTTGCCTATTTAGGTAGGCCAAGAAGGGTTCTGTCCACGGGGCGATGACAGCCATAATCGCGTGGGCCGAAGGTTTTATTTCGGTGGAGGAGCCTCCGATTACGTCAGAGTGTGCGGGATCTGGGGTTGTGTTCGGATCCGGACTGGTATTGCTGGTCTCCCCTTCCCACACCACAGATGGCTTGAACAGCCTTTCCAAGAAGATATTAGGTGGGACGGGGTCTCGCTTAGCGCCGATGCGGGCGAGGATATCTGCCGCTTCATTATTTTCTCGGACCACATGGTGGAATTCGAGCCCCTTGAACCGAGCTGTCATTTTGAGGATGACATTATGGTAAGCCGCCATTTTGGGGTCCTTGGCATCAAAGTCTCCATTTATTTGAGATATTGCGAGGTTCGAGTCCCCACGCACTTCTAGGCATTGAATGCCCATGGAGACGGCCATCCAAAGACCATGCAACAGAGCCTCATATTCGGCTGCATTGTTGGAGTCTATGTATAGTATTTGGAGTATGTATTGGACTGTATCTTCGGTGGGGGATGTCAGGACAATGCCTGCCCCCAAACCAGCCAGCATCTTAGAGCTATCAATGTGCATGATCCAATTGGAGTACGCGCCGTACTCTTTAGGGAGTTCGGCTTCTGTCCATTCGGCGACGAAGTCAGCCAGTACTTGCGACTTAATGGCTCGCCGTGGTTTGTATGTTATGTCAAACGGGAGGAGCTTGATATCCCATTTAGCAATCCGGCCCGTGGCATCACGGTTATTTATTATATCGTTGAGTGGTACTTCAGAGGCCACCATGATTGAAAACTCTTGAAAGTAGTGTCGTAGTTTCCGAGGTGCCATGAAGACCGCGTATGCTATCTTTTAATAATGTGGGTACCGTGACTTGCATGGAGTGAGGACAGTGGATACGTAGTTGTTGGAAATATGCCCTAGAGGCAATAATAAAAGTATTATTATATTTCATTGTTCATGATAATTGTCTTTTATTCATGCTATAACTGTATTATCCGGAAATCGTAATACACGTGTGAATACATAGACCACAATATGTCCCTAGTGAGCCTCTAGTTGACTAGCCCGTTGTGATCAACAGATAGTCATGGTTTTCTGGCTATGGAGATAGGATGTCATTGATAACAGGATCACATCATTAGGAGAATGATGTGATGGACAAGACCCAATCATAAGCATAGCACAAAGATCGTGTAGTTCGTTTGCTAGAGCTTTGCCAATGTCAAGTATCTCTTCCTTCGACCATGAGATCGTGTAACTCCCGGATACTGTAGGAGTGCTTTGGGTGTATCAAACGTCACAACGTATCGGGTGACTATAAAGGTGCACTACGGTATCTCCGAAAGTGTCATTGGGTTGACACGGATCGAGACTGGATTTGTCACTCCGTATGACGGAGAGGTATCTCTGGGCCCACTCGGTAATGCATCATCATAATGAGCTCAAGGTGACCAAGGTGTTGGCCACGGGATCATGCATTACTGATGCGAGTAAAGTGACTTGCCGTAACGAGACTGAACAAGGTATTGGGATACCGACGATCGAGTCTCGGGCAAATAACGCATCGATTGACAAAGGGAATTGCATACGGGGTTTTGATCGAATCCTCGACATCGTGGTTCAACCGATGAAATCATCGAGGAGCATGTGGGAGCCAACATGGGTATCCAGATCCCGCTGTTGGTTATTGACTGGAGAGTGGTCTCGGTCATGTCTGCATGTCTCCCGAACCCGTAGGGTCTTCACACTTAAGGTTCGGTGACGCTAGGGTTATTATGAAGACGAGTATGTGACTACCGAATGTTGTTCGGAGTCCCGGATGAGACCCCGGACATCACGAGGAGTTCCGGAATGGTCCGGAGGTGAAGTTTTATATATGGGAAGTTGTCATACGGACACCGGAAAGTTTCGGGGGTCTATCGGTAATGTACCGGACCACGGAGCGGTTCGGGTCCACCGGAGGGGCCACCTCCCGGAGGGCCACATGGGCCGCAAAGGGGAGGGAGCCAGCCCCTGGAGGGCTGGGCGCGCCCCCCACCTTGGGCCCATGCGCCTAGGGTTGGGGGGGAAACCCTAAGGGGGGCGCCCCCCTTGCTTGGGGGCAAGCCTCCCTCCTGCCGCCGCCCCCTCTAGATCCCATCTAGAGGGGTCGGCCCCCCTTGCCCCTTCCCCTATAAATAGAGGGGTGAGGGAAGGGCTGCTGTACACACCTCCAAGGCGCAGCCCTTCCCCTCCCCAACACATCTCCTCCTCCGCTGGCGCTTGCGCCCACAGCCGAGATCTTCTGCACCAACACCACCACGCCGTCGTGCTGCCGTTGGAGCGATCTCCCTCAACCTCTCCTCCCCCCTTGCTGGATCAAGAAGGAGGAGACGTCTCCCGTCCCGTACGTGTGTTGAACGCGGAGGTGCTGTCCGTTCAGCACTTGGACATTGGTGATCTGAATCATGTCGAGTACGACTCCATCATCACCATCCCATTGCAAGCTTCCGCACGCGATCTACAAGTGGTATGTAGATGCAAACTCACTCCCTTGACTCGTTGCTTAGATGAACTCATAGATGGATCTTGGTGAAACCGTAGGAAAAATTTTAATTTTCTGCAACGTTCACCAACAGTAGTATACCGGCTTTTGAAGCGGGAACTTATGTCCGTCTATCTCTCGTTCGATGACGAGTACTGCGCTTACAACTTGTGTGTTGCAGCTATATATAACAGCATGGATTCGCTGATATTTGGCGTGGCTAGGATTGGATTGCTGGCCAAGAGGGACTTTATTTTTTCCAGTCCAGCCGTGGTCGCGTCCGTCCACTCAAAGTGTTCGGTGCATTGAAGAAGGAGATAAAGAGGTAGTGTCTTTTCTCCCAATCAGGAGATAAAGCGGCTTAGGGCAGCCACACATCCAGTCAATTTCTGGATTTGCTTGCACTACTAGGAAAAGGCATGCTACTGGCACACCAGTTTTGCCTTCTAATGGCGCACTACTTGTGCGCCACTAGCATCACGCCATTAGAATTAAATTCTAATGGCGCTCCAGTGGTGCACCAATAGTATCTGGTGTTCTAATGGCGCACCACGTAGTGCGCCATTAGTATTGCCCATAGTGTGCCTCTAGTATCTGCTATACTAATGGTGCACCACATGGTAGTGCGCCATTAGTAACAATTTTTTTTTTCGTTTTTTCTTAATCTCAGGTCACTATTTCACATATGAGATATCCAACACATATATATACAACAAGCATCCATATAACAATCATATCCAACACACAAGTTTCATCATATATACATACATAGCCAACACATAGTTCCATCGTTACATATTAGAAAAGTTTCACATTGTTCATCCAACACCGTTATCCATCAATTCACAAAAGTTTCACATTGATACAAAATAAAAACACAAATGGAAAAGAAGCACTCCATCCATGCAAGCTTCCGTGAATTAAATCAAATCTGCAAAATGATAAACAAGAAGTTAGAAGAAGAAGAAGAAGAAGAAGAAGAGAAGAAGAAGAAGAAGAAGAAGACTAGAAGAATACTAGAAGAAGAAGAACACTAGAAGAATACTAGCAGAAGAATAAGAAGAATAATAAGAATAAGAAGAAGAAGACTATAGGCTTATTATGTAAACTCGATCATTTTGTGCTAACATAAGTAATGTTGGAGCTAACCTATAGGAAACTAAGCATATAAGCTCTCTAAGTTAGCATATTAGAGCCAACTTAGGTAAAATGAAGCTAACCTATGTCATTTTGGAAAAGAAGAAGAATAAGAAGAATAAGAAGAAGACTATAAGCTTATTATGTAAACTTGATCATTTTGTGCTAACATAAGTAATTTTGGAGCTAACCTATAGGAAACTAAGTATATAAGCTCTAAGTTAGCATATTAGAGCCAACTTAGGTAAAATGAAGCTAACCTATGTCATTTTGGAAAAGAAGAAGAATAAGAAGAAGACTATAAGCTTATTATGTAAACTTGATCATTTTGTGTTAACATAAGTTATTTTGGAACTAACCTATAGGAAACTAACCATATAAGCTCTAAGTTAGCATATTAGAGCCAACTTAGGTAAAATGAAGCTAACCTATAGGAAACTAAGCATATTATATATATATATATATATATATATATATATATATATCATTTTGGAGATCTGACATACCTGACATAGTTTAGTTCTCATTGTTCTTCTCCTTCTCCTTCCTCAGCCTGATGCGCCAAGAGCGGCGAGGCGGTGGAGGCAGTGGGATGTAGTCTTCTACCACAATTGGCGTGGTCATGTCGCCCAGCTGTGGGATCGCCGGTGCCACCACCGGTGCGTGGTCATTGTCAGGCACCACCACCATTGCGAGGCCACCTTCAGGCAGGACGGGCACGACCATCGCTAGGTCATCCTCAGCCACCTCCATCTCTTGCCCATGGTCAGCCACCACCATCTCTTGCCCTTGGTCAGCCACCACCAGCGCTAGGTCATCCTCAGCCTGATGCCCATCGTCATCCTGCAGCTCCTCATCCCCACTCTGCTCCTCTTCTCCCGTACTCCAGTCCGGATCATCCTTCTTGTTGTCTTTGCTGCTGCCAGAATCACTGCTGCTTTCGCTAAAGCCAGAATCGCTGTTGCTTTTGCTACAGCCATAGTCGCTGCTGCTTTGGTTGTAGCCAGTGTCGCTGCTGCTGCTCCCATTGCCTGTCCAAATGCAACAATGACCATTAACAATCGATGTGAGACAAAGCCAAATGTAGAGGAATAAGAAGAGGCAGAATGTACTGGCATCATCATCATCAGTGTAGCGCATGCGACACATAGTCGCGTGGAACACCTTCACGATGAGCATGGCGGTGTCGTCGTCGTACCTGAAGAGAAGGAAGTACCCCAGCCGCAGGTCGTAGGCACGGTAGAACTTCTCCCACCCACGATACAAGTACATGTGGCCCTCCTTGATCACCAACTGCACATCCCATAGTCTGCGTAACCCACTGCCGGCCTGTCGCAGCTTCACATTATTTGGCGGATCTTCACCCAGCATGTTCATAAAACTGTCAGGCAGCCTCTGCAGTTTGGGACAATGAGTGATGTAGCAAATAACAGATATCATAATGAGATGGGTGAAGGGGAGATCTCTCATTTTATATACCTGCGTCATGGATGATACTGAAGTCCCAAGTATGATACTGAAGAACTCGGAAGCATCCAACTCATACTGTGGTGTGGCAGAGCAGCGGTGGCTGCTTCCCCTCATCTCTGATAAGCAGCAGAAGAGACCAATTAGTACCCTTAGAACAGATCATAAAACATGCATGATAACAGGCTATACTGAAAGTCCAATTGTACTGGATTATAAATTAGTGTAACAATGACGTAGAAGATGGGAGCACCTAGTACACATTAGCAAAACAAAAAGGTATTCTAAACCAATAGCACATTCAGAAAAAGTATGCAAACAACATTGCAACCGATGATATCACAATCATAGTGCCATTCTAAACCAATAGCACATTTGATTCAAGGTATGGGGTGGGTCGGCCAAACCCTTTTTTTGGAACAAAGGCACATATACAAAAGACCACTTATGCCAACAGTATGGTTTATATTTGTTCCCAACAGGGAATTGATCACTGTGTGGTTTGAGTGAAACCTATGTCTGTCACTTTAATTCCTGTTGGGGTTTATCCCCTATACCTCCTAATCCCTGTCCACTTCATTGTTGTTTGGTTGGTCGGGGATTGAACAGAACTTGTACAGGAATATAGTTTAAATGTTGCACTAACTAAACATTCATCAATGAATTCAGTTTGTACAGGGAATGCTCGAAATATTCATGGAATGGACTGCAGGCATTGCACTGAGTAAAAATTCATCTCTGAATTCAGTTTTTACAGGGAATATGGTGTAAGAAAGGCACACCCATTCTTAGATACTATAGTTGAAGTTTCAGAAATACTCAAGAGTTTTGGGATTGTAAATATTCAAAGAAACAATTTTTTTAATGTGAGTGCACCATGACCAACACATAATATCATCTCACTCAACGTTGTGACCTCCCGCAGCTTGAGTCTATCCTTGTGTACTTGCAATCACAAACATTGGCGATTTTTTGTAGCGTTTATTATCGTCTACAAGTCACTGAAAATGTGACATGGATTTTCACAAGGAAAAGGGTAAGTAATTCAGTCAATCATGATGACTAAAAAGTTGGTTGACCTAAGAAAAAGTCTACAAAGTCCTAGTACTCCTCCTCCCTTCTATTTCTAAATGTGATCCCTTATTATTAGACCTGTGGGAGTCAACTTGTATCATTTGTTGACAAGAATATTATATCTATTTCACAGTATTTTCTGAAACTCAAGTGGACAATAGTTTGAAAATACACAAAGATGCCACTCTTAAGATGCACCTTGCTTAAACTTAATGTTGGCTTCCATTTCTTTCCCTTAACATGTGAATGTCTCTGTTTAGCCTCTCTATTTTCTAGAAGATCAATGCTTTACTTTATTTGGCTCGAGTGTTTGTTGTATTCAGCTCAGCTTAGCTCCTTGCCGCCAAATCAACTCGAGAAAGGAAAAGAAATCCTTGATTTTTGTGTATACTTGTATGGCATATGTTTATAATATTTTTGATTTCAAAGTGAGCAGTCGGATCAAAAATTCAGGTTATCGACATGGTTCTAGGTGTTTGGGACTAGCTGAACTTTGGCAGCTGCTGCTGGTGTTGGATCATGATGAAAATTCAAACCAAGGCATAGCTCAGGAAAACCAGATGACCTACACTGCCACAGTCGAGGGAAGGGAGGGAGGGAATGGGGAATGGTGGAGAGAGGGAGGAAGGAGGAAGGAGGAGAGGTACCTGGTCGCTAGAGGGGTAGGGGTCGGGGTCGGCGAAGGGGTCGGGGTCAGGGTCCGAGCTCGTTCGGGTCCTCGCTCGCCGCGGTCGATGGAGAGCAGGGGCCGATGGCGGAGGACGGTAGGGGCAGGTGGGGTGGGCGCGTCGGGGCCTTCGCCGCGGGCTGCTGAGGGCCGGAGGAGGCCTCGCTTCGTCGAAGGAGGAGGAGAGGAGAGGAGCGGGCGGCCTTCGGCCGATCCTGTTCGAGGCGCGAGGCGGCGGGGTGGAGTCCCTGAGGTCGGAGCGGGCGTCGCTGGGCAGCGCAAGACCACGATGTGGGCGGCGCCCGGCAACATCTGATGCAAAGGGCGGAGGAGGGGGAGCAAGGGGGCGGCGGCATACGGTTGGGGTCGAGTGGGGGATCAGGCGAGGGAGGGAGGGAGGCCACTGTGCGAGGGGAATAGGTGGAGTGGGGGAGGGTTCTAATGGCGCACCTCCCCCTGGCGCGCCATTAGAATTTTGTTTTATTTACTAGCCCGACTGGTCAGGTTATATTCCACCTAACCCTATCTCCATCAGAACACGCCCACTAGCCCGACAGGTCAGCACGCAGCACACACACTAGGAGGTCCTGGATTTGATTCCCAGGCTCCCCAATTTTTGTTTTTATGCATTTAAAATGTTGTTTGATATTTATTTGTGTTTAAATATGTTCAAACTTGTTTAAATCATAACAGTAATATTTTTTATAAAAATAGTAATAATTTTTTTTAAAATATCATCAAATTTGTTATTTGAAAATATTTATGAATATGAAAAAATATCATCAAATTTATTATTTGAAAATATCATCAAATTTGTTATTTGAAAATATAATCAAAATTGTTTTTTTTGCAATTTTAGTTGCATTCATTTGTGACGGTGGAGCGGGCCGGGAGGGTGCGGGGGGGGCGGCGGTGGAGTGGGGGAGGTGCGGGCGGGGTCGGCAGCGGCGGTGGAGCGGGGGAGGGTGCGGTGGGTCGTCGGTGGCGGTGGAGTGGGAGGTCTTGGGGTCGTGGCGGCGGCCGGAAGGAGGGGAGATGGTGCGGGGGGTGCTCGGCGGCGAGGGGGACCGGATCTGGCGAGGTGCGATAGTGATCGAGATGGAGGGGGATCTTGATCGAGTGTCCATGAAATCTAGCACTAACCTAAACCAACCACTAACCTAAACCTACCAATAACCTAATTAAACCTAAACAGCAAAGAAAAACAGTAGAAAAAAACAAAAAAAAATGCTCACCTTGGCTCCAGGAGCAGGGGGTGGTGGTGGACGGCGGCGGTTAGGGCAGCGGCGGCGGGCCTAGCTCCGGGGGGCGCGAGGCAGACGCAAGGGGCCCAGGCGAGCCTGCTCCGGCGGCGCGGGCGAGGGCCGCGGCGGGCGCAGGGGCCGACGGGCAGGTGGTGGGGGGCGGGCACTAGGGGCGCTGTTCGGCGACGGGCGCCAAGGGCGCTGTCGGGCGACGGGCGGTGGCGGGTGGTGGGCGGCAGGCGGTGGGGCTGGGGCGGTGGCGGGTGGCAGCGTAACGGGTGATTGGGCAAGGGGCGGCGACGGAGGCGGCGACGGGCGAGGGGTGGGGCAACGGGGCGAGGGGAGGTGGGGCAAGGGGGTGGCGAGGGGGCGGCGACGGGGAGGTGGGGTCGGCATTACTAACATTTTTTTTTTCAAAACTACTAATGGCGCACGGTTGCTTTGGTGCGCCATTACTATGTCAACTAGTAATGGCGCACTGTACAACGGTGCGCCATTAGTAACAATTTTTTTTATTTTTTTCAAAACTACTAATGGCGCACCAGGCACCAGGTGCGCCATTAGTAATATATTACTAATGGCGCACCAACACATGGTGCGCCATTAGTATATAGTAATGGCGCACCACATGTCTGGTGCGCCATTAGTGGCCATATCATCTATAGCCCTTTTCCTAGTAGTGTTGAGGTCTGTTGGGGTAGCCAACTGTGACAGAGATCGGATTTTAGCCGGGTTTGCTTCAGTTCCTCTATTGGAAACGATGAAGCCCAAGAGCTTCCCGGCAGGCACGCCGAAAACGCATTTTTCCGGATTGAGCTTGATGTCATATGTTCGGAGATTGTCGAACGTAAGCCTCAAGTCGTCGATTAAAGATTCGACGTGTCTTGTTTTGATGACCAAATCGTCTACGTATGCCTCCACTGTTTTGCCGATTTGTGTTTCTAGGCTTGTTTGAATCATGCGTTGATAGGTTGCACCGGCGTTTTTGAGCCCGAAAGGCATGGTGTTAAAACAGAAGGGGCCGTATGGAGTGATGAATGTCGTTGCGGCTTGATCAGATTCCGCCATCTTGATTTCATGGTATCCGGAGTATGCGTCGAGGAAGCACAATGAGTCGTGTCCTGCGGTAGAGTCGATAATTTGATCGATGCAGGGGAGGGGAAGGGATCCTTGGGGCAAGCCTTATTGAGGTCCTTGAAATCGACACATAGGCGCCAGGATTTGTCCTTCTTTGGTACCATCACTAGGTTTGCTAGCCAGTCCGGATGTTTTATTTCTCTAATGAATCCGCCCTCGAGTAACTTGGCTAGCTCCTCTCCCATGGCTTGTCACTTAGGTTCTGAAAAACGCTGAAGAGTCTGCTTGACCGGCTGTTATCCCTTTAGTATGTTTAGGCTATGCTCGGCCAGCCTGCGTGGGATTCCTGGCATGTCTGAAGGATGCCAGGCGAAGATGTCCCAATTCTCACGCAAGAACTCCCGCAGTGCGGCGTCTATTGTGGGGTTCAGTTGTGCCCCGATGGATGTTGTTTTTGTAGGGTCCGTTGGGTGGACCTGGAATTTGACTATTCCGTCCGCTGGTTTGAAAGAGGTGGACTTGGGTCGTTTGTCGAGTATCACGTCGTCCCTGTCCACTGTGGAGTGCAGCGCAGTTAGTTCTTCGGCCGCGTGGGCTTCGGATAATGCCTCAAGGGCCAGTGTGGCGGTTTTATTTTTGGCGCGGAGTGCTACGTCCGGATCACTAGCTAGAGTGATGATTCCATTGGGCCCGGGCATCTTGAGCTTCATGTACCCATAATGGGGTATAGCTTGGAAGCTCGTGAATGCATCCCGCCCTAAAAGAGCGTGGTATCCGCTACTGAACGGGGACACTTGGAATGTGATTTCTTCGGACCTATAATTCTCCGGCGTGCCGAATACCACATCTTGTGTGATTTTTCCCGCACATCGTGCCTCCCGACTAGGGATGATTCCTCTAAAGGTCGTGCTGCTTTGCTCGATGCGGCTCTTGTCTATTTCCATTTTGTTAAGAGTTTCTCGTAGATGAGGTTTAATCCGCTGCCACCGTCCATGAGAAATTTAGTAAGCCGGAAGCCGTCCGCAATTGGGCTAAGGACCAAAGCGGTTGGTGCTCGGACTATTCGGAATTGTGGTTCGTCACTGGCATTGAAGGTTATGGCCGTGTCGTTCCATGGATTTATTGCTGCAACGTGGCAGACTTCGGCGAGGCTGTGGAGTGCTCGCTTGCGCCTATTATTTGAGGCGAAAGTGTCGAAGACTGTCAATACTGTATTGTTATTTTCGGCGGGATGATGCTCTGTGGTATTGTTGATGAGGAGATCCTCGCCGCTCTTGGCCACCTGCCGGAGTATCCAACATGCTCTAAGGCTGTGTGTTGGTATGGTATCCGGTGTGCTATGAATTTTGCATGGCCCATTGATCCATCCCTCCAATACGGTTCCACGCCCTATATTGGGCTTTGGTTTCTTTGTAATTGGATTGGGTGACTTGCGAGAGTGCACCCTTTTAGTTCGGACGAGGGGTTTAGTAAGAGCCGGAGGATCCCAGAATTTTGTCTGAGTTTTCCAGGCGCTTTCCATTGCACAATACTTCTGTACTATGGCCGCCAAGTCAGCGAAGTGTTCTATGTCACGGCGACTTATGGCGTTGAGGATTCCCCTATCCGTGCAATTTTTGCAAAAGAATGAAATTGCGTCTTCCTCGCGACAGTCCTTGACCTTGCTCATTCCAAGGAGGAATCTGGCCTAGAAGTGATGTATTGTCTCTTGGGGCTCTTTTCTAATGTGGGAAAGATCACTTGTGTCTTGGTGGGTGGGTAGATTTAGGTCCAAACCCTGACCCGATCTGAGACCCAAGGGCAGAGGAGCTTCCGAGCTTGGCAGTTCGGGCTCCGGGATGTTGCCCAATTTTTCTGGCCCGCTGTCCGATTCTAGGTTCGGAGCTTGGGCCATGTCCTCCCTTAGACGGGTATCTGGCTCGGAGAGCTCGGGAATCCGGACATAACTCGTCCTCAAAATAGAGGAAGAATCGCTGCATTGCTCCTCCACCACCGCTATCTGATGGGTGACCAGCCGAGAGTTAATCTCCCTTTGGTCGGGTTTAAGTCCGATCCGATCATAGTCCGTAGCGACTCCCAGAGCGGTGATGCGATCCAAGAGCTCGTTCAGGGAGGAGAGCTCCATTGGATCCATATGCTCGGTGAATTCCGAGCTGACGTGGAGGCTGTTTTTGATGACCCGAGAAGTCATCGTCGGTGCGACGGCCGAACGGGCAGTCATGACGAAGCCGCTTAGTCAGAGAGTTTGGCCTAAAGCCAGGGCTCCCCCAGAGGTGATGTGATCCTTGATAACAAGGCGAGCCATCAAGCCTTATCGTGACGGCACAGTGGAACTCTCAATGAAAGCACCAATGTCGGTGTCAAAACCGGCAGATCTCCGGTAGGGGGTCCCGAACTGTGCGTCTAAGGCTAATGGTAACAGGAGGCGGGGGACACAATGTTTACCCAGGTTCGGGCCCTCTCGATGGAGGTAATACCCTACTTCCTGCTTGATTTATCTTGATGATATGAGTATTACAAGAGTTGATCTACCACAAGATCGTAGAGGCTAAACCCTAGAAGCTAGCCTATGATTATGATTGTTGTTGTCCTACGGACTAAACCCTCCGGTTTATATAGACACCGGAGGGGGCTAGGGTTACATAGAGTCAGCTACAGAGAAGGAGATCTAGATATCCGGATTGCCAAGCTTGCCTTCCATGCAAAGGAGAGTACCACCCGGACACGGGACGAAGTGTTCAATCTTGTACCTTCATAGTCCAACAGTCCGGCCAAAGTATATAGTCCGGCTATCCGAGGACCCCCTAATCCAGGACTCCCTCACCTCCCTCCCCGTATATAAAGGAGTGGAGGAGGGGGAGGGGGCCGGCCACCCTAGGCGCACCCCATGAGGAGTCCTACTCCCACCGGGAGTAGGACTCCCCCTTCCATGTGGGAGTAGGAGAGGAGAGGGAAGGAGAGAGAGGGGGGAAGGAAAGGGGGGTGCCGCCTCCTCCTTGTCCAATTCAGACTAGGGGGGAAGGAGGTGCGCGGCTTCCCTAGGCCGCCCCTCCTCTTCTCCACTAGAGCCCAATAGGCCCATTAGTCTCCCCGGGGGGTTCCGGTAACCCCCCGGTACTCCGGTATATGCCCGATACTCCTCGAAACCATTCCGGTGTCCGAACATAGTCGATCAATATATCAATCTTTACCGCTCGACCATTTCGAGACTCCTTGTCATGTCCGTGATCACATCCGGGACTTCGAACTACCTTCAGTACATCAAAACACATAAACTCATAATATAACTGTCATCAAACTTTAAGCGTGCGGACCCTACGGGTTCGAGAACTATGTAGACATGACCGAGACATGTCTCCGGTCAATAACCAATAGCAGAACCTGGATGCTCATATTGGCTCCCACATATTCTACGAAGATCTTTATCGGTCAAACCGCATAACAACATACGTTGTTCCCTTTGTCATCGGTATGTTACTTGCCCGAGATTCGATCGTCGGTATCTCAATACCTATAGTTCAATCTCGTTACCGACAAGTCTCTTTACTCGTTACGTATTGCATCATCCCGAAACTAACTCATTAGCTACATTGCTTGCAATGCTTATAGTGATGTGCATTACCGAGAGGGCCCAGGGATACCTCTCCGACAATCGGAGTGACAAATCCTAATATCGAAATACGTCAACTCAACAAGTACCTTCAGAGACACCTGTAGAGCACCTTTATAGTCACCCAGTTACGTTGTGATGTTTGGTAGCACACAAAGTGTTCCTCCGGTATGCGGGAGTTACAAAATCTCACAGTCATGGGAACATGTATAAGTCATGAAGAAAGAAATAGCAACATACTAAACGATCAAGTGCTAAGCTAACGAAATGGGTGAAGTCAATCACATCATTCTTCTAATGATGTGATCCCACTGATCAAATGACAAATGATAACTCATATCCATGGTTAGGAAACTCAACCATCTTTGATCAATGAGCTAGTCAAGTAGAGGCATACTAGTGACACTATGTTTGTCTACGTATTCACACATGTATTATGTTTCCGGGTAATACAATTCTAGCATGAATAATAAACATTTATCATGATATGAGTAAATAAATAATAACTTTATTATTGCCTCTAGGGCATATTTCCTTCAGTCTCCCACTTGCACTAGAGTCAATAATCTAGATTACACAGTAATGATTCTAACACCCATGGAGCCTTGGTGCTGATCATGTTTTTCTCGTGGAAGAGGCTTAGTCAACGGGTCTGCAACATTCAGATCCGTATGTATCTTGCAAATCTCTATGTATCCCACCTGGACTTGGTCCCGGATGGAATTGAAGCGTCTCTTGATGTAATCTGGATTCCTTTGCCAAGGCAATTGCACCAGTATTGTCACAAAAGATTTTCATTGGACCCGATGCACTAGGTATGACACCTAGATCGGATATGAACTCCTTCATCCAGACTCCTTCATTTGCTACTTCTGAAGCAGCTATGTACTCCGCTTCACATGTAGATCCCGCCACGACGCTTTGTTTAGAACTACACCAACTGACAGCTCCACCATTCATTATAAACACGTATCCGGTTGGCGATTTAGAATCGTCCGGATCAGTGTCAAAGCTTGCATCGACGTAACCATTTACGACTAGCTCTTTGTCACCTTCATAAATGAGAAACATATCCTTAGTCCTTTTCAGGTATTTCAGGATGTTCTTGACCGCTGTCCAGTGATCCACTCCTGGATTACTTTAGTACCTCCCTGCTAAACTAATAGCAAGGCACACATCAGATCTGGTACACAGCATTGCGTACATGATAGAGCCTATGGCTGAAGCATATGGAACATCTTTCATTTTCTCTCTTCTTCTGCAGTGGTCGGGCATTGAGTCTGACTCAATTTCACACCTTGTATTACAAGCAAGAACCCTTTCTTTGCTTGATCCATTTTGAACTTTTTCAAAACTTTATAAAGGTATGTACTTTGTGAAAGTCCAATTAAGCGTCTTGATCTATCTCTATAGATCTTGATGCCCAATATATAAGCAGCTTCACCGAGGTGTTTCATTGAATTTTTTTTATTCAAGTATCCTTTTATGCCATCCAGAAATTCTATATCATTTCCAATCAATAATATGCTGTCCACATATAATATTAGAAATGCCACAGAGCTCCCACTCACTTTCTTGTAAATACAGGCTTATCCAAAAGTCTGTATAAAAACCATATGCTTTGATCACACTATCAAAGAGTTTATTCCAACTCCGAGAGGCTTGCACCAGTCCATAAATGGATCGCTGGAGCTTGCACACTTTGTTAGCACCTTTTGGATCGACAAAACCTTCTGGTTGCATCATATACAACTCTTCTTCTAGAAATCCATTCAAGAATGCAGTTTTGACATCCATTTGCCAAATTTCATAATCATGAAATGTGACAATTGCTAACATGATTCGGACAGACTTAAGCATCGCTACGGGTGAGAAAGTCTCATCGTAGTCAACCCCTTGAACATGTCGAAAACCTTTTGCAACAAGTCGAGCTTTGTAGACAGTAACATTACCATCAGCGTCAGTCTTCTTCTTGAAGATCCATTTATTCTCGATGGCTTGCCGATCATCCGACAAGTCAACCAAAGTCCATACTTTGTTCTCATACATGGATCCCATCTTAGATTTCATGGCCTCAAGCCATTTGCGGAATCTGGGCTCATCATCGCTTCCTCATAGTTCATAGGTTCGCCATGGTCAAGTAACATGACCTCCAGAGTAGGATTATCGTACCACTCTGGTGCGTATCTTACTCTGGTTGACCTACGAGGTTTGGTATTAACTTGATCTAAAGTTTCATGATCAATATCATTAGCTTCCTCACTAATTGGTGTAGTCGTCACAGGAACCGGTTTCTGTGATGAAGTATTTTCCAATAAGGGAGCAGGTACAGTTACCTCATCAAGTTCTACTTTCCTCCCACTCACTTCTTTCGACAGAAACTCCTTCTCTAGAAAGGATCCATTTTTAGCAACGAATGTTTTTCCTTCGGATCTGTGATAGAAGGTGTACCCAACAGTTTCCTTTGGGTATCCTATGAAGACACATTTCTCTGATTTGGGTTCGAGCTTATCAGGTTGAAGTTTTTTCACATAAGCATCGCAGCCCCAAACTTTAAGAAACGGCAACTTTAGTTTCTTGCCAAACCACAGTTCATAAGGCGTCGTCTCAACAGATTTTGATGGTGCCCTATTTAACGTGAATGCAGCCATCTCTAAAGCATAACCCCAAAACGATAGCGGTAAATCAGTAAGAGACATCATAGATCGCACCATATCTAGTAAAGTACGATTATGATGTTCCGACACACCATTACGTTGTGGTGTTCCGGGCGGCGTGAGGTACTAAACTATTCCACATTGTTTGAAATGTAGACCAAACTCGTAACTCAAATATTCTCCTCCATGATCAGATCGTAGAAACTTTATTTTCTTGTTATGATGATTTTCCACTTCACTGTGAAATTCTTTGAACTTTTTAAATGCTTCAGAATTATGTTTCATTAAGTAGATATACTCATATCTGCTCAAATCATCTGTGAAGGTGAGAAAATAATGATACCCGCCGCGAGCCTCAACATTTATTGGACCACATACATCAGTATGTATGATCTCCAACAAATCAGTTGCTCGCTCCATAGTTCCGGAGAACGGCGTTTTAGTCATCTTGCCCATGAGGCATGGTTCGCAAGTACCAAGTGATTCCAAAAGTCCATCAGTTTGGAGTTTCTTCATGCGCTTTACACCAATATGACCCAAACGGCAGTGCCACAAATAAGTTGCACCATCATTATCAACTGTGCATCTTTTGGCCTCAACATTATGAATATGTGTATCACTACTATCGAGATTCATCAAAAATAGACCACTCTTCCAGGGTGCATGACCATATAAGATATTACCCATATAAATAGAACAACCATTATTCTCAGATTTAAATGAATAATCGTCTTGCATCAAACAAGATCCAGATATAATGTTCATGCTCAACACTGGCACCAAATAACAATTATTTAGGTCAAACACTAATCCTGAAGGTAGATGTAGAGGTAGCGTGCCGACGGCGATCACATCGACTTTGGAAACATTTCCCACGTGCATCATCACCTCGTCCTTAGCCAATGTTCGCTTAATCCGTAGTCCCTGTTTTGAGTTGCAAATATTAGAAACAGAACCAGTATCAAATACCCAGGTGCTACTGCGAGCTCTGGTAAGGTACACATCAATAACATGTATATCACATATACCTTTGTTCTCCTTGCCATCCTTCTTATCCGCCAAATACTTGGGGCAATTCCGCTTCCAGTGACCAGTCTGCTTGCAGTAGAAGCACTCAATCTCAGGCTTAGGTCCAGACTTGGGTTTCTTCTCTTGAGCAGCAACTTGTTTGTTGTTCTTTCTGAAGTTCCCCTTCTTCTTCCCTTTGCCCTTTTTCTTGAAACTGGTGGTCTTGTTGACCATTAACACTTGATGCTCCTTCTTGATTTATATCTCTGCAGCCTTTAGCATTGCGAAGAGCTTGGGAATTGTCTTGTTCATCCCTTGCATATTATAGTTCATCACGAAGCTTTTGTAGCTTGGTGGAAGTGATTGAAGAATTCTGTCAATGACACTATCATCGGGAAGATTAACTCCCAGTTGAATCAACTGATTGTTATACCCAGACATTTTGAGTATATGTTCACCAACAGAACTATTCTCCTCCATCTTGCAGCTATAGAACTTATTGGAGACTTCATATCTCTCAATCCGGGCATTTGCTTGAAATATTAACTTCAACTCCTGGAACATCTCATATGCTCCATGACGCTCAAAACGCCGTTGAAGTCCCGGTTCTAAGCCGTAAAGCATGGCACACTGAACTATAGAGTAGTCATCGATTTGCTCGCCAGACGTTCTTAATGTCGCCAGATTGCATCAGAGTAGGCACTGCACCTAGCGGTGCTTCCAGGACGTAATTCTTCTGTGCAGCAATGAGGATAATCCTCAAGTTATGTACCCAGTCCGTGTAATAGCTAGCATCATCTTTCAACTTTGCTATCTCAAGGAACGCATTAAAGATCAATGAAACAACAGCACGAACCATCTATCTACAACATAGACATGCAAAATAATATCAGGTACTAAGTTCATGATAAATTTAAGTTCAATTAATCATATTACTAAAGAACTCCCACTTAGATAGACATCCCTCTAATCATCTAAGTGATCATGTGATCCAAATCAACTAAACCATAACCGATCATCACGTGAAATGGAGTAGTTTTCAATGGTGAACATCACTATGTTGATCATATCTACTATATGATTCACGCTCGACCTTTCGGTCTCAGTGTTCCGAGGCCATATTTGCATATGCTAGGCTCGTCAAGTTTAACCTAAGTATTCTGCGTGTGCAAAACTGGCTTGCACCCATCGTAGATGGATGTAGAGCTTATCACACCCGATCATCACGTGGTGTCTGGGCACGACGAACTTTGGCAATGGTGCATACTCAGGGAGAACACTTTTATCTTGAAATTTAGTGAGAGATCATCTTATAATGCTACCGTCAATCAAAGCAAGATAAGATGCATAAAAGATAAACATCACATGCAATCAATATAAGTGATATGAAATGGCCATCATCATATTGTGCTTGTGATCTCCATCTCCGAAGCACCGTCATGATCACCATCGTCACCGGCGCGACACCGTGATCTCCATCGTAGCATCGTTGTCGTCTCGCCAACTATTGCTTCTACGACTATCGCTACCGCTTAGTGATAAAGAAAAGCAATTACAGGGCGATTGCATTGCATACAATAAAGTGACAACCATATGGCTCCTGCCAGTTGCCGATAACTTGGTTACAAAACATGATCATCTCATACAATAAAATATAGCATCACGTCATGACCATATCACATCACAACATGCCCTGCAAAAACAAGTTAGACGTCCTCTACTTTGTTGTTGCAAGTTTTACATGGCTGCTACGGGCTGAGCAAGAACTGTTCTTACCTACGCATCAAAACCACAACGATAGTTCGTCAAGTTAGTGTTGGTTTAACCTTCTCAAGGACCGGGCTTAGCCACACTCGGTTTAACTAAAGTTGGAAAAATTGGCACCCGCCAACCACCTGTGTGCAAAGCACGTCGGTAGAACCAGTCTCGTGTAAGCGTACACGTAATGTCGGTCCGGGCCGCTTCATCCAAGATGTTGGTGGGAAACGACACCTATGGGATCACTGGAATCCCTCCTACGGTTTCAGGGCGCGGGGACTGTGAGAAGAGCGGGACTAGTAGACAACAAAAAGAGGATTTACCCAGGTTCGGGCCGCAAAGATGCGTAAAACCCTATGATCCTACTTTGGTGGATGTATTTAGTGTTCTTGAGCTCTCGAACTAGCTCTAGGTGCTGGGAGGTTTGAAAGAGCCGAATCCCTTCCCAGTGTGCCATGGGCCTCCTTTTATAGGCGAAAGGGGCTGCCACAGTGGCATGCAGGAGGTGGAAAGTGCTACAGCGTTGCGAGCTTATCGCTGGTATTACAGGACAAAGCGCATTTAATGCGAGGCTTAGGTGTCCCTTTGCTTTATCGGGGATGGGAGCGAGGCCCGTCCCGTCCGTTGCTGCTCCTCCTTGTTTCGACACGTGCCCTGGCCAGCGATCTATGCGGTGCCATGTAGGAAGGCAAGCAGCTGAGGTGGCGCGGTGGTGGAGCCTCCACGAAGAGCTTCATGTTGCCACGCAGGTGCCTGCCCAGCTGGCTGGGTTGGCAGCTGTATGCGAACGGTAGCGAAGACTTGGCTGGCGCGGGCCAGGCAGTGGCCCTGCCGGTGCGCTTGGCGAGGGTCTTGTCGGGTGGCCCGGCAAGGGTCTTGCCGTGACGCGCTGGCTTCCCCGACAAGGATCTTGCCGGGGGTCTTGTGGGTTTCTTCGGTGAGGATGGTTGCTTCCCTATCCTCATTTGATCTTGTTCATCTTATGTCTTCACAAAGATCTGCATGCCACCACGGAGGTGCCTCCCGAGCCCTGCCTCAACGTGTTTGTCTGGCGTTTGGTGGGCTCAAGGGTGGCTCACATAGCCGGTGTGGGCGAGCTACCCCGGCAAGGGTCTTGCCGGGGCTGCTGAGGCCCCCCCCCAGGGCTGCTGAGGCCCCCCGGCAAGGGTCCTTGCCGGGGAAACCTGCTTCACCCATTCGATCTTTGTGGCCTTGGTCTTTGTCGTTGCTTTGTCTGCCTTGTGCCTTCGGCTTCTCTCCGGCTTCCCTTTCCTGCCCTAATATGCATGGCTGTGGCGGGTGGCTCTGACTGCCCGTGCACAAGTGAAGGGGTCAAAAGCAGAGCCCCTAATTTTGTACACCGACAGGAGCCCCTGGGCCTGGGCCACACATAAGCGCAACACGTTGTTGGGCCAGGTCCAGAACGATGCACGGGCAGTTGGGGCGGATTTTTACCGCGACCACTGTTCCGTCCGCTGCGCTTCCCCACGACCTGCGTTAAACGCGTGACGTGGGGGTTGTGCGCGCGCGCATGATGGAAGCATGCTGGCGTCACCTTTTGGTGGACAGTAAAGAGGCGGCTTGAGTGTCTCTTCGAGACCACAGGGCCGCTTCCCATTTACTGCCCTTGCTTGGGAACCGTCGTTCCACGCGTCCCACTGCGCCCGCACCTTGTGCCACGTTCGCTGCATGCATAACACAGAGCGAATGACAGGCACGCGGGACGTGGGGAGTCGCGCGCGTGCGGGTCGATTCCCACACGCCTTCAATGGAGCGGGGAGGGCGGTCAACGGCCCCGCTTGCTGTCACTTCAACGAGCCAGATTGGCCAAGAGGGGGCGGCCGAGCCTCGCCCCCGCCCCTTTATAAAGAGGGGAGCGGGAGGAACGGCGCCTCTCAACTCTTCGCCATCTGCCTCTCTCCATTCCTGCTTCCTTTCTTCTTCTACCATGGCGAGGGGGCATGGCGACGCATCATCAGTGGGGGCGAGGGTTTCGGCCAGGCAGCGCATCGCTCCTCCCCAAGAGCTCGTAGTGGCGGAGCCAGCCGCTAGAGGAAGGGGGAGGGGGCGAGGTCGAGGCTGTCGTGGTGCTCGAGGAAGAGGAGGACGAGGCGGCAGATCAGCCTCGCCTCCGTCGGCAGCCCCTCTCCCGATGGAGGGCCACGCTGGGGACAATCCCTGCGAGTTCTTCGTCAGGCTGCGCCAGCCCCCGCGCCGTCGCCTTCGCCTCCCGACTCCATTCGCGCGGGAGATAGAGCTGGATCCGCCGCAGGCGTTGCGGCTGCATATGAGGGGTTGTGGGAACAACGGCACATGGGCCGACGTCGAGTTCCCCGCCCCTCACGTCATGTATCTTCACCGAGGGTGGAAGACCTTCGCTCGCCTCCACAGCTTGACGGATGGGCTCACTCTCCATTTCAAACTAATGGAGGGTGGCTTCCTCTCCATCAAGATCTTCGGGCACTTCGGGACTCGTGTGAGGTGCTGCATGGAGAGCTCCTCCGACGATGAAGATTCCTCCTCAAGCGAGAGTGGCGAGAAAGACAACGGCAACGATGACGAGGGCAGCGGGCGGCAGGATGACGGGTCCGACTAGGTGTCGGGCGCTGCTCCGAGCGGCACCGGCGACCCCATCATCCGTGTCGCCGGCTCCTTGAACTTCTCGGGGTTGTCTCCTTGGGCAGCTGGCGTTGGGAGGCTGCAGAAGAGGAAGAGGGCGGGCGGCAAGGCCGTCAAGTTGGAGTACGCGGGCACCGACACCTTTGTCGCGTA
Organism: Aegilops speltoides; assembly: GCA_021437245.1. Classification (NCBI taxonomy): domain Eukaryota; kingdom Viridiplantae; phylum Streptophyta; class Magnoliopsida; order Poales; family Poaceae; genus Aegilops; species Aegilops speltoides. Next base: position 402,452,062 of record CM038145.1, read on the forward strand.
TTGACATCCTGCCGTGTCGTCTTAGAGCTCTGCCTCCGGCGCCGCCATCACCATCCAGCCCTTGGACGGCCACCGAGATGTTCTCTTGGTGTCTTCTGCCACTCGTAGCTCGCCTAGGTGCCCCTTTTGCCCTTCTGCTTTCTTGTTCCATTTCCTGAGGAGAGGGACAAGAAAGGGATTACGGGCACCTTATATCTTTTTAGTCTTGTAAGCCTTCGGGCCTTTGTTAACTTTAGAACTTGTAATCCCCTTGTCCATGTTTTTCATTTCGTATGGACTGTACATGTACGGGATGTTTGCCGGGATTTTCGTTCGTAGGTGGAACCCACGACAAGGAGCAAATCCTCGTTACCCTTAAGATAAACATTTTTTCGCCCGGCAACAGGCCTTGCTGTCCCCCCACTTCGCTTGACCTTTCTCACGCTCTTGGCGGAGGCAAGGATGAGGTGGGTTTAGGCTCCTCGTTCCTATTCTTCACTGTCGCGGCTACGACTAGATTCGGACCCAGGGGATAATCCTTGGGTGCCGAAGAGGGGGAGCACGGTAGCTTAGAGACAGAACGAGGTTTCACATATCCCAGTCCATAACGAAATGCACGATAGAGGGTAGAGAACTTATCTGGATCTGTAGCCCCCGGCAACCTTGGCTTGCCGCGGATGGATCCTCGTTCTTGCAGCCCCCGGCAACTCTGGCTTGCCGGAGTCCGGACGCTGATCCGTTCCCTTTCTTCCAAAGCAGCTCGGCAAGAATACTTACGTGCCCTGCGAACCAAAGAAGACAGAGAAGAACAGAGAGACATGCACTCCACCTCTAAGCTAGGGGTTAGCCGCCGCTAAGCACTATCAACCCTAACCAAGGAGGAGACTCAACCTAGCATGCATGCTATAACTTAGGGCGCCAGCGCTTCGTTTATTTATGCTCAGGGTCTGCGCCTGGCTTTGTACAAAGGGTTACTTGCCTTGCCGGCAAGGCTTGTACAAAAGGGTGGCTTGCCGGGAGGCCCGGCAGCTGCGCCTTATGGGTAAAACTTGCGAAGATGCTCGATGTTCCAGGAGTTGCTCACAGGAATGGCATCTTCGGTCTCCAGCCGGACTGCGCCGGGCCTGGTGACTCGTGTTACCCGATAAGGGCCTTCCCACTTTGGCATCAACTTGTTGGAATTCTTGGCCGACTGAACGTGCCGAAGAACAAGGTCGCCTTCCTCAAAGCTCCGGGCATGAACCTTGCGGCTATGGTAGCGGCGCAAGGCTTGACGGTAGCATGCTGCTCTCATAGCCGCCCGGAGACGATCTTCCTCAAGGAGCGTTGCGCCATCTTGCCGCAATCGCTCTTGCTCAAGCTCATCATAAGCGAGCACTCGAGGTGACCCGTATATGAGTTCCATGGGGATAACTGCTTCGGCCCCGTAAACCAGGGGCAAAGGGTGTCCGTCGCTGGCTCGATTTGGCGCTGCTCGATCGATCAAGAACCGCCGCAACTCATCAATCCAGCGCCTTCCACTCTTGCACAGCCTGTCAAAGTCTTCGTTTAAGCCTCGCAGACTTCAAGATTTGCTCTCTCCGCTTGGCGTTGTTCGTGGATGTGCCTCGGAAGCAAAACAGACCCTGCTGCCAAGATCCTCAATGTATTGCATGAAGGCATGGCTTGTGAACTGTGTGCCGTTGTCGGTGATGATCCTATTGGGCACCCCAAAATGGCATACTAGTCCCTTGAAAAACTTGATGGCTGACTGCGCTGTCACCTTCCTCACTGCTTCCACTTATGGCCACTTTGTGAACTTGTCGATTGCGATGTACAAGTACTCAAAGCCCCCGACAACACGGGGGAAAGGGCCCAATATGTCGAGCCCCCAGACTGAGAAGGGCCAGGAGAGAGGAATAGTTTGAAGGGCTTGAGCTGGTTGATGGAGCTTCTTCAAATGAAACTGGCACGCTTCACACTTGGTTACTAGTGTCGTTGCATCCTGGAGTGCGGTGGGCCAGAAGAAACCTTGCCGGAAAGCTTTGCCGACAAGGGCCCTAGACCCTATGTGGGAGCCACATATGCCTCCATGTATCTCTGCCAACAGCTTTAGTCCTTCCTCCCGGGAGATGCACATCAATTTCACCCCATTTGGTCTTCTCCTGTACAATATGTTATCAACGAATTGGTACAGAGCAGACCGGCGGGCTACTCTTTCTGCCTCTTCCTGCTCCTCAGGAAGCTCCCCTTTTTGAAGGAATCAGACGGTGTGCCGTGACCATGCCGGAGCCTATGGCTCGACGACAATGACCAAAGGCATTTCTTCTGCCACGGGAGCGACCGCCTCCACGGCCATGACCTGAGGTCCTGCCGGAGTCGGTTGCCCTGCGGCAGGATCGGCATCCACGGCAACATCTTCGCCGGCGGCTCCGGGGAGCTCGGTGGGGAAGTACTTGCCGGGGCCTAACTTCCTCCGCTTGTTCTGCCCAGTCAACGGCTCAACGGATGGTTGGGTTAACTGAAGCACAAAGGTACCTGGTTCCACAGATAGCTTGAGGGCAGCGCGCTTTGACAGGTAGTCGGCAATGTCGTTCTCCGCCCGAGGGACATGCTTCGCTTGTATACCGTTGAAGCGCTCCTCCAGTTTCCTCACCTCATCTACGTAAGCTTCCATCAACGGGCTTTGATAATATTTGTTGATCTGCTTGACGACGAGCTGTGAGTCGCCCCTGACGATGAGCTTCTTAACTCCGAGGTCTGCCATGATCCTGAGACCGGCAAGCAAACCCTCGTACTCGACAGTGTTGTTGGTTGACATCTCCCGGGGGAAGTGCATCTGGATGACATACTTTAGGTGCTCTCTGGTGGGTGCGATAAGCAGCACACCAGCACCAGCGCCTTGGAGCGAGAAGGCACCATCAAAGTACATGATCCAGTTGCGGCTCGTTTCCTTGCCGGGGAGAGTGGTCTCCTATACCTCTTCGTCAGGCGTCGAGGTCCATTCCGCAACAAACTCTGCCAAGACTCTGCTCTGAATCGTCGAGGTACTTTCAAACTTCAAACCTAAACTTGAGAGCTCCAGGGCCCATTCCACGATCCTCCCCATTGCATATGGGTTGTGCAGTATCCGTTGCAATGGGTGGCGGGTGACCACCATAATCTTGTGCGCTTGAAAGTAATGGCGCAGCTTCCTCGAGGCCATAAGGAGGCCGAAGAGCAGCTTTTGCACACCTGAGTACCTCGACCTAGCCCCTTCAAGAGGGAGCTGACAAAGTACACTGGACGCTGCACCATTTTCTTCTTTTGTGCCTCTTCACCCGATCGCGAGGGTCCTGTCACGCTGCCGTCAGCCCCTACTGGGGACCCAATCTTGTCGGGATCGAGCCCTATCGGAGAGGGTTTCGGCTTGCCATCTGTTGGCTCTGCTGCTGCCGCTGCCTTCTCGTCGACCTTTCTCTGCATCACTAGTGCGGCGCTAACCACCTGTTGTTGCCGCTAGATAAAGTAGCAATGGTTCTTGTGGTTTGGGCGTGACCAACACTGGGGTAGAGGAGAGGTATCTCTTCAAATCCTACAGCACTGCCTCGGCCTCTGGGGTCCACTACACTGGTCCTGCCTTCTTCAAGATCTTGAAAAAGGAAGGGCACGCTCCCCGGACTTGGAGATGAACCGGCTCATGGCAGCAATGCAACCAGTGAGCCGATGCACGTCCTTGATCCATTTGGGTGCCTCAATCTGCTCGATGGCCTTGATCTTATCTGGGTTTGCTTCAATCCCGCGCTGGACACAAAGAACCTGAGAAGCTTGCCAGACGGGACGCCGAAGACACACTTCTCAGGGTTCAACTTGAGGTTGATCTTGCAGGTTTGTAAATGTTTCCTCCAGATCTTGCACAAGGGTCGCTTTGTCCTTGGTTTTGACTACTATGTCGTCCATATAAGCTTCCATATTTCTATGTAGCTGGGGCTCAAAACCAATTTGGACCGCTCTCGCAAAGGTTGAGCCAGCACTCTTCAACCCGAAAGGCATCCGTAAAAAGCAATACATACCACATGGGGTGATGAATGTTGTCTTTTCCTCGTCTTCCTTTGTCATGAAGATCTGCTGGTATCCTGAGTAGGCGTCAAGGAACGATAAGAGGTCACACCCGGCCGTGGAGTCAACAATCTAGTCAATGCGCGGTAACAGGAAAGGATCCTTTGGACAGGCCTTATTGATGTCTGTGTAGTCAATACACAACCTCCACTTCCCATTTGCCTTGTGCACCACTACCGGATTGGCCAACCACGTCGGATGGAGTACTCCTCTCACCAAGCCTGCCGCCTCTAGCTTTCTGAATACCTCCATGATGAACTCCTGCCTCTCCAGAGCTTGCTTCCTGACCTTCTACTTGACGGGCTGCGCATGGGGACAGACAGCAAGGTGGTGCTCAATCACCTCCCTGGGAATGCCAGGGATGTCGTAGGCCTGCCATGCAAACACATCGACATTCGCCCATAGGAAGGTGACGAGCTCGCTTTCTTATTTGCCATCAAGGGTGGAGCTTATGGTGAATGCTCCCCCCATGTCGTCCTCCTTGACGGACACCTTTTTGGTCTCTGGTGGTGTAGCTCTAGACTTCTTGCTCTTGCCGGCAGAGCTCTCTGGCACGTTCTCGATGGAAGCACAACACCCCGAAGAGGTGCCCTTGCCGGAGTGGGTGCGAGGGGTCTCACCGGTCTTCTTCTCCCCCGGGGCCCCGTCGGCAGGAGCAGGTGCCTTAGCGGCAGCTGCTGCAACTGCTTCCCGGTAGAGTTGGTTGGCGCAGATCAGCGCATCTTTCTTGTCAGAGGGGACGGTGATGATGTTCATCGGCCCGGGAATCTTCAACATGTTGTAGGCGTAGTGTGAAGCCGCCATGAACTTGGCTAGCGCCGGGCGGCCGAGGATCCCGTTGTAAGGCAAGGGGATCTCGGCTACATCGAAAACGATCCTCTCCGTCCTGTGGTTCATCTCGCCTCCGAATGTCACGGGCAGCGTGATCTTTCCCTTTGGATGGCTCCTCCCCGGTTTAACCCCTTGAAACGTGCCCGTCTCCTTGAGGTCTCCATCAGGGATCTGCAGCCTTCTAACCACGACATGCGAGATCAAGTTCAGGCCGGCCCCGCCGTCAACCAACATCTTTGTCACCTTGAGGTTGCGGATTGTTGGTGAAACCAGCAACGGCAAGCACCCGACCGCAGTGGTGCGGTCAGGGTGGTCCTTGGTGTCGAAGATGATGGGCGTGCTGGACCATTTCAGCGGCTTCTGCGCGTCGAACGATGGCTCCACCGCCGTGATCTCATGCGCCCACTGCTTGAGTTGGCGGTGGGATGTATGCAACGAGGCGCCACCATTGACGCACATGGCCTCTGTGGATTTCTGAAACTCGTGGTCACCGGAATCGTCGTCCTCGTCATGATCATCGTCTTCCTGCTTCTTATCGCGGCCCTGGGCGGGCCTCTCTTGCTGATTATCCTTGCCACGTCGGCCTCCTTGGCCGCCACGTTTCTTGCTGGATCCCTCGGCACCATCTGGGCCTTTGTCCTTGTCCCACCGCTCATACTCGGCTTTCTGCTTCTCGGCGAGCAGCTCTACCTGATGGCAGTTTTGGAGATCATGGCCCTTGGTGCTGTGGATCTTGCAATACTGCTTGTCGGAGCCTCCTGGCTTATCGGAGGCCGCCAAGGCCCGGCAAGCGGCACACCCGGCAAACTCCTTGCCAGGGTCACTTTCCTTGGGTTTCTTGGTGGCGCCGGCATCGTCGGATCCCTCGACGGCAAGCACGGTCTTACTCCTGTGCTTCCTGTTACGGCGTCGTCCCTTCTTCGCAGGGGTGGCGGTGTCATCCATGGAGTCAGTTTCCGCGCCGGCGTCTTCGCCGGGGTACTTCCTTCCCTCTTCAGCGCGAGTGCATCGATCGGCCGGAATATAGAGCTCGGCCAAATCCTTAACCTTGTTCATCGCCAGCTCTTCACGCATCTTGCGATTGCGCACATTCTGATGGAACGCACTGATCACGGCGGCAGGATGAACGTCGGGGATGTTGTACTGCACTCGGCTGAACCTTTGGATGTACTTGCGCAGGTTTTCTCCTTCCTTCTGGGGGATGATGTGCAAATCAATCGCCTGGCCATGAGCTTGGTGACCTCTGGTAAAGGCGCCAACAAACTCATGGCACAGATCCGCCCAAGAAGAGATGGAATCCACCGGCAAGTGCATCAACCACGACATAACATTAGGCTTGAGTGCCAACGGGAAGTAGTTGGCAAGCACCTTATCGTCGTGGGCCCCAGCAGCTTGCATCGCAATGGTGTAGATGCTGAGGAAATCTGAGGGGTGAGTCTTGCCGTTGTACTTCTCGCCAACGTCGGGCTTGAACATACGGTGGGAGGGCCACTGGAACTGCCGTAGCTCACGGGTGAAAGCCGGACAACCCACCTCATAAGGTAGGCCACCGTAGCCTCCCGCCCCTGCCCGCCTGTCCGACTGGTGGCGTGTGCCAGTCGGCGCTCAATCGTAGTTCGAGCGTCCTCATGAGCCTGCTCCCGAAGGACTTGGCGCTGATCGCGATTGGTTTGCGGGTCGGACGACGCGATGGAGATATCATCACGAGCATCGCCGCGACGGACCGACGCCCGGGGCGGTTGGGATGGAGGTGGGGAGTACACCGTGGCCGCTTCGCCACCGGCTGGGCCTCCGCTAGCACACGGTACCCCGGCGGAGCGACGGCCGACGGGTCCCGCCGACCGCAACCCATCGTTGTTGGCGATGCCGACGAGGCTCCGGACGGTGGCCCTCCACTCGTCAAGCTTCTCCGCGGTGGGAGGAAAATCGAGGAGGAGCTGCGTGCGCTAGGGCTTCCGCTGGCGTGGGTGGCGGCGAAAGCTGGGTGGACCACGATGCGCCTCGACTCCTAACCGCGTTAGGAGGAGCTGCGTCATGGCTCCACAGCCGTTCGCCACGTCCATCGGCACCTCGGCGCGCATGCTGGCCCTCTTCTTCTTGTGATGGACGCACGGGACTCTTCCCAGGGCGGCACGCAGGGTCACCGACAGGGAGACGCTGCTCATCACGCACAACCTGAGAGGAGCGCGCCGCGGGCGTCAATGTTGGCGTCTTGGAGGTCACCGTGCCACCGCCTGGCGGGATGGCGGCGCCCTGGAGGGCCCCGCGCCGCCTGCCGGGGGCCCGACTCCACCTCCGGAGCCCGTGACTGGTGGCTCCTTGCCTGGCGTGCGAACGACGCCACTTGCCAGGCCGGGACCATCGGCATGATATAGATGTTCGCGGGCCGTGCCACGAGTTCTCTCCGTGACTGGCCCGCTACCGGTCCGCGCCGGTACCAACCCGGTCCCGGGCGAACCGATCACCATGGTCATCTTCTTCTTAGGAGCCATGGCGATGAAGAACAGCTAGGTCAACTGCTAGACCAGATCCTCACGATTGTGCCCCCTACCTGGTGCGCCAAAGATGTCGGTGGGAAACGACACCTATGGGATCACTGGAATCCCTCCTACGGTTGCGGGGTGCGGGGATCGTGAGAAGAGCGGGACTAGTAGACAACACAAAGAGGATTTACCAGGTTCGGGCCGCAAAGATGCGTAAAACCCTACGATCCTGCTTTGGTGGATGTATTTAGTGTTCTTGAGCTCTCGAACTAGCTCTAGGTGCTGTGAGGTTCGAAAGAGCCGAATCCCTTCCCAGTGTGCCATGGGCCTCCTTTTATAGGCGAAAGGGGCTGCCACAGTGGCACGCAGGAGGTGGAAAGTGCTACAGCGTTGCGAGCTTATCGCTGGTATTATAGGACAAAGCGCATTTAATGCGAGGCTTCGGTGTCCCTTCGATTTATCGGGGACGGCGGCGAGGCCCGTCCCGTCCGTCACCGCTCCTCCTTGTTTCGACACGCGCCCTGGCCAGCGATGCATGCAGTGCCATGTAGGCAGGCAGGTAGTTGAGGTGGCGCGGTGGTGGAGCCTCCATGAAGAGCTGCATGTTGCCACGCAGGTGCCTGCCCAGCTGGCTGGGCCGGCAGCTATATGCGAACGCCGGCGAAGACTTGGCTGGCGTGGGCCTGGCAGTGGCAAGGGTCTTGCTGTGGCGCACTGGCTTCCCCGACAGGGATCTTGCCGGGGGTCTTGTGGGTTTCTTCGGTGAGGATGGTTGCTTCCCTATCCTCATTTGATCTTGTTCATCTAATGTCTTCACAAAGATCTGCATGCCACCACGGAGGTGCCTCCCGAGCCTTGCCTCAACGCGTTTGTCTGGCGTTTGGTGGGCTCAAGGGTGGCTCACTCAGCCGGTGTGGGCGAGCTGCCCCGGCAAGGGTCTTGCCAGGGCTGCTGAGGCCCCCCGGCAAGGGTCCTTGCCGGGGAAACCTGCTTCGCCCATTCGATCTTTGTGGCCTTGATCTTTGTCATTGCTTTGTCTGCCTTGTGCCTTCGGCTTCTCTCCGGCTTCCCTTTCCTGCCCAGTTATGCGTGGCCGTGGCGGGTGGCTCTGACTGCCCGTGCACAAGTGAAGGGGTCAAAAGCAGAGCCCCTACTTTTGTACACCGACACAACAATACCGCCGAACCAAAGTATGACATGCTGGTAAGCAGTATGACTTGTATCGCCCACAACTCACTTGTGTTGTACTCGTGCATATAACATCTACGCATAAAACCTGGCTCGGATGCCACTGTTGGGGAACGTAGTAATTTCAAAAAAATTCCTATGCACACGCAAGATCATGGTGATGCATAGCAACGAGAGGGGAGAGTGTGTCCACGTACCCTCGTAGACCGAAAGCGGAAGCATTAGCACAACACGGTTCACGTAGTCGTACGTCTTCACGATCCGACCGATCAAGTACCGACCGCACGGCACCTCCGAGTTCTGCACACGTTCAACTCAATGACGTCCCTTGAACTCCGATCTAGCCGAGCTTTGAGGAAGAGTTCCGTCAGCACGACGGCGTGGTGACGATGATGATGTTCTACCGACGCCGGGCTTCGCATAAGCACCGCTATGATATTATCGAGGTGGTTTATCGTGGAGGGTGGCACAGCACACGGCAAAGAGATCCAAGGGATCAATTGTTGTGTCTCCAAGGGGTGCCTCCCTCCCCGTATATAATGGAGTGGAGGAGGGGGAGGGGGCCGGCCACCCTAGGCGCGCCCCATGAGGAGTCCTACTCCCACCGGGAGTAAAACTCCCCCCTTCCATGTGGGAGTAGGAGAGGAGAGGGAAGGAGAGATAGGGGAAAGGAAAGGGGGGCGCCGCCGCCCCCCCCTCCTTGTCCAATTCGGACAGGGGGGAAGGGGGCGCGCGGCTGCCCTAGGCCGCCCCTCCTCTTCTCCACTAGGGCCCAATAGGCCCATTAGTCTCCCCGGGGCGTTCGGGTAACCCCGCGGTACTCTGGTATATGCCCGATACTCCCCAAAACCATTTCGGTGTCCGAACAAGTCGTACAGTATATCGATCTTTACGTCTCGACCATTTCGAGACTCCTCGTCATGTCCGTGGTCACATCCGGGACTCCAAACTACCTTCGGTACATCAAAACACATAAACTCATAATATAACCATCATCGAACTTTAAGCGTGCGGACCCTACGGGTTCGAGAACTATGTAGACATGACCGAGACACATCTCTGGCCAATAACCAATTGAGGAACCTAGATGCTCATATTGGCTCCCACATATTCTACGAAGATCTTTATCAGTCAAACCGCATAACAACATATGTTGTTCCCTTTGTCATCGGTATGTTTCTTGCCCGAGATTCGATCGTCGGTATCTCAATACCTAGTTCAATCTCGTTACCGGCAAGTCTCTTTACTCGTTACGTAATGCATCATCCTGTAACTAACTCATTAGCTACATTGCTTGCAAGGCTTATAGTGATGTGCATTACCGAGAGGGCCAAGAGATACCTCTCCGACAATCGGAGTGACAAATCCTAATCTCGAAATACGTCAACTCAACAAGTACCTTCGGAGACACCTGTAGAGCACCTTTATAATCACCTAGTTACGTTTTGATGTTGGTAGCACACAAAGTGTTCCTCCGGTAAGCGGGAGTTACATAATCTCATAGTCATAGGAACATGTATAAGTCATGAAGAAAGCAATAGCAACATACTAAACGATCAAGTGCTAAGCTAACAAAATGGGTCAAGTCAATCACATCATTCTTCTAATGATGTGATCCCACTGATCAAATGATATCTCATATCCATGGTTAGGAAACTCAACCATCTTTGATCAATGACCTAGTCAAGTAGAGGCATACTAGTGACACTATGTTTGTCTATGTATTCGCACATGTATTATGTTTCTGGGTAATACAATTCTAGCATGAATAATAAACATTTATCATGATATGAGGAAATAAATAATAACTTTATTATTGCCTCTAGGGCATATTTCCTTCAAGGATGTCATCAAGCTGAACGTGAATTGAACGCAGAGGTGTCGTACGTTCGGTACTTGATCGGGACGGATCATGAATGTGTACGACTACATCAACCACATTGATAAATGCTTCCGCTTAGCGATCTTCAAGGGTATGAAGATGCTCTCCCCCTCTCATAGTTATGCATCTCCATGGATAGATCTTGCATGTGCGTAACTTTTTTTTGTTTTCCATGCAACGTTTCCCAACATTGATGGAGGGCGAAGCCATTGATGGGAGGATCTCCATCAACCTTGCTACCTCGTTGACCATATGCGAGTAGTTCTTTCAGGACCTACTTGTCCATAGTAGTAGCTAGATGGTTCTCTCTCTTTCTCCCTTTGGATCTTCAATACCATGCCCCCCTTCTTCCTTGTGTAATTGGGATCAATCTAATGTAATTTTTTGGTTTGTTTGTTGGAACATATTTAATTGTGAGTTTATGATTGAATCATATTGAATCTTTTGAAGTTTCTTTCCTGTATAATTAAGAGCTACATATGCTTTATAATCTATTTGTCTTCTCTAGCCAAGATTGATGGGTAGATCTTCAGAGGGAGTGGTGCATAGTAGTGGGTTGAATCTTGCGGTGATTTCTATATCCCAGTGATGGAATGGGGACAAGGCACACATTTGTATTGTTGCCACTAAGGATAAACGATGGGGGCTTCATCTTATTGCTAGATTTATTCACGTCTATATAATGTCATCCTGCTTAAAGTGTTACTCTGCTTCTTATGAACTTAATACTCTAATATGCATGTTGGATAGCGGTCTTGGAGTGGAGTAATAGTTGTAGATGTAGTTGGATTACAATAGGTTGCGGGAGAGTGGACCGCTGAATAGGAGGGAGGCAGGTGATGGAGGTGTTGCTGAAGATGACGATGTTGATGGAGATGATTGCGGTGGTGATGGTTCCCCTATCGATGATCCGGTGCCACCGGGAGAGATGGGGGAGAGACTCCCCTCCATCTTTCTTGGCCTCCCCCTAGATAGGAGAAGGGTTTCTCCTGTTGTCCTTGGCCTCCCTGGCCCCTGGAGGGCGGGAGACCCTCCAAGATTGAATATCCCCTCTCTTTTTTCTCTTGGTTTTTCTCTCTGTTGATATTGTTTCTGTGGCTGAGCATCGTTTCTTAAATATCCATAGATCCATAACTATGATCGGGATCGAATTTTAACATGATTTCCCCCCAAAACAATTTATCCATGAAATTGAATTTATTTGCATATTTCCGTCACCAGTCGTTACATTGTGGGGGCCCCTTCTAACATGTCACGGGTCAACGGCACCACATGGCCAGTCAGGTGGGGCAGATGGATTTTGGACCTGAATGACACACTTACTGCACTTCGAGAATCTGGATGCCGATTTCCATAATTTGAGGACCTACATGAGACCCCTAAAATAGTTCAGGGACCTAAATGCACTTCTACGGGTGAATAGGTGATCCAATTGGCGGGCGCCGGAGAAATCTAATGTCATTTTATGTTGTTTCCATCACCCCGTAGCAAAGTAGCAATGGCATCTCCAATGTTCACCCCAAATTACACAGCGTATATGTCCGCATACCGGTCGGGACAGGTGTTCGGACACTGATACCGGAGCGGTCCATCCAACCATGTCGCGTCCATTTTAAAACAAATTTTAACAAACATTTTATCGCTCGAACTAGTGTGAGCACTTGAAAAAAAAAGAAACTATAGCAATGAAATAAAGAAACTGAAACAATAGTGCTTTCCCCATTGAGACTCGAAAAAATTGGTGCCTTCCGCTAATGGCCTTCTGCCAAGCCTTCCACCATTGTGAGCACTTAAAAAAAAGTGTAGCAATAGTGCTTCCGTCAAATGCTAGCAACCTTCCAGCAAAGAGCAAAAAGAAATTAGCAGCGGCCTTCCGCCATGCGGACAGAGAGGATACGTGATGGATTTTGATTCGTCATGTGGATGTCCGAACTCCTGGAAATCCCTCTTTGGTTCTGATATGAAAAAACGGACGTTTGAACCGCTCTACGGATCTATGGGGTACCGCGTTGGATGACAAACTGTGTCGACACCGCGGTCCGAACGGATGCGGGCAATTTGATGGTCAACTTTGGGATGCCCTAAGATCTTAGCAGGGTACGTACATATGCATGTGAGTGGACACGTCCGCCACACTCAGTATAGTGTTCTCGATCGATTAGTCAATGAACTTACAGCATCGACATCCAGAATTGACAAATCAGACTCCCTGGTGGAGGAAGCGGCGGCTGGCCTCCACCTCCGCCACCGACGAGATGGAGTCAAGGATGGCCTGTTGCTCCGCTGTCTGGGCCACCTCAAACTCCGCCAATGCCTCGGGCATGCCGAAGCCCGCAGCAGGAGGCGCGGAATTCACGTCGCCCGTTGTCGTCCCCCTCCTTCGGTTCCGCATCCTCCATGGCTGGGTCCTGGTCCACCTCTGCCCCACCTCCTTGTCCTCCTCCTCCTCCTCCTCCAGATTCAGCGAGTCCAGAGGTAGGTCGGTTGTGACCCGGGCTTCATGCTTAGCTCGGATCTCCTCAAGCAGTTGTAGGCGTCGCTCCGGTGTGAGCATGGCATAGGTTGTCATTAGACCTTGGCAAAACTCGGGCCTGGCCGGGCCTGACCAAGCCCGACGCAAAAGACCAAGGCCCGGGTCGGCCATCGGGTCTAGAATCCAAGCCCAAGCCCGACCCATCAACAGAAAAGCCCGCCGGGCCTCGGGCCACGGGCCGAGCCTCTGTTAAATTGCAAAAAAGATGACCCGGGGCCTGGCCCAGTTTGGCCTTCGGGCCTAGATCTCAGGCCCAGGCCCAGGCCCGTGGTCAAGGTCGGGCCGAGCTTTTTCGTGCCGGGCCGGCCGGGCCAGGCTGCCCGTGGCCAGGACTAGTTGTCACCTTGTGCCGGGCCATGCTTGAGGCGAACGGTGAGCGGGTGGGTGGGTCGCGACGCGGAGGGGAGGGAAAAGGAGAGGGACATGTGATGCGGCTGGGATTGGGGGTCGCCGTCCGGTTTAAATGGCCGGTCTTGGGGTCATCAGGCGGCACGCTAGAGCGACGCCACGCGGCACCATGAATGCATCCTCACCGCCTCATCAGAAATAGGAGGAGATTCTTATCAGATCGATGGTTGCTGATTGATTTCGTATGGGTCAATGCTGTCAGTCCGACATGATGGATGCGCCAGGGTGCGCCCGGGCCTTGTCATATCTGACTTAGACTTGGACTAAATATGAAGGGTGTCAGATAGCCCAAGTGTTTGGGGCCGGTATGAGGATTCCATCTGGGCCAGGTTTTTTATCGGTCAGCCCAGGCCGTCCGCCCAGGAATATAGGGGGAGCTCATATGTGGCGCCTTGAGAGCGCCCACACGCCCTCCTTATGGGCCGGCCCAATTCATGTCTACTAGGTTGCTCGTCCAGAAACTGTTTCTGGCTCGCTCGCTCAGGGTGGACCGGTCCGGTCGACCGGTCAACTATTGCCTTATGTGCAAAAGGCAAAAACAAATCAAAAAACGTTCATGGATTAAAAAAAGTTCACAAAATAATAAAATTCATGAAGTTTGAAAAATGTTCGTTCATTTTGAAAAAAGTTCATAGATTTTTAAAAAATTGATCAAACTTGGAAAAAAGTTCATCAATTTCAAAAAAGTTCATCAAATTAAAAAAAAGTTCACAAAACTGAAAAATCATAGATTTAAAAAAACATTGAATTTGAAAAAAGCTCATCAATTTTGAAAAGAGAGTTCTTTAATTCTTAAAAAAGTGAACAAAATTCTAAAAAAATCATTGATTTTGAAAAAACAAAAGTTCATGAAATTAAGAAAATAAGAGAAATACAAAAATAAAAATAAAAGAAGAAAGTGAAAAAAATTAAGAATAAAACGAAGAAAATGGGAGTAAGAAATCGCAGCAGGTGTGTTTTCCCAGGTGGTTACTACAATGTATCGGGAACAAAGATATCATTGGTTCTTATCACGCTTGCACGTGTTTTGGTTTTTTGCAGTTTTACGGAGGAAAAAAAAAAAGGCTAAACGAGTCGGCCTAATGCGAAGAGCCGAAGAGGGTGTGTGCGCCCCGATTGCAGAAACACTAGTAACGGAGCGTAAGGTAGGGGTTGGTGTTTGGCACGGCCGGCCGTAGATGTAGATGCTCTTACAGCGACAGCCGTACTTGCTTCTCTTTTTTCGATATAGAAAAGGACCGGTACTTACTGGCCTGCCTATGTAACTAGCTAGAGGGGGATCCTACGTTCCACTAGTGCATATTGTCAGGTACGGAGTATACATCACAACGCACTCATGTACGGATGTACACAGACGACGTGTCAGCGTGTGTCGTGTTGGATCCACTCAGGGAATTAATCGGTCCATGGATCGGGCAGCACACACTACGTACCGTGGTGCATGCATGTGTCCAAACTTAAACATGCGTGGACGGAATTGCCCCGGCAACGCCATCATAATTGTTGGGTCGGGGCCCGGCCCAGCCATGTACTACAATGGAAAGAAAGTGCTACAGTCGGCAAAGGATGGATTCTGGGGCCCGGGCCTGTCTCCGCCACCGTTTGTGTCTGTCGTAGTTCGTACGTGCAAGTTCTGAAAAGAAAAAAAGGGTACGTACGTGCATGCAAGACTGGTATGATATATAAAAACTTTTAACAGTAGCATAATGTCAAAAACGTTCTTATATTCTGGCACAGAGGAAGTAGAAGCTAACACGCGCTTCCTTGCACCGATTTTCCGCGGATGCATGTAGCTTTTTAGTCATTTTGTATAGCCGGATCATAAAATGTAATATACAAAGAACAGACACTATAGTCAGAACATAAAACGCAAGCTAACTCTAATAGACCACCAGAAATAAACTTCACATTAGTTCCACGTTAGCACATATGCCCATACGTTGCAACGGAAAATAAAATAGTATCCATTTAAAGTAAGTGAGAATTAAATGCGCAAGCAAAACCCTGTGTGCACATGAAAAGGGAACATTTTGCTTCTCGGTTTCGCCGCGTGTGAAGGAGTCAATCCACTATTTTTTTCATTCATTGATCCAGGCCATTTAAGAGTTTTGTTACATCATCGTACGCCAGAGAAGGCGCATGAGTTTTTTAATCTACTTTTCCTTTCAATCCTTTCCATCTAAGGGATTTTAAGGTAAGAAGTTTCTGAACATTCTAGGAAACGTGAACAGTTTTTTCAATCCTGAAAAGTTTTTTGAAAATTATGTACACTTTTGGAAAAATGATAACAAAATATGGAAGGGAACATCATATAAAATTCATAAACATTTTCTGAAAACAGAAACTTTTTTGCGGGGGAAAACACCAACTTTTTTATAAAAACATGAACATGATTTGAATTTGTAACATTTTTTTAAAACGGGAACATGTATGGAAAATTCATAAGTGTTTTTAGAGAATGTGCATCTTTTATACACAACCATTATTTTTAATTGTTATAATTTGACAAAACAGGAATATTTTTTTGAATCTAGAGCATTTTTCGAGCCATTTTATTTTTAGAAATCTCATACAATTTTGAAAAACAATAATTTTTTTGGAAAATTGGGAAACTTTTTGCAAGTTTCGAATATTTTTCAAAATAGCAACAAAATTTTGGAATTCTGAACATTTTCCAAAATTTGTTTTCTTTAATTCCGAACATTTTTATTGAGATTTTTTAACTAATGAAATAAACTGTAAAAGAAAAATAAACTTGGGCGGGAAAAAGAGATAGGGAAACTAGAATAAAAATAGAAGTAAAACACAGAAATAAAGAAAACTGGGCCAGCCCATTAAAGGTTGTCCTGCACGAAACTTCAACTATTTATCGCCCAGTGCGGAAAATAGAATTCTCATAGCTGCGTGGGCTGAAAAATAAAGGGGCTTGCTTCGTTGAGCCACAGCGCGCGACCCACGGACGGAAATTCTTTTTCTAGCAGACAAACATATAAGAATTTTGTACGGGAGCTCCTAGTTGGCGCTCTAAGCGGCATTTCCTATTTGGCGCTGCAAGCGCCCGTTAATGTGTATTTTGCAAACGGGCGCCTGCAGCGCCTCGCACTGGGCCGGCCCAACTAGTTTTCAGTTCTCTGTGTTAAAGACGCAAAAAATCATGACTTATGCTGCAGCATTCGAACCAGCGAAGCTGTGGTTCCATGGAATACGCAACAACCACCCGACCCACTTCACCTCTGTGAAATCATTGATATTCTTTCTTTTTTATTGTTTTGTCTTCCTTTTCTTTTCCTTTTTTCGTTCTTTTCCTGTCATTTTTCTTTTTCTTTTTTCTTTTTAATTTCTAAAATTATGTGAGAAATATTCACCAGATTTATATGAACGTTTTCTTTCAATTCGATAAACTTTTTTCAAATCATTGAAATTATTTTCAAACTCGATGAACTCCTTTCTATTTCGATGAAGTTTTATCGAAATCAATGAACTCTTTTCAAAATCCGATGAACTTATAAATCAATGAACTTTTTTCAAAATTCATAAACTTTATGAAAATCGATGAACTTTTCTCAATTTTCTTGAACTATATTGAATTTCATGAACTTTTTCGATCCATGAACTTTTTCAAACTTGTGAACATTTATGAAAATCAATGAACGTTCTTCAATTTTCTTGAACTATACTGAATTTCGTGGACTTTTTCGATCTGTGAACTTTTTTGAAATTCATGAATTTTTCTGAATTTGTTAACTTTTCTGAAATTAGTGGACCTTTTCAAATTTGTAATCTTTTTCTTGAACTAGTCAACTTTTTTCAATTTTCGTGAGCATTTTGTTTAATACCTGAACCATTAATTGTTAAACAATTTCGTGAACTTTATTTTAAACTTGGAACTTCTAAATTTTAGACCAGCGCGGCTGAAATTGTACTTAAATAATATGCAGTACCATTAGTCAGTATTACGAGTTTAGCATAGCGTGTGCAGGCAGCAGCGGCGCGAGTTTGAATCCCCAACACAACTAACATTTTTCCTAGGATTTTTTGCTGCTGCTGCTTGTTCGTGGGCCGGCCCAGCGCGGGGCGCTGCAGGCGCGAGCGCGAACTGGCGCCTGCAGCGCCGTATAGGAGCTCCCGCTCTAAGCGCCACTTTCCTCAACCAGCGCCCCCAGCGCATCATGCGCCAGCTCCCGTGGGCCCGCCCAGGAAAGCTGGTTCGGGAGTCGCTCGTTTCCCATCTTGCGGGATCGCTAGTTCAGGGCAGTTGGTCGTTTTCCATCTCGTGGTCAATGGTTGACCGGGCCAGTTGACTTTTTTACAAATTCTTTTTTCTGAAACCCCCTCTCCCCAAAAATCACCAAATTCGAAAAAAGTTCACAAATTCTAAAAAGTTCATCTCTTTTGAAAAAATGTTCAGCAATTTTGAAGAATAGTTCATCAAATTTGGAAAAAAGTTCATCAATTTTGAAAAAAGTTCATCGAGTTTGAAAAAAGTTCACTGAATTTGGAAAAAAGGTTCATCAAATTTTAAGAAAAGTTCATTAAATTAGTTAAAAGTTCATTGAAATTGAAAAAAAGTTAATTGAAAATTGAAAAAAGTTCATTGAAATTGAAAAAAGTTCAGTGAATTTGAAGAAAAGTTCATCGAATTTGAAAAAAGTTCAGCGAATTTGAACAATAGTTCATCGATTTGAAGAAAAGTTCAAGAGTTATAAAAAAACATCGAGGCAGGAAGAATAAAAAGAAAAAAAGAAAACGAAAATGAAAAACGATAAAGGAAAAAAGGTAAAAGGACAGATGAAATAAGAAAAGAAGTAAAAGGATGTTACTGATCACATCTAGCTGGGTGGCGCGGTGGTTGCTGCCTGTTAACTCGAAGGGTAATGTTAGGGGTTTGATACCCGTCGGGTGCGCTACCCTTTTTTGCCTCTTGAAAACGGAGAGGAACCAGGGTGAGATGGGCCGGCCCAGTGCGGGGCGCTGCAGGCGCCCGTTTGCAGAATACACATTAACGGGCGCCTGCAGCGCCAGATAGGATTTGCCATTTTGTATCACCTCAGATAGAAAAAAAATTCTTTTCAGTAGTTAACGGATGAAAAAATTGACGAAACGCATCTTGCTGTATTAGTCGAAAATATAGATATAAATATAGATATACGAAGAACATTATTGAAGCGATACAATCACAAGTTACAGTCAGGAGAAATAGAGGAATTCAATCTGTTACATCACTACAACTATATGAAGATGCAAAGTTTTCTACCTTCATTACTTTGAAGGTCCACCGCCATTGTTCCCATAAAAGAACAGCAACCGCATAACTTCTTGTTTCGCTGGATTACTTGAGAATAACCTGCAAGATATAACAGAAAAGGATGGAAGCAACCTTCTATTCGTCACATTTACTTTTTTAGGAATTCATCACAATTACTTGGACATAAATAGTTACAAAGCAAAATCTTGATGGTTCGTCATGTCTTCCCAATTGTCATGTGAACAAAAACAGCACACCTCGAAACTCTACAACTTAATTGGATACACCGTTGTAGAACAAATTTCCTCCATGTGGCTAAAGCGAAAATAAAAAATAAAGAAAAGATCCTGAACAGGTAGATGTTTTAAGCATTGAGAGACCCGGATGATCTCATCGATGTGGAGACAACATGTTGAGATACCGTTTGGTCCATTTGTACCAGAAGGCAACAAGAACTACGGGTAAAACTGTGAACAGCTATTTTTCTTGAAAATAGTACTCTGCAGAACAATAATCTAGACATAAACAATCAAACACTTGATACAGAAACACAATACATCTATTTGCATAGACGCAAAGATCCTGCAGTTTTGCGAACTGAAGACTGTACTTAAGCTGAGTCACAAGAACCGGGAATTTAATAATTAGCAGTATCTCAGTCAGACTGAGCATGCACATGGCTAAAAGACACGATTGCCACATAAGTAGCAAACAACTCAGAAGAACAATTTCTTAAAGGGAAGCAGATGGTGTTTCCTAATGCTGAAATTAAAATGTTCCAGTCCAACCCATGTATTATTCAAAGTTCACAGAATTGTGATGTGGCACATCAAGTTTCGTACTGTATGAGTGCCGCCCAAATTCCCCATATCGGCATGGTCTCTCTCGCCGCCACCGTCAACCTCCCCCTCCCTCCCTCCCTCCTGTGCGCTCCCTGCCCCAACTCCTCCCGACCTCCACCTCGTAACTGCTACTTCCTCCGGTTACCAAAACCGGTCTCCTACTTGCCTGCCCTGGTGAGCTCGCCCGCGACCAGCGCCGGCCTCCATCATGCTTCACCAGACGGTCTCGCACATGAAAATTGTGCCTCCGAGTCTGGTTGGTCACACAAGACAAGCAGAGGCAAAGGGAGGCGAGGCCGACGACAGTTACCAAATCGATGAAAGGGGCCGATGGGAAGCTGTAAGGGCCGACATCCAACGGTAGGGAGAGGCGACAATGGGAGGTGGCCGACGGCAAGGGGACTAGACGTCCGAGAGGGAGGGCAGTGGTGGAGATAGGAACCCTAGCCTATCATGCTTTTGCATTGGGGGCAGAGCGAGAGGAAAGATAGATTGAGTGCAAGGAAGATGTCGATGGCATCGTGAGGTGACAAATAAGTGAAGTATTATGAAGAGCAAATTACTTGCTGGCCCACCCGTCGGTGCACAGGCGCTGAGGCCCGACCTTGAAGCTTCGAGGCAAAGGACACGCGGACACATGCCTATGCCAGAAATGGCACTGACCCAACAAATAATCGTGGAAAACAACGTCATATACACCCCAAATCGATGAGAGGGCATGATTTTTAGGGAGCTTAGTATCTATACTGATACCACGTGCATGGTATATATATATCTTAAGACCATCTCCAACACTGGCCCGTAAATTTTCTCCAACATTCTTCCACGGATAGGGGATCAGCCTGCGGACACGGATGTGGGAGCCAACCATCCAACGCTACCCGCATACATTTCAACCACTATTTGAATTGAACGGAAGAAACTTATGCAAACACGGCGGATTACATATACACCAATGAAACTCATTACATTTTGGGCAATTTTAACTAAACCCTACTCTAAGCCTAATCTAAATGATCGTCAACGCCCGTTCCCCATGTCCTGTCAAGGGCCCCGAAAACTGAAGCTCCAGCTCTTCCCTTCGCCTTCTCCAATTCCGCATCGGTGCTCTACAGCTCCGCCTCTGTAACCTCTGCCTCCGGAGCCCCGAAAAGTGAAGTTGTACGCCTACACGTCACCGTCAACCGGCTAATCGGTCGTCGATGTCCAGCCCACCAAGCTTGGCTGCAAAGGGAGGGGATGAGTGGTGGCCTTCTTGGGACCCGAGCGGCAGCGACTGACCATGCACTACTCTTCCTCACTGCAGGAGGCACCCGCAGACGTGTTGGCTTTGTGGTCATGTTGGCGAGGCGCGCCGGGGCAGAGCTGGCGGTGGCCTCCTCGTCGTCGCTCTTTCTCCACACCTCATCTGCCGCCTCGTCGAACTCCATGTAGGAGGCTTGTAACTCCGCCTAACTTCAAAGGTACCGCCAGCGGTCACGGCGGATATCATGGGCAGAGTGGTAGGAGTCGACCAGTGCCTCCTACTTCCCACGTCCACGCCCGGCATGATGGCCGTGCCGGCAATGAGTTGCTCCTCCGCGCGCTGGTGCTCCTCTAGGAGGTCAAGGTTGTAGGCTTGGTCGGCCTGCGCCTTTCAAAACTTGGCCTCCTGCTCCTCTCGCAACATGTCTGTGTTGGAGATATGCCCTAGAGGCAATAATATTGTATTATTACATTTCCATTATTCATAGTTAAGAGTTTATATTCCATGCTATAACTATATGATCCCGGAACATGCGATTCAGTCAAAAACTCATATGCACATGTGGAATGATAAATGGTAAACAATAGGTTCCTAGTCTCGCCTCTAAGACCGGCTCAAGTGTTGTTGGTGATCACGTTTTCTGGATCTTAGGATATCGTTAAGTGTAATGATAGTCCTACAACAACATTGAGGGTATGACGTTAGAAGAACGATCATATTGAATCGACCCAATACTTGTCTGTTATACTATGTGATTACATCGTCTAAAATCATCTGTTATAACTTAGAGTGTTAGCATGTTTTTTAGTTCCTCAGACCATGAGAGTGTTTCGGTCACTTCCTACCGGATGGTGGGCTTTGGAGTTGCTCAAACGTGATCTGTAATAAGGTGATCATAACGACAACTTTAAGGCACACCGAAAAGTTTGACAAGTGACCGGACAGCTCAAGAGTGGGATTTGCTCCTCCGATGATGGAGAGATATTCTTAGGGCCCTCTCGGTGTGACGACGTCCATAATCGTCTGGCCAGACACAGGTGACTACGTCACGGGCATGCCGGAACACGTCAATGAGAATGAAGAACAAAACCGGTAATGGGAGCAATAGTATAGTGACCATGGTGATGACTCAGGAGGATACTTATGCATACCGGGTATTGTAAAGTACCGAGAAGCAAGGGAAACATCACATGATAACCAAAGGTTCACTCAAATATCATTTGTGTAATCATAGGGACCGATATGGATGTCCACGGTTACGCTATCGGTCATTGAACGAAGGTGTTTCATTCATGTCTATGATTTACAGAACCTATGGGGTCACAAGCTTAAGGTAATCACGATCTGCTGAGTGTTAATAGGACGGGAGTGATGAGAATATATTTGTGTAATTGTTTCATTAATATTCGTAATAGTTCCGAGAGGTTCCGGAAGTGTTCCGGGGTCACCGAAAGGGTTTCGGTGAATATCGGGTAATACCGATTAATATATATAGTTCTAAAATGTTTCCGGAGATGTTGAATTATATATAGTTGTAAAATGCTCTGAATGTTTTTGGAACAAAAATATATTTAATATCAATGGGCCAAATAAGGCCAAGAGGTGGAGGAGTTGGGCCACAAGGGCCAAACAAGGGAGGCCCCCCTTTCCTATAGGGGTGGGGGGGCGAATCCTACTTGGAGGGGGGGGTCCTAGTCCCCCTCCCTTGGCCGGCGCCCCAAGGGGGCTCTTTCCCCCTTGGTGGCAGCCCCTTCTCCCCCCAATCCCATATATACTAGAGGATTTCCACCCTATTGGCACACAAGTTTTGGAGCCTCCTCTAGTTGATCTAGTACTAGTTCTTGTCGGTCCTAGTTGACTAATTAGAGCTAGACCTAGACACCTCTAATCCTCATAATTAGAAGCCTCGTGTGGTTCTAATCTCCTCCCTATAATTCTCCGGCAACGATTAGCTCTGGACGGCAAAGTGTTGCCGGATCGTGAAGACCGTATGCTTGCAACCAAGTAGAGAGGCCGTGCTTTCGGTCTTCCATTTGAGGGATCGTTCGTGGGAAGTTCGCGGGATCGTCATCGACGTTTGAGGGACTTCAGGTATGATCTACACCGACTCTTCTACTTCCGTTGCACTCTCGGAATTGGTAACGATCGTTGATCACAACACGTTATGCATCTTCATATTGTTCCTGGGTGATCGTAGGGAGAATTTTTTTGTTTTCTACTATGTTTCCCAAAAGTCTGTGTAGTTTGCACGGGCCTCACTGATGGTGAGGCCGGCATGCACCGGCGAGGAGGCTGGCGTTGTCTCCTCCTTCATTGGGACGTCATCAGCCTTCATCTGCGGTCAACTTGCCAGCCGACAGCGATGGCGGCCATCTCCTTGTTCTGCTCCAAGGAGAGGGTGTACTAGAGAGCTTTGGAGCGCGAGGAGGCCATGAAGGACATGGTGCAAAGAGGAGAAAGGGACCACAGGAGGATGATTGCGGCTATGGACGGGGATGCAATTTATATAGCGGGTAGATGGCAATGGGCCGCAGAGGTGTGGTTAATGTTGCGGAGCAGGAAGACGGATGGGTGACATCGTAGTACGTTCCTCGGCAACCACATGTCATTAATGTTGAGCGATACACCGACGGGGTTTCATTTTAACGTGAAGCAGTCGCCTACACAGGCAAGCGACGCAGGCGACTCTCTCTCTCTCTCACTCTCTCTCTCTCTCTCGGCCATTGTGCTACTTCAAGGCTGACAATAGTGAGGAGGCCGCGTCCGCTCTGGCTGGGCATGAATGCCGCACTGACGCTCTGGAGCGGCGCTGACTATCTCGGGCGGGAAACGCACGCGAGCGAAGGAGGGGGTTAATGGTGGGCCAGTGCAGTCAGAAGGGGCCTGGCAGCGGTTCGGACGCCCGCAACCCCCCACATTATCTCTGGTTTGCGGGGACAAATGCGTTTGGACCACCCAGAGGACCAATATAGAACTGCGTTAGATGGCAAAACATGCTGGGACCGCCCGGTCTGGACGATTGCAGGTGGTTTGAGGGTCGGCGTTGCAAATGCCCAATGCTATATCATGGTGTGTACTCTTTAATCAATGCAACCCTATGACTCTATCGATGTACGTATGCATGATGTTAGAATTGTGTCTACTATTTACACAAGGTAGGTTACACTTGCGAGGGCACCATAAGCGCTAGGGTCTCCCGTGCTTCTCGTTAGCGTTGCGGCTGGTCTATCTCGTCTTCTATGGTCTTAGGTGTGACGCCCGAATAATTAAGCTACAGTAATCCCCCGCTAATGATGCCACGTCACCTCGATTACTGTTGATAAACTCGCATTGATTCGAAACCAATTCAACGTCAAATTCAAAATCAAGTCAAACGGTAAAGTTTTTCAAATATTAAAACTAAAATGTTCGGGTTGTGCCAAATAGTGCATAGATAATTATGGTGGAGAACCCTCACCTTTATGAAATGGTTAAATACTAAAAAATGAATAAAACCATACAAAAACAATTATTTAAATGATTTTAAATATTAAACAAATATTAAATTAGTTTATTTGACCACCAAACTTTTTATGGTAGAGGGTGGTTCTGAAACCTTATTTTAGGAGCTAAGGTTATATTTTATAAAACTATAAATAAAAGAAAACAGTAAAGGAAGAAAAAAAGGAAACAGAAAAGAAAAAACGAGAGAGAGAGAGAGAGAGAGAGAGAGAGAGAGAGAGAGAGAGAGAGAGAGAGAACCCCCTGGCCAACTGGGCCAAACGGCCCAGCCGGCCAGCCACTAACCCAGCCAGCCCACCCCACTCCTCTGCATAACCCCCCTAGGGAAAACCCTAGCCCAACCGAACCCTACTTCCCCATTTAACCTGCTCTCTCGCTCCTCGTCTCCTCCCAGCCGCCTCCTCCACATACACGACACACACACACGAGATGTGCGGGAGGGCGCCTGCTCGATCCTCCTCTCGACGCGCACCACGCCCAAGGACCGCCGCCTCTGCCTGCAGCTCCTCCAGCGTTGCTCCACCGAGCCCCTCCGCCGGATCCCCCTCGTTCCGATCTGGATCGGCACTGGAGCCGATCCCTAACGCCTTGCCACCCTGTCGCCGGATCGCTCCCCGTCTCCGTCCCTCGTCTCTGACTTCATCCTCAACCCCCGCTGCCCGAACCCCTACACCACACCGTGAGCTGCCCCCTATTTCCCTCTGTCCCCACGGTCACCGTGCCGTAGGCAGCCATCTCCGTCTAGCCCAACCCTCACAGACGCAGCGTCGCGGCGGCGCCATCGTCGCTGCCACCCGTGCTCCTCTGCAAGCCGCTGCTGCTCAACCTCGCGACGCCTCCGCCCGCCGCCTCGGCGCCAGCCCAGCGCTTCATTGCCGCCGCGTCGGGCACAACCCCGGCCGGCCTCGCCTTCCTCGCGTGGTGAGCGCCTGGGTGCGCCCCGCACCCACATGCCCGTAACCCGTCGCCCGTTTAGGCCCCGTGGGCCACTGACGTTGGGCCCCCATGCCCCCTTAAAAAGGTTTTTAAAATAAATAAATAAATAAATATATTTATTAATTAATTAACTTAATTAATTTTTTAATTAACCTAATCAATTACCTAATCTAATTAACCCTATTTAGTTAGCCTTAGTCTATGACAGGTGGGTCCCACTGGACCCACAGGCCAGGTTTGAACTGCTGACGTCATGGTGATGTCATGCTGACATCACCTTTCATGGTTCTGGATAATGTTCATTTTAAGTAATTAAATAAATTTCAGGAAATGGTTTAAACTTTAGAAAATCATATAAAATGATCCGTTGCTTAGATCGAAAAACTTTATATATGAAAGTTGCTTAGAACAACGAGACGAATTCGTATACGCGGTCCGTTTACTTGCCAGGTGCCTCTAACTATCTGAACATCTCCGGTCATCTGCCTGACATAGGCCCAGAACCGGGAAAGCATCCCCGGTTGTTTTCCCCCCTTCACCTAATTTTTCGTGTAGCACTACGTTAGGTCGACCCTAGTTCTGCTTTCGTCATGTTATGCTTAGTGGTACCTCTGTTGCTCTGTATTTACTGTTTCTTCCCCCTCTTCTCTCCGGTAGACCCCGAGGCCGATGATGCCCCTGTGATCGACTACGTCGACAACGACCCTTCTTCCCTTTCAACAGAGCTTCCAGGTAAGCCCCTCTTTTGATCATCCCGATATCGCCCATTCCATTCTCTCATGCTTGCATTAGATTTTGCTACTGTTATTGTTATTGTTCTCTCCTATTTTGATGCATAGCCTGCTTTTGTAACCTGCTTATTGTTACCTTACCTGCTTATCCTAAACTGTTTCGTATAGGTTGGTTAGTGATCTATCAGTGACCCCCACCTTGTCCTTGTTGCCCCTGCTTCATCATTGAAGACCCGATCAACGGGATCGAAGACCAGGCCCCAGCACCACACATCACTTTTCCCTTAGTTGCTCTACACTACTGGGTTACTATCGAGTGCCAAGGGTGAGACCTCTACATCACTTGTGATGTTAACCCTGTAGTGTAGCTATTCGGTCGTGGTCATCGAGGGTGATTTCCTCTTTAACCACTTCCGATACGACTTTGTTGTGCAACCCCTCAAGTGTGAACCCCAAGGGTGGTCCCTCTTACGGTCACTTTGATGATTACATCGAGTGGAGTTCGCCGGGGGTGATTCTTCGGGTTTCCCCTTGATGTTTAGACACACAGTTACTATGATTACTATGAATTTACACTGAACCATGTTACTAAAGATGGGTCGACCCTGAGGGGTACCCACGCGAGCATAATTACGAGTGATGTGGAGTCGGGTTGCCCTGGAAGGTGCCCACGAGATAATTACGAGGCATGGTCGGGCATTATTAGCCCTTGCTGCAAGTCCTCGAGACAGGGCAATGGGGTCACATCTTTCGTGAGTCTCTTCTTGTTACCGCGCGTTCCTGATCCACTATGATTTCGATATTTGATCCGAGGGGCCTCTGGCCTGATAGCACTAACCATCACATGGGCATAGTATGGGCGTTCTGCGTCGTATACATCAGCCGAAGCTTAATAGACGCGTCGATCGAGCGGTCTTGCGCGGGTTGGACTGCGTAAGCACCTGCCTTTTTGAAGGAGGTAGCTAGGTCTGCTCACCGGCCGCCCACACAACGTGCAGGAGTTCCCGGGGAGATGGCCCATGACCCCTAGGGGCATAGGTTTAGCCCGGTGTGCTTGACCTCTCTATTAAGCCTAGGTCGGGTTACGGAGTATTGTTTGGCCGAGGTCGGGCATGACCTAGGAAAGTGTGTCCGGCCGGAGTTAATCGAGCGTGGTGGGTAAGTTAGTGCACCCCTGCAGGGAAGAAAACATCTATCGATAGCCTGTCCTACGGTAACAGACACTTGGAGTTGTATCCCGTCGATACAACTAGAACTGGATGATGAGGCATGATTTGGATATGTGGCTTCGGGAGTCGAGAAAGGATCCCGGAGCGTTGTTACAACAACATAAATATGAGTTATGTTATACTACTCTACTCCCTCCTCTTGCTGCAAGACGGTGGTTTCCAGAAGATGCTAGTTTTCGATAGGACTAGCTTCTCCCCCTCTTATTCTGGCATTCTGCAGTTAGTCCACATATACTACCCCTTTCATTGATACTGATGCATAAGTAGTGTAGATCCTTCCTTGCGAGTACTTTGGATGAGTACTCATGGTTGCTTTGCTACCCCTTTTTCCCCTTCTTTCTTCTTTTTGGTTGTTACAACCAGATGGTGGAGTCCAGGAGCCAGATGCCACCTTTGACGACTGCTACTACCCCGAGGGTGCCTACTACTACGTGGAGACCGCTGACGACCAGGAGTAGTTAGGAGGCTCCCAGGCAGGAGGCCTTACCTTTTCGATCATAGATGCTTTTGTACTGGCCTTCTTAAGGCAAACTTGTTCAACTTATGTCTGTACTCAGATATTGTTGCTTCCGCTGACTCATTTGTATTCGAGCTTATGTATTCGAGCCCTTGAGGCCCCTGGCTTGTAATATAAAGCTTGTATTATTTTAATTTGTGTCTAGAGTTGTGTTGTGATATCTTCCCGTGAGTCCCTGATCTTGATCGTACACATTTGCGTGTATGATTAGTGTACGATTGAATCGGGGCGTCGCATTAGGGCCATGGAAGCACGGTGGATTTCGGCCCTTTCCAGTGGGAGGGCTCCATTTTCAGATGATATTTTGAGTTTTGTTAGGGTTTGTGTCCTGCTCCAAGTGGTGAGGCGAGGCGGTGGCTCTCTGAAGATGAAAGGTCCTCCCCGCCTAGCCCCATCCCGGTGGTGTTTCTAGCATTGCCGGAGGGTGTGTGGAGGTTTGTCTTTGATACGTCTCTGTCGAATCTACTTCTCCAAACACTTTTGCTCTTATTTTGGACTCTAATTTGCATGATTAGAATGAAACTAACCCAGACTGGCATTGTTTTCAATAGAATTACCATGATGTTGTTTTTGTGCAGAGATTAAAGATCTCGGAATTCGATGAAACTTTTTGGAGATTTCTTATGGAATAAATAAAAAATATTGGAGCCAAGACCTACAGGAGGGGTCCACCCTATGCCCACAAGGCACCAGGGCACACCTGCCCCCCCTCCCCCAAGTGCTCATGGCTCTGTTGACCCTAATCTGGATACTATAAATTCCTATTTCTCAAGAAAAAAATAGGAGAAAAAGTTTCATCACGTTTTACGATACGGAGCTGCCGCCACCTCCAGTTCTTCATTGGGGGGCCAGATGTGGAGTTCGTTCTGGGCTCCGGAGAGGGGGATTCGCCGCCATCGTCATCATCAACCATTCTCCATCAGCAATTTCATGATGCTCACCGCTGGGAGTGAGTAATATCTTCGTAAGCTTGCTGGACGGTGATGGCTTGGATGATATTCATCATGTAATCAGGTTAGTTTTTATTAGGGCTTGATCCCTAGTATCCACTATTTTCTGAGATTGATGTTACTATGACTTTGCTATGCTTAATGCTTGTCAGTAGGGACAGTGTCATGATTTCATATGTGAACTGCTTATGTTTTCATGAATATATTTGTGTTCCTGATCCTACCATGCAAGTTATATGCACCTATTACATGTTATGATCCGCATACCCCAAGTTGACAATAATTGGGATTATTTCCGGTGATTACCGTAATTTGAGGAGTTCATGTATTCACTATGTGTTAATGCTTTGTTCCAGTTCTAGATTAAAAGGAGGCCTTAATATCCCCTAGTTTTCTTATGGACCCTACAACCACGGGAGGGTAGGACAAAAGATGTAATGCAAGTTCTTTTCCATAAGCACATATGGCTATATTACGAAATACATGCCTACATTACATCGATGAATTGGAGTTGTGTCGCCCTAGGTTATGACTGTTATCCACTAAAATTGGCGATCCAATATTTACAAGCTTTTCACATATTGATCTTTGCTAAGTTACTATTGTTGTTGCTACTGTTTAAACTGCTACCAAATTACTACTACTGTTGTTACCATCACTGTTGGTACTATTACCACTGTTGTCAAATTACCATAGTACTGTGCTACTGATCACTCTATTGTAGATTTTTTTCTCCAGGTGTGATAGAATTGACAACTCAACTGCTAATACTTACAAATAATTTTTGGCTCCACTTATGTCGAATCAATAAATTTGGATTGAATTCTCTACCCTCAAAAACTTCTGCAATTCCCTATACTTGTGGTTATCAGTTTCGAGCAGATCTCACGGGATTCGGTCGGCGTTTGTCTTCAATGGATCCACGTGGATCCGATCTTCGTTCGTCTGTGTTCATGTGTCTACAGGTTGGATCCGTCCGATCTACTCATCTCTTCATCAGTGACGGTTGTTATCCTAATGCCTTGGTCCTATGGGGCCTTAGCACGACGACTTCCCGACGGTCTACTACAACAAGGTTTATTCAGCTCCAATGAGGGAGGGGCAATGACAGCGGCGCGCCTTCAGCTCGCTGCAGTGCTTGTAGTCGTCGTTAAGTGGTCTATGGACATGAATGTATTTTTTTTACTTCTGGTGTTATGTATGCTACCTTGAGAGTTGATGAATAGATTGGAAGTTTTCCTCGCAAAAAAAGGACATCTTACACTTGGACTTGGATTCGAACTGTGTGTAAACGGTGTAGAAGTCGTACCCTAATAGGACACTTTTATCCCATGTATCTTGCATAATGTGGGGGTGGACACATGATGTAATCTACGCCAATGTAATAGCACAGACACGCAGGGGGAGCCGACGCTTGGGTGATCGGTGTGCGGTATTGTAGCGGTATCATAGAGAGGAGCGCCCATAGTCAGGTTCCGAAATATAGCCATATTGGTGAAAACCTTGTTAACCAAATCTCGAGTCGTTCCTTGTGTAATTGTTTGATCCTCAGTAGAACAACTATACGCTTCGAATTATTCTAAGACACGCAGCATGCAGCTAGAGTGCACAGTCCTGTTGCAACATTTGTAAGGCCCCGACTGTCATTGGATGCGTGTGTGTCTAGCTATCGTTCGCAATCGATCATGGTGACATGGTTGGATTCGATTGAGATTCAAAGTTTAACATTTTTTTAAACATGGTTAGCATTTTTAAACACATTTTAAACACTTTACAAATGTTTAATTAACATTTTTACAATACAATATTAATATTTTTTCAATACATGGTTAACATTTTTCAAAACACATTTAACTTTTTCAAATGCTTGATTAACATTTTTCAAATACAACTTTGAAATTTCTAAAATTTGTCATTAGCATTTGTTTATTGACACTTAACATTTTCAAATGCTTGATTAACATTTTTTATTATAAATTCAATATTTTTTCTATGCACATTTAATATTTTCCGATTACTTGTTTAACATTATAAATTCTTGATTAATTTCTTTGAAATAAATTGTTCATTTTTCGTATACATTTTATTTTATATACCTGAGAAATATTTCTCTATACACATTAATATTTTTTCAAAAATTTGTATGTAAAGTGGTTTTTGTATTATATTTAATTAGAATATTTGGAACTATAAACAAAAGTGAAAAATTAAAGCACAAAACAGAAATAAAAATGTGAAAAGGAAAAACAAAATAAGGATTTGTGACCTCCCGTGCATCTGAGCCAGCCGACCTCACGGCTCACGCCTCCCTTCCAGCGAGGCTTCCCTGTATATCGTGTGAAGCGGGATATAGCGGCGCTCCGGTATATAAGCTTTCTGAACCATTTTGACATAGGATGCTCGCTTAGGTCGGTCGGGCCATTATAGCTTGATAACTATAGCCATGGCGCTTATATTTTTTCCTTTTTCCATTCAGTAGTTTTCAATCACTACCGGGTGGCAAGCTCAGCCAACAATGACAAATATTGATATTGATATATGCAATTGTACTAGTATTCGATAGATTTCATATTTTCTGGTAAAAATTATTATTTATTTTTTCTAAATAAAACTTAAAGTTTTTTTAGAAAATCGAGAACATTTAAAAACTATTTTAAATGTATTTCTAAATCATGATGGGTTTTGAAATTACGATTTTTTACGAAAAACATGAACATTTTGCTGAAGTTCTAAACATTTTTAACATTTTTAAAAACTGTGAACATTTTTTTAATTTCAAGATTTTTTTGGAAAAAAATAACCTGAAAAATAAAAGTAAACACACTTTTTTTGAAAATAAAAGTGGTAAAAACAAATAAACCATAAAAATGAGAAAATTTTGGCCCGACATATCCGTTTGTTCCATGCTTTTAATCCAAGAGCGCCAGATATGATATTCCACCCATGTAGTATAAAGCCCAAGCTGAATGAAGCCTTCTTTGAACCACCTTCTTTTGTTTCTCCCCTCAAAATTATTCCGTCATTTTTGGACTCTTCTAGATGATAATCTCGGAGTTTTGAGCTACAGGAACCAAGAACCTATCACTATTTCCCCTATTATTGATAGCATGGACTATCTCCATTCCAAGGTAGTCTAGAACACCCCACTACTTGAGACACTATACTTGTAGGCTCCATATTTTTATTTTGAGATGATTTTTAGATGTTATGTGTCGGTGTACAAAAGTATGGGCTCTTCTGTACCCCTTACTTGTGCACGGGCAGTCGTAGCCACACTAGCGGCAAGGTTTGGCACGACAGTAGAACGTGAAATACAAGACTGCCAAGACGAGCATTCGAGCCAGTAAACAAAGAACAGAAGACTAGCTAAGCCTCCCCCGGCAACATCCTTGTCAGGGCGGATTGTGTAGCCCCGGCAAGCTCCTTGTCGGGGGAACCCACGAAGCACCAGCAGAGCCATCACCCATGAGGATGAGAGCTATGACATCATCAACAACGTCAAGGCCAAGACTCGGGGGTGCGTGCATGGTACACTATTGGAATCAGCTTGACGGATGGAAAAGGCACGCATGCCGGACGACAAAGTCCTTTGCCGTCAGCCAGCGGACGGCAAACCATCCGGCTGAACACGTGCCAGCAAAGGCCTTCTTTGCCGTCCGCTTCGTAGAAACGGACGACAAAGGATTGTGCCGTCAGCCATCCGAGGCCAGCAGATGGCAACGAAGACGGACGTCAGCGGTGTGAGGTGAGAGCCATTAGGGGGTTAACGACGTTCTTTGCCGTCTGCCAGCCGACGGCAAAGAGGCAAAGCTCTTTGCCGTCCACTGACGGATGGCAAAGAGCTTAGCTAGGGCAAGACTGGATGTTTGCCTCATGGCCAACTATGCCGCCGCCGCCAGACATCATAGATGGCCTGTTTTAAAGTTTATTTGGTCACTTTGCCGTCCGCTTTGCAGACGGCAAAATGACCAAATAGGCAGCTAGTGTTGCCAGTTTACACAGCTGACTACCACGTGTCCTCTTTGCCGTCGGCTAGCGGATGGCAAAGAGGCTACACATCCCCTGTTTTTATTTGAATCCAATTAATTAGACATGGTTTCAAACACAGATATACATGCATACATATCCAACAGCATGTCCAACAACATATTTGATCAAATCCAACACAGTTCAACAAAGTCCAACATATCCATATATACATAATCACAAACAAGTTTCCAACAACATATCCATATAGACATACATATCCAAACAAGTTTTCATAAACAACAAGGAAGCACCAGAAGAATAGTACACTCCATGAATCCAAGCCTTCCTCATGTAAAGCAAATCTAAAAATTGGGAAGATGAAAGTTAGAAGAAGAAGTAGTAGAAGAAGAAGACTAGTTAGAAGAAGAAGAAGATTTTTTTATTCTCTTTCTTTTTCTCCTCTCCTGTTCTTAGAGCTAGTGTAGGTCATTTTAGAGCTAAGCTAGGTAAATAGGTCATTTTGGAGCTTAGTAAGGTTATTATGTCATTTTCGAGGAAAATAAGCTAAGTCTATATCATTTTGGACGTAACAAAGATTATCATGCCATTTTTGACCTAAGTATGCTAAGTATGTCATAAATGAACTGAATAAGCTAAGTATAGCTCATTTTTTTATATAACTTAGGTAATTATGCCATTTAGAAGGAAAATAAGCTAAGTATATATTTGTAAATCAAAACATTAGATAAAAGTTACCCTCATCACAACAAATATGATGAAGATCGCAACTAAGGTAACAATTGATCCAATGGCATAATGATACCAAGCCTCATTATCAATGGCATATTTTTTAATCTTCTTAAGCTTTAGGTGCATTGCATCCATCCTCAAGCGCATTGCATTCATCTTCATCTTGTGATCATCGATGACATCGGCAACATACAACTCCAATGTCATCTTCTCTTCTTGAATTCTTTTAATATTTTCTTTAAAATACTCATTTTCTTTTTCAACTAAATTTAACTTCTCGACAAGAGGGTCGGTTTCAAATTCCGGTTCACATACCTCCAAGATTAAAATATCTCTATGTCAACTTGATGGCCATAATTGTCACAAATGCGAAATGCAACAAATAGTTATGAAAGAGAATTTACCACATCCGAATCATAAAGTGGGCGAGGGTCGAGGGGACGGAAATCAAGACCATGGCACTACGTATAAGAAACAATCATACAAAGTAAGAAAATTATACATACCAACTATATAAATCATACAAAGTACAACATAAAAATTTGAATACCTAAGGATCTCTATCGGTAATGACGTGCTCATCATCATCATTAATAAATGCATCATCATCATCACTATCAGCAATGACGTGCTCATCATCATCATTAATAAATGCATCATCATGTGGAAGGCCACCTTTACGTAATCATTCAAGCATTGACAGGTCATCTGCAGTAGTAACTTCTTCTTCTTCCGGCTCTTCTTGTTCCGGCTCAGGTTCGGATTCACTATCGTTGTCTACTTGAATGTTCTGGGGTGGAGTAGAGCGTTTCTTGAAATGTTTTTGGCAAGACGTGTTTCTTGGAAGAATTCTCCTTCGTCATATGTGTCTTGGTTAATGTGACGTTCATAATCCTCTTCATTGGGGGGAGGTGGTCTAACACGTGGCGGCACTTCATAAACAACATCCCAACCACTGAGATTTGGATCACTTTGAAAGGCCCATGGTAGATAGAAAACTTGGGTTGCCTGTTGAGCCATAATATAGACATTGGGAACATCCAAATGGGTGCTTTGTTTGATTTCGACTAGCCCTATATGTTCATGAGTCCTTCTAGTCTCCCTGGGCTGGAACCAATAACATCTGAAGAGTACGATGTTTGGTGTGTTATCACCATAGAATTGAAGTTCATAAATTGCTTCAACTCTTCCATAATACTCGACACCTCCTTCGCCGATAGCAAAGACACAATAATTTGTAGACTTTCGGTCGGCCATAGATAGCTCTTTGCCATAGGTACAAAAGCGATACCCGTTGATGTCGTAATTGTCAAATGAACGGACCTTATAGTCAAAACCATTAGCTACTTGTCTCAATTCGGTATCCATAATCTCTGAATTAGCCTACAAGTTTAATAAGAAAGGATTGTTGCATTAGTCGCAAATTAGCCAGAGAAATGAAAGGGTCTAATGGAAATTACCGTTTTTTTGAACCAAGAGATGAAACCGGGATATTCGCCTCCTTGCTTTGCTAGAAGCTCATACTCTTCGACGGAATCCTTTTGGATCACCGCTTCATACGAGATTATGGCAACGTATCGACTGCATCAAATATCCACGAATCAGAGCAGTTCAAAGAAATTAGAAGTTGCGAAACAATGTAACGAGATCTTACTCGATGTACGACCGCACTTCTGTTAGGTTGTTAAAGAGATACAGTGAAATGGTCCGCCATTCTTCGACATCCAACGATACTGGTTTCCAAGTACTGGATGGTGCGAGATTCCCTTTGAATAGGCTGAGGTTGGATTGACCCTTTGTAGGCTCGTTAGCATTGTACCGAGGCTTCAGATTATGCAAACGACGATTTTTGGCTTCGTAGTGTGCTGTCACGAAGTTTGACGCCTCCTCAGTGATGAATGCCTCGGCCATCGATGCTTCTATTCTATGTTTATTTTTACATTTTGGTCAAAGCGTCTTCTGCATCCTCTTAGTTGAGTAGCACCAACGATTTTGCATGCCCCCCCAATCGTGCCTCGGTCAGGAGATGCAAAATCAAGTATTGCATTGGATTAAAGAAGCTTGGCGGAAAGATCATCTCTAACTTGCAGATCAACTCCGGTGCCAACTGTTCCATTTCTTCTAAGAGGCCAGCCAATAGTTCTTTCGCACAAAGAACACGGAAGAAATAGCTCAGCTCTGCCAATACTAGTCATTCATCCTCAGGGATGAAGCCACGCAACATCACCGGCATTATCCTCTCTATCCATATGTGCCAATCATGACTTTTTAGACCAAATGTTTTCAATTTATCAAGACTCGCTCCCCTCTTTAGATTTGCTGCATACCCATCGGGGAACATCAACTGCATTTTCACCCACAAAATAATTTCCTTCATAGCTGGCCTTCCAAGATTGAACCATGCCTTTGGCTTCTTCCAGTTTCGCTTTCCTTTCGGTTCTTGCATGTTTTGTAACGATCTATCACAGAGCTCCTCTTGATCGTCTCTAACCTTAGTATTATCCTCTGATTTCCCCTCTATGCCAAACAATGTACCAAAAATGGCTTCGGCGATATTCTTTTCAGTGTGCATCACGTCGATGTTGTGTGGGCAAAGGAAGTCTTTGAAGTAAGGCAGATCCCAGAAGCATGTCTTGTGAGTCCATGCGTGTTCCTTATTATACCCCTTGAAATACCATGGACGCTCTGGATCTGGCTCGAGAGCGTTTAACTGATCTAGGGTCTGTTGGCCTGTCAATGCAGGTGGTGCAGAGTGTTTGACAACTCTACCTTTCATGAAGTTTTGCTTTTCTTTCCTGAACTTATGGCGAGGATCTAGAAACTGTCTATGCAAGTCGAAGCAACTATACTTGCGCCCTGCCGTCAGCCAACGAAACTCAAGAGCTCCCTTGCATGTGGGGCACGGGAACCTTCCATGCACACACCAGCCAACGAATAGCGCATACGCCAACAAGTCATGCGTCGAGTACATGTACCAGGCACGCATTATGAAGTTATCTTTGCTAAAGGCGTCGTATGTCTTGAACCCATTACCCCAAGCTTCTTGCAATTCGTCCTTAAGCGGCTGCATGTACACATTCATATTTTCCCCCGGATAGTTGGGCCCTAGAATTATCAACGTCAGGAAAATGTTCTTTCTTTGCATAATCTTCCCGGGGGTGAGATTGAGTGGAATGACAAACACGGGCCAACAGCTGTATGGGGTTGCCATCTGACCAAACATACTGAACCCATCTGTGCTGACGGCGACTCGAGGATGCCTTGGATCTGCCGTTCTTTTCCTTATGTAATGCATCAAAGCGCTTCCACGCTTCACCATCCGATGTGTGCACCATCATCACATTCCCATCTGCATCTAGGTCGGTTCTTTTGCCCTTTTTGTGCCATGTGATCTGTTTGGCCGTCTCTTCGACCATGAAAAGACGTTGAAGTCTTGGTATGATTGGCATATACCAAAGAACATTAACGGGTATTTTGGTCTGCGTCACCCATACCGTTGTCTACCACAACATACCTGGAAGAATTGCAAATGGGACAATAGTTCAAGTCCTCATACTGAAGCCTAAATAAGACACATCCTTTCTCACAGGCATGTATCTTCTCATAGCGCATCTTAAGAGCATGAAGGATTTTGTCTGACTGGTACAGGTTTGGAGGTAGCACATGGCCTTTGGGTAGAAATCGTCCGAAAATTATTATCATCGTGTCGTAGCATTCTTTGCCCAAGTTGAATTGAGCCTTCAAAGCCATTATTTGTGAGATGGCATCCAGCTGACAAAGCTCAGTGTGCTCGTGGAGAGGACGTTTTGAGGACTCCAACATTTCAGTGAAGGCCTTTGCAGATTCCTCCATCTCCTTGTCCGAGTCCCGAGCATCGTCAAAGTCTTGCGCCATGTCTGCGGTCCCGGTACCATGCTCGTCGGTGCGACGACGAACCACCTCGGCTCTGACACGTTGGGAAGACTCAGCATGTAATGTCCAGACCGTGTAACCTGGCGTAAAACCAAACTTTTGCAGGGGTTTACTCAGTTCAAGCTCGTCCCTCTGATTATAGTTGTCGCACCGGACATAGGGGCACCAGCTAAATTTCTGGCCATTTGCAAATGCGGCTCTAACAAACCCCTTAGTTTTTGTTAACCATTCCTCTGTCCAAACATACTGACTAGTGTAACTGGTGTACATCCACACACGATCACTCATATTGACTTCCTACTAGACACACAAGAAATATATACATAATTAAGCAAACCATATCCATCAGTTAATGGAGTTTGTTAGTTTTATTATGTCCATGCAACCTACACGCTAATAGGAAACGATAGGTCCTAATCCCACCTGAGTATGTGTAGATCGGGTTCGTTTTCCCATGCTCTGCTCCAGATCTGACGCAAAATTTCGGCAACACCTCCCCGCTGTTCTCCTGATACACGTCTCGGCAATAAGCAAAGAGGATGTGTACCCAGAGAACAACAGGGAGGCACTGATGAAATTCTGCATCGGATCCGGAGCTGAGCATATGGGAAAACGAACCCAATCTACACATACTCGGGCTGTCCATGGATAACATTGGACAATTCGAAAGAATTACGATTATAAATATGCAACTGCATGCATATTTATAGATGTAACCCTTTCAAATGGGAGATGCATAGTGGTTACACATACTGATGATTGACACCTAGCTCTAGCAAGTTTCATTGGCACGAAGACCGAAATAGAGCAAATGAAGGGGGGGAGGAGGAGATGTCATTTGTGCTCACCAACGAACGCAGGGGCGGAACTCGTCGAACACTAGACCCTCACAACGACGAAATAACTGCATATTTAAATCAAAAGATGAGTAACATAGCAAGTATTCGACATCGACGGCCACATGTACCTCGCACCGACGATACTTGCTATTTACGGTACCATCGACACCGAGGAACCCTCTAACCCAATCGTCCCCAGGTAAACTAAATAGAAACTACCATCAGTGCAAGGTACATGAGGCGGTCGGCGTTGAACACTAGATCCACATCCCACAAGTGAAGCCGGCGCCCGGCGTCCCGCAAAAATAGTTCTGGTAGCCGATGACGGTCGAACACCTTGGCGAATTTGTCTGGCAGCCTCTGCGATGAGGATTAAAGCCAAGTTTTGAAATTTTCAACCAACCAAACCGACTTGAGTTAGTTTGGGTGTTTCAAGTTTCAACACTTAGCTTTCAATCGTCATCTCCGAGAACTGTTGCTGCTGGATGCAGGACCCCTGTGTCACTTGTGCGACGAGGATGTAGTATTCGACATCGACGGCCACATGTACCTCGCACTGACGATACTTGCTATTTAGGGTACCATCCACATCGAGGAACCCCCTAATTCGCAATGGTGTTTGACCACCATCGACGCCGAGAACAGTTGCTTTGGGATGCCGGACGTCAGTATCACTAGTGGGACGTGGATGTAGTGTCATGGTGTACGGGGTGTGGGTCGGGGTGTCTCTTTCTTCTTCTTCTTCTTTCTCTTTTTTCCTCAGGTATGGCGACGCACGGTCAGTGGGTCAGCACTCAGACCGGGGGTTCTCGGCATGGGCATCTGGACCGGCAGGACCCACTGGCTCCACCATCTATCCCCTCGGCAACCCTCTTCCTTTTTCCCTTTTTCCGCTTCTTCTACTTATTTTTCTTTTTTCAATTATTTTCTTCTTCTAATTATCTAAACCTAAATCAGGTAGTAACCTAATCCTACCACTAAAACCTAAACCTAAACACAAAAAACAGTAAAAAAAATCACCTTGTGCGGCGGGGGCGGGGCATCGCCGGGGCGGCAAGCCTTGGGCGGCTCGGCGATGGTGGAGGCGGCGGCGCCGGGCGCCACCGGTGGCAAGCCGGGCAGCGGGCGAGGCGCCGCCCATGGCTGAGGTGGTGCGGGCGGGACAACGAGCTGGGGGCGGCGCCATGGGTGGTCTTGGCGCGGCGCAGGCGAGGCCAGGCGGGCCGGGCGATAGGGCGGCGCGGGCAGGCGGCGAGCCGGGCGCCGCGGCGGGGTGGTGCGGGCGGGCGGCGAGGCCAGCCGACCAGGCGATGAAGGGCGCCGCCAGGGCGGCGTGGCGGCGGCGATGGGGCGATGGGTCGGGGCGGTAGGGCGGAGCGGCGGTCGAGGGCGGCGACGCGAGTGGTGAAGAGGAGATCGAGAGAGAGAGGGGAGGGGCCGCGGGCGCGACCCCTTTTCTATAGTAGGTCAGTTCTTTGTCGTCTACTAGCAGACGGCAAAGAACATAAGTAGTGGGGTGGGGCCGGGGGAAACGGACGACCTAACGGCCGTTCTCTTTGCCGTTTGCTGGCTGACCGCAATGAAGTTTTGCCGTCAGCCAGCAGACAGCAAAGAAAACGGCCGTTAGGTCATCCCCGTACGCCCGCCACCCATGCTCTTTGCCGTCCGCTAGCGGACGACAAAGCTTCTTTGCCGTCGGCTCGCGGACGACAAAGATTTACTGATGGCAAAGCCCTCCGTTGCCCCCCGCTGCCTCTTTGTCGTCCGTTTTTTGGTGGCTGATGGCAAAGCCTCTCTTTGCCGTCCACCAGCTGACGGCAACAAGTTGGACGGCAAATTAGCAAATTCCAGTAGTGGTAGCATGCAGATCTTTGTGAAGACTAATGGCCTGCAGGTCCACGTGGAGACCAGAAGGCAAACCCCCCGGCAAGTCCTTTGTCGGGGACAACTTTAAGGCCCCCGGCAAGATGCTTGCTGCGGACAATTGCGGGGCCACAGCCAGGCCTGCACCCGACAAGGTTTTTGCCACCTCACGGCCGTTCCAGCGCAACAACCAGCTTGCCAACTAGGCAGAGGCCTGCGTGGCGGCATGCAGATCTTCGTGGAGGCTCTACCACCGCGCCAGCACAGCGGCTAGCCAGCCAGCCTGGCGTTGCATGCCTCGTCAGCCTGGATGTGTGTTAAGCCAAGGAGAGGCGGCGACGGACGGGACGGCTTCTGTTACCATCCCCGATAAAGTTCGAACGTAAGCATCACATTAAATGAGTTTGTCCTACAATGTCAGGGATAAACTTGTACACTTTAGCTACTTTACACCTTCTGTGTGCCACTATGGCGACCCCTTTGACATATAAAAGGAGGCCCGAGGCGTATCGGGGGAGGTTTCAAACTTTTTGGATGGGGCATGCACCGCAGCTAGTCTAAGAACTCAAGAACACAAAAATATACACCCAAAGCAGGACTAGGTTTTACGCACCATTGCGGCCCAAACCTGGGTAAAAATCCCGCATGCTGATCACTAGACCTACTCTTTGCGCAACTCTTTTCCCCACCAACCGTAGAAGGGATCCTCGTGATCCCATAGGTGTCGTTTCCCTGACACTATGTTACAAAGGAACATGGAATTGGTAAGACCACATAAAGCAATCATAGAAGCCTCTTGGTGCAGGGCTGACAACGTGGATTTACCTGCTGCACATATAGAAGAAAAGATTTGTTTTATAATTATTCCTACCAAAGACAATGAGAAAACAAATCTAGGGCACAAATATCAATTGTTATTTCAAATTATATGTGATAACAACTCAAACAAAATATTCATATTTTGATAAACAACTATTGCTATTTTTTTACACCCAAAAAGGGTACCACAATTCTTGACAATATCCTAGTGGACTAATATTGCAAAAATTATCACAACAAATGGAATTAGAAGACTACATGAAGTTGAATTATCAATAGACAAGCCCGATATACATAACACCACATGGAGCGAGAACTCTAGCTGCAAAATAGACGAACTAAGTTACAAAACATATTAAAACTTTGCTCCATATATAGGTTTCCAAGGAAACAAAATAATAGAATGTCTATAATACCATATCATATTTTCATCTAGCAACTTACTACGACAAGGCAAGGAGCCATACTGGTCATCTAGAATTAGTCAGTGGATTCCAATTTGGCCTAAAAGGTGTTGAAATTATAGAAAAAATAGCGCATACAACTTGATTAAAATAATTGAATATATTTTTTATTTGTTTTCTATGCAAGCCATTTAACGGGGTGATAAAATTTAACGTGTATATCATCAACAATCTTTGTTACTATATCAGTTGTAGAAGAAAATTTCTTCCCATCAATGTTGTCTTGACTTGCATGAGGAAACTAACACTAGGACATTCCAATGACTCATAAATGAAGTATTGTTAACCAATAGCCATTGCCTTTCTGATCAACCAGTTAAAATAGCCTGATAAGACACATGCCAATTTTACGGGTACATGATCATGCCTATCAAGCTTGTGAGTTGCTGTACATATATTAACATCATAAAGTTGATGCCAACCAAACCTTTAGATAAAGTATTACTATTTTTAGTTAATAGTGACCGCCTTTCAGGTCAACCAGTTAAAAAATCAAATAAAAGGCATAATAGATTTTATTCACAAGTGCAAATACATGTGAGGAAAAAAAAATTGATATCTTGGGATGTGAATAACGTGAGCAAGGTGCAGGGCGAGGGGTTTATCTTTGGGGAAAAGTCTTTCGAAAGTCATCCCAAATAAGCCATAAAACCGCGAGAGTACAAACGACCAATTTGTGTCATCTAACCCGACCGGTGTCATTGCATCCCATAGATGTGAAGTGGCGGCGATGCCTAGCCGCTGCCAGACCCGGTTTGCATGTGCGCATAAGATGAAAAGATGGTCCGTGTCTTCTGATTGAGTAGTGCAAAGTGGTCCTGATTTGGCATGATTATCTTATGAGCAAGGTTTGCCTTTTATTTATCCTACCCTTGAAGATGAACCAGGCAAACACTTCGATTTTGTCGGGCTCTTTTGAACGCCAAATTAGCTTTGCATTGTTTTCTTCCTCTGGCTCCTGGTTCAGTAGTTCATAGGCCCTTTTTGTAGAGAAGGCATGGCCCCCATTGATGAAGTGTGACTCATGTTCATCTGACAGCATGAAGTCCTGCAACAAAGATAACAGAGAGATTCTATGGAAGCAACATTGGTTAGGTTGTTATGTAGGTTAGTTTCCAAACTAAAACACATAATATTTGGCACTCTAACAAAAGGTCCAATGGAATGAGAAAAAATGCATGCAAAAGTACTAGCTAGTGGTTGTGGTGTGAGCAAAGTATCAAGCCATAAATAGGTTAGAGAGTCATTGTTTGTAAGGACAAAAGAAATATTTTGCAACGTGGGCATTTGTATGTTGATAGTTTTACAAAGGAAAGAGTTGTGGGAAGTGGGAGCAACAAAAGCATTTGGGTGTCGTGGTGATAGATAGTTAAGCCATGGTGTAGGGGAGGGTAGCAAAGACTTGACCACATATTTCATGAGTAGGCAATTATTTTGTACATGAAAATTTAATGTCTAAACCACCAAAAATTAGGTTTACAAACATTGTCCCAACCAATAAGGCATTGAGCCCTGGACCAGGTGTCCTCTGCCATCCCAAAAGAGAGCACGTCTAAGAGCATCAACATTTTTTTAAACCTTTTTCATACCAAAGAGAAAGAAATAGGTGAGGAATTTAACACTTTTGTGATGAGAACTAGCATGTCCACTTTGGCCAGTAACTTGGCACGCCAGCCTAAAAGGAATTTTTTGCATCTCTCAAGAATAGGTAGAAAAAAAAATTGGTGGGTGGGGAGGGGCTGTTGTACTAGTGAAAGCGTCAGGCCTAGATAAATTTGGGGGAAGTGAGAAATCGAACATTCTAAGATGGATGGAATTGTTCTTTGTGTTGATACGTCGGTATGAATTGGACCAAAGCACATTTTAGAGAAATTGATGGACAACATGTGGCTAGTGATAAGTGCTGAAGAATTCCTTTGAGGATTGAGGCAAGCGAAGAGGAGGCCGTGTCAATGATCAATGTGTCTTCTGCATACTGAAGTCTCGTGGGTGGTAAGTGCAAGAAGAGTGGGTGGAGCAGATGAGCTAGATGGATCTGTTGTGAAATAAGTTGTTGCAGCATGTTGTCCAAGATGATGAATAGATAAGGGGAAATTGGATCAAGATACCCTGAAAAGAAATCCTGAAATATTCACAAGAGAATGGGTTTGGTACTTGGCCAAAATCTCTTGTAGAAGACTAGACAAAATCCATCTGGGCATGGACTGGCTAGGGAGTCCATTTGGAGAAAAGGGGTTTTAATTTCTTCTTCTATGAAAGGTCAAGTGTGTGGAGTTGCGACAAAGCAAAGGGGTAAAAAGTTTGAGGGTCAAAGTTCCATGTAGTTGAAGGGGTGGAAAAATGATGTTAGAGAAGCAATCTTTTAGGATGACTGCCTTTTGGACATGAGTGAAGAAAATTAAGCCTAGATGACAAATAGAGTGGATTTGATTTTTATGTAGCCTTTGGGAGACAGAGGCAATAAAATATTTTGAATTTTCGCCACTAACAATTGTGGTTTAACTTTTTGTGCAAAGGTGCTAGGCAACATCTTTTTCTTTGATTTTTTTTGTAAAATAGCTATGGAGAATAGCCTTATTACTTTTTGAAAAGAATAAAGTGGGCGAGATACCTCATGAATGTCCAATAAAAGGATAATTTTTGCAATTTGTTCCACGTAAATCAGCCTTAACACGTGAGTCGGCCCAATGTTTTAGGCTAGAACATGTGCATTTTAGAGTTTTTTATTAATCATGCTGCAGAGTTTAAAGTGGAGGAGAATGGTCCCATGGTCTAAGATCTCGTAAAAATATTCCTTGCTGAGGTGAGGAGGACCATCCAGGTTCAAATTTAAACACAGAATCACGCGGGAGTTGTGTGTTGACGTGTACCATTAGCAGCACGTGATCCGAGGTAAACCTAGGAAGAGACGAGAGAGTGGTGTTTTGAAAAATGTCATCCCAAGCAGATTGAACACGGCATGATCAAACACACTCAAGAGTGGATGATGATCTGTTGTTAGACCCAGGTGAATCGCCTATGTAGCAAAGGGAGCTCAAGAAGAGCAGAGATCATCATTAGTTTTGTTAAAAGCATCGGCTTCAGTCCAAAAGTTATTTTTTTTGTTCTTTTCAGAAAATAAGCATAGGAGGTTAAAGTATCCGATAATTAGCCAAGGTGTAGATGTTATTTTATTGCAAGTAGCTCATCGAGAAAGCTTTGATTCAGGGCACGATAGGAGGGTGCATAGACATTTTTTATAACTCAATTTTGAGAGTGTGCCAGCGTTTTTGAGAACCAATGTAGTAGCCAAAATGTGGTTCATGTGAGAGATGATCGAGAAGTTGAAGGATTTTACTGCAGAGGTTGTGCCACACGCAGGTCCAACGGCTGGGAGCGAGACATATTGATCGAGAGTTTGTGCAAAAAGGATCTAATTGTATGGTGACATATCATTTCAAGATTTGATTCCTGGATTAAAACTAAGTGTGGGTTCATCGAAATAAGTTCAGATAGTACGTCACTGCATTTTTAGCATATCCTAGGCCACATACACTCCAAGACAAGATATATAGGATATGGGACTGGCTATGTGCCAGTCGACTGAATTTCAAAAGAATGGTTAGTCGACAGAATTCAACAAAGGAAACAAATATCGACTGATCCTACAACTAGAGTCAGTCGAATCCTAAGGTCAGCAGCCCAAC
Source organism: Aegilops speltoides (assembly GCA_021437245.1). NCBI lineage: Eukaryota > Viridiplantae > Streptophyta > Magnoliopsida > Poales > Poaceae > Aegilops > Aegilops speltoides. The sequence goes on from CM038145.1 coordinate 402,496,942, forward strand.
CTTGAATTCTGGGCTTCCTCCTTCTGTATTCTCTGGGCCTTCTCCTTCTGCTACCGCTGGACCTTCTTCTTTCAGTACTAGCTGGACCCGCGACCCGTTAACCCACATAGCTTTCCTCCTTTCTTCCACCTTCTTCCTCCTTCGAAACCTCCTCTACCCTAACAGCGCCGCCATGGGGAAACCTGGATCTGCTCCAAATGAACGCATCAAAAGATTAAGAAAGAAGAAGAAAGGTGGATCCGGTGACCCTACCTGTCTGCCTATGGTAATTCATCATTTCTTGCTCCCAATATCAAGTTTCTTTCATCTCCCCTGATTTCCACTTCTAGTTCATATCATTTCGCATCATGAAAAGAGAAAATAAAAGGAAAAAAAATTAGTATCTAGGTTGTCAGATGTTTCTACATGGGACAAAGGAATGAAACATGTTGAAGTACTTAACTATTAAATAATTTCTAGAACATAAGCAAAACCCTGGAAAGATGAAGTAGACAAGCATTACGTACACCCTGAAAACATGTGTAGAGAAAAAAAGAGAGAGGACAATCATCTAACAAAGGTCAGAAAATGAGAACTGAATAAAATATCAGAAACTACATCTGTGGAGAAACTATTTCTATACTAGAATGATCACCCACCCAAAAAATAGAAAAATGTCAGAAACTATTTCTATACTAGAATGATCACCTACCCAGGAAATAGAAACACATGCCAAAAACTATTTCTGTACAAGAATGATGACCCACCCAAAGAAATAGAGAAAAGCTAGAAACTATTTCTATACTAGAATGATCACCCACCCAGAAAACAGAAACACATGTCAAAATCTAGTATACATGTTGTATAAAACATGGTTGCTGTATTCATAACCAATTTGTTTTGCACCTAACAAAAATATATTTGCTTCTCAGTTCACAGATCATGTTCTCAAAGGTCAACAACTACACATAGTTGAACATGGAGAAAAAATAGGACATATCATGGTGGGCAAAGAAACATTACTTATGCTACATCAATATAAGCTAGACTCAAATTTTGGCAGAAAGGAGGACAATAACAAGTACAATTTGTCTGTTCAGGTACCTAAAAATTCAGAAGAAGCATCAAAGCAAAAATGGCGTCATAGTAATACAGTGAAAGAATTTACTCAGGTTAGAAAGATATTAGAAAGTAGTGAATGGAAAAAAGCATATGCCAAAGTTCATTGACTTATTGTTCCATTTCATTTGCAAAGTTTCACATGCATGGTCGATATATTGCACATGAGGATGCCGAGCAAGTATATTGAGATATCGGATGAAATAAACATGGGCAGAATAAAGAGGTATGCCAAACAAACATAGGGTGCTGAAAAAAATTGACTTAAAATTCATAGTTATAGCATAAGTGTTGTAATCAACTATTCTTCTTATTTGCCTTGTTTCTGTGTTTGATTTGCAAAGTATCACATGTAGGGTCAATATCTTGCACAAAAACATGTTGGGCAAGTACATCAGGATATTGGAGCAAGTAACAACATTCAGAATAAATAGGTATCACATAAAACATAGTAAGTGCAAAACAATGGGAGTTACAGCTTATGTTTACTCATCAACTATTCTTCTTATGTGCCTAGTTTTACAGGGATTGAGTCAACTTCATCAAGGGGGAAACAACAATGGCTACCGTATGAGCAAGCAGCATCTAGGCACCAATCTTACACATCCCTAATGCAGCAAATGGCTCTCATGAGTCATCTTCAGAGTGATGACATGGGATTGCCTATATAGAGTTTCACTTCACTTCTCCAAGAAGGCATGGTATCACAGGTATGAAAACAGAAAAAATGAAAAACAAAAAATCATACAAAGCTAAACAAAAAATATAAGTACTGATAAAAATTGGGGGATGTGACATTTTAGGATGAGCGTTGGATGCAAGCATTACGTACGGAACATCACTATCACAAAGGGGAAACTCATGATGGAAAACTTGACAGCAGTACAGAGCACTGGGAAAATAATTCAATACCTGAAATACAAGCTTCTGATACACATTATGACCAAGAAGAGTCGGGTGCCGCTAATGTAGCAACTGATCAATCAGAGAGTGATGGCAACAAAATAGAGGCAGAGGAGCAGTACCTGCAGGACATTGAAACTGATGATGGCAACCAAACTGACGAAGAAGAACAAAATTGCCAAATCAAAGAAACTGATGATAATCACAGTCGCAGAGAATATATATATATATATATATATATATATATATATATATATATATTCACAAATGCATCAAGCAGATCTAAATTGGGACAATTTTCATCCAGTTATAGAGCAGAAAAAGCTATGCTAGGTAGTCAAAGTGGAAATGCCTCCAACAACATGCAAAATGCGCTACAAGGTCTTGACTATGCAGAAACAACTGATGATGGCAGTGGTGGCACTAATGAAGTAGATTATGATAATGAGGCACACAATACTGTTCATACAGAAACATGCTATGAGCATACCACATATACTGTTGCATTGACAGACTCTGACTCTAAAGAAGAGGGGCAAGGTGTGAAAATAACAGAGCACTTCGTCAAAGAACTAGCTGCACAGGTACATGGCACTGTGAATATCGACATAAATGTATCTCCAGATGATATTAACATATTCCTTGCGAATGAAAGTGTTGAAAAGGCGTTTATTCATACTCAAGAAGATGAAAGCAGTCATACGCCAGCTCTCAACATGACATTTGAAACTAATGCTCTTGCACACAAATTTTATAATGAATATGCAGCAATCACATGTTTTTCTATACAGAAGGTTGGAAACTATCATTGCATAAAAAAAGATGGTGACAATAACAGAATGACAAGGTTCACAATGAAGTGCAATAGGTCTGGCAAACCTAGAAACAGAAGGAAACCAACCACTACCGGAGCTAAAAGGAGGAAGTACAAAGAAGGTCAAAATGCACCTACTAAACTAGAGAACAAACTTATAGAAGAAGAAATTACACAATGAAGACAGAGTGTCTAGCTCAGATCGTGGTTACCTGGAACTTTAGAACTAGTGAGTGGGTAGTTACAAGGCTAATCCTTGAGCATAACCATGAACTCCATCCACCAGAAGAAGTGAGGTTCCTAAGATTGCACTCATACATGAGAAGAGAGGAAAAAAATTGATCAGAACATGCAAAAGAGTCAATACACCAAGTAGAAAAATCATGGCAATACTTGCATTCTTGCGAGGTGGAGGGCTGGAATCACTGCCTTACACATCGAAGAAAATTAGCAACATGGGAACAAATATGAGAAAAGAATATGGACTAAATGATATGATGCAAGTCGTTTCGTTCTTTGAGAAAAATCAAAGGACCCCTTATTCTTCTACTCATTCAAGACAGACCTCGAAAAGAATGTCACACACATATTCGGGGCAGATGGGATAGACAGAAAGAACTATGATCTATATGGAGATGTGCTTAGCTTTGACACAACCTACAAAACAAACAAATACGACCTCAGATTCGCACCGTTTGTAGGAATTAATGGACATGGAGATAATTGCTTGTTTGCATGTGGATTTATTCAGGATGAAAAAGGGAAACATTTGAATGGTTGTTCAATACTTTCCTAAATTGCATGGGTGGTAAAGCTCCAAAATTAGTCATATTAGATCAAGATGTTGCCATGAAAAAGGCAGTACCAAAATGCTTCCCAAAGTGCAATCATAGGAACTGCTTGTTCCACATCTTGACAAAAGCTCAGAACAAAGCAAGCAGGACTTTTCCCAGGAATGAACATTTGTTTGCACAGTTCCAAGACATAGTCCTAAATTCACAAACCATAGAGGAATTTGAGCAACTCTGGCCACAAATGATAGAACATCACAAAGTGCAACACATAAAGTACTTTGGTATAATGTGGAAGAATAGAAGAAGATTTGTGCCTGTCTACTTCAAAAACCATTTTTACCCATTCATCCAAACAACAACACGAAGTGAAGGAACAAATGATGTTTTCAAGGCTAATGTGGGTTCTAGCTATTCTGTCATGGCTTTCATGACAGAATTTGACAGAATATATCAGAGAATTAAAGAGAATAGAAAAGAAAATGATGCACTAACAAGACGGACTTCACCAACAATGTGGAGTGATTGGGCATTGGAAAGGCAAGCAACAAAGTTGTATAATAGAGACATTTTCTACAAATTCCAACAGCACCTTATGAATGCAACTAAATTTCACATGGTTGAAGTGGATAAAAATAGACAGTATGAGGTGTACAATCTCCAACTCAAGGCTTCTACGTGTACAACCCTAGAACATACATAGTCATGGTTAACAGATACACGGAGACATTTACTTGCATCTGTGCTCAATTTGAAAAAGATCGGATACTTTGCTCCCATGCACTGAAAGTCATACAGTGGCTCAACATTGATGAATTACCAGATAGATATTTCATCAACAGATGGAGACCTAAAGAAAAGAGAGCATTACAAATTCCCGAACAAGATGGAAATCTAGATGGACTAGATGATCAGATAGCATTCTTTTAGTTGTCAAGACGACTAATTGAGCTAGTAGCTCAGGCAACAAAAAATTCTGAAAGAAGAAAGGCAATGAATGAACACTTGACAGTGCTCGAGAAGATAATCCTGGATATTCCAGTCAATGAAGACTCTGAACATTCAAAAATTTCTAATTCAGTATTGAAAAGTACACAAACAAATGAAGGCGAAAAGAGTTTGGGTGGAAGTTCTCTTGGAAATCTAAATGATCCATCCTACACTAAACCAAAAGGGAGAATGAAGACAACTGTAAGGCAGAAGGGCATTGTTGACAAATAATTAGCAAGCAGAAGATCACATGCTCAGGGTGTGGGCAACAAGGACACAATATAGCTGGTTGTAAAAAATATAAGAGGAGCCAGTGGCCAGGCCTAAGAAGAAGGCTAGAAAGAATCCTGAGCCGCTTCAAAAATTTAAAAGAAAGGTGAAGCAAAAAATAGCAGTTTTGATTTTTCAAAAAAATTCTTAAATTTGCAACCAGATTACTAATATAAAAAGTGAAAAAAACATGTAGGTGAAAAGAAGACAAAAAGGTTGAGCTAAGAAGATATCATATTTCTACAACTGAAGAAGAACAGATGAGAAAATCAAAAGATTTCGTGAGATGAGGCCTGACAGAAAGCATACAAGCAAGATTTTCTTGTACTAAGCCTGTATACACTCAAATAAATTTGCATTATGGAATTATTGTATTAAGAATTTGAGGATGTGTAATTTTAAATGTTCTCAAGACATAACTACGTTTGCTTTACTTCGTCAAGTAGTCCCTGATTCAAAGTAAAAAATCTAAGAATGCAAAAAAGTACTCATATATGCATGACAATAACAGGAAAAGTTGCGCAATTATTAGTTGAGCAAGAAGATAGCTTACATTAGAGCAACAAGTAAGAAGCATAATTTCCACCGTCACAAATTACTCACCTGGAAAAACAAAAAAAATAAATATAAAATTAGTTGGACAAACACAACAAAAAAAATAAGAAATTTAGATTGATTAACTGCTTCTTAAACATGCATAAATTCGCAAATGACTTACCTTTAAAGATAAAATTGGGGAACAAATTTACACGAATGAACACTTTTTTGTTGATCTCAACAACATAAAAAATGCAAAAGAAGAAATGAAGAAGAAGAAAAATAAAGGACAAACTGCTTCAAATACCAAACTGATATTAAATACCATGGATGACAAAAGCTACATAGATAATCAAGTACATAGATAACACACTGATAATACCATAGAGCCCACACTGAGAATACTTTTCAGTTTCGCGAACACTTATCCTAGCAAGTTATAACACCATCAAAGCTTCAAGCTCCAACTCTTACACCAACACCACCTGAAGTAGAGGCACCAAGTCCTCCCACTGAAAAACTACCACCAGAGCATTCTTCTTCAGAACCACCATCATGATGAGCAACCACTTCATCTTCATCAGCAACAACATCACTAGGAGAAACAGTAATAATTGTTATTGATTGGAAATAACCATCCCAATCAGGTACATAAGATTCTAACTTAGAAACCCGAGAAACAGTCATTAGTGCTTGAGGAACCAACATGGTAGTCGTAGCCAGCAACTAGAAGCACATCAAGTGCATTGTCAAATGCAACTAAAACTGTGTCCTTCACATAGTGATCTGCCACCCTGAATCTTCTATGTTCAACCAAATCAAAAAGACAAGCACCAACACAAAAACTAGCAGAATGAGTGGTGCTGACTACAGTGCAGCACACGACTCTATCAGTGTCTCCAAAAGGTACATTCATCTGTGCTCTTGTAACATCTGAGATCTACATAGTTTTGCGACTGAAATCCTTTTGATGAGACAAATAAGATAAAAGGAAAAAACGAATCAAAATTGCACAACAAAATAAGAGATATAAGAAAATTTAAATGGACAACATAGAATTATAATTTTCAAATGACTAATTCATGTAAATTTTTTAAAAATTATACGATTTACAAAAACCAAGCCCTGCATAAACTTGCACAACAAGTATGCATGAATTGCACATGATATAACACATCAAGAAACAAAAAGGTATAAAACTGAACAAATAATCATTGACATATCAATACAACAGACTTGTAAATACCATCAAAACTACTCGTACGTATGTGAACCCTAACCTAATTTATATATGTTCAGTAACATACTGAAAAACATATATAAAAATTGCACAACACATCTAGGAGCAAAAAAAAGCATGAGCCTAAGTAGGATAAAATATCAGGCTGATTATTACATATATAAATCCTAACCTAATCTAAATACATTCAGTCTAAAAAAGGATACATTATAACTTAAATCCAACACTTAGAATACATTACATATAAATTTGCACAAGAAAAAGGGATAAGTTGCACATCATATCCACAAGCAAGTACAAATTATGAGCCTAAGGTAAAAACAATTTTACCTTGATTATCAGCCTAAAATTTTTGACCAGACAAGTGGGCAACAAGAACACCATAAAAAATGAACAAATGCAACAAGTAGTAGGTACATTACTGAGTAAAAAGAGCATTTTCATATTTGTAATTCCATTTATTACACAATTGGAAACCATCATAGAAACTAAAGTAAACTCCTATAAAATTGTTGATATAAAATAAACCTATATAAATTTGCACAATAAAAGAAACATAAATTGCACAAGAAATCTATTAGCAAAAACTACGAAAGGTTGAGCCCAAAGGACAACGGATAAATGAGCCTAGCAATATACACTAAGGCAATTTATATATTTACAGTACCATATGGAAAACATACTTTAAATTGCACAAACCAACAAAAGAAGTAGCACAACACGTCTAGGAGCAAAAAAACAAAAGCATGAGCCTAAGTAGAAAAAACCTAATCTAAATACATTCACTCTCAAAAACGATACATTACAAGTTAAAACTAGCCTAAAGAATACATTATATCTTGAGGATAACTTGCACATCATATCTACAAGCACCAAAATGAGGATAACTTGCATATCATATCTGTAAAGCAAGTACAAGAAATTAGCAGCCTAATTCTTTTGACCAGACAAGTGGGCAACCGCAACACCATAAAAAATAAACAAATGCGAAGAAGTACTAGATTTATTATTGAGAAAAAGAGCATTTCCATATTTGTAGTTCCATTGAATATACAAACGGAAACCATCATATAAACTAAAGTAAATTCCTAATAAAATGCTGATATAAAAGAAACCTATATAAATGTGCACAAGAAAGAAGCATAAATTGCTTAGGAAATCTATGTGCAAAAACTATGAAAGGTACTTAAAATTGAATAAAGCCTAACCTAATTTATATACTTTCGGTACCATATGGAAAAACATAATTAAAAATTTCACAACCCAACACAATAAGTTGCAGAACACGTCTAGGAGCAAAAAAAACAAAAGCATGAGCCTAAGTATTAAAAAATATCAGCCTGGTTATACGAATATAAAATCCTAAACTAATCTAAATACATTGACTATGAAAAGGGATACATTATAAATTAAAACCAATCCTAAGGATTCATTATACGTAAATTTGCACAGCAAAAGAAAATAAGTTGCACAACACAACTGCAAGCAAGTACAAACTAAAAGATCTCAAGTAAAAATGATTTCACTTCGATTACTAGCCTAATAAAATTGATCAGGCACATTGCAAGAACTAGCAAATTGCACATCACATCTATGAGCAGAACATGAAAAATGGTAAGCCAAAAGAATGCAAAGAACACCTGCAAGCAAATGGAGAAACTGGGAGAAGTTTAAAAAATACCGTGTTGGGCTTTGCAATCTTCACAACAGGAGGAACTGCAACTATAGCCTTACGCTTGAGATCTTTGGATGCATCTCACACTACCTATAGAAAAGGGAAAAGGAAATACCAAAATTAACATGAAATCTAAAATGCATGCTATCATTGAAATAAAAACTGACACCAAAAAAGATGGGGATGAACTTTAAACCTTCATTTTTGAAGAAGCATATGCATCTTCATCATGGTCAGGCTTCAACTCCCTGGATCCATCACCATCCATCTCCTCTCTGGAACAAAACTAGAGCAACCAAAGATCAATTCATAAAACACTGAGAAATAGAAACCTTTGAACCACGTATAGAAGCAAATACAAAACACACAATGTCAGGGTACATACCACTGCTTTGCTGCTTCAGGGAATGTGGGGGGGGGGAGTTGAGCAAGAGGAGTGACTAGTAAAGACAGAAGAATAGGCGAGAACACAGAGATAAAAAGGGGGTATAAATAGCACGGAGAAGTAGTGGGCGGGTGGGGAGGACAGAAAGTGGGCGGCGTGGTAGAGGGGTAGTGGCCCGAGTGTCTTCCACGTTGCTAGGTGTAACATTTTAAAAGGGGGTGGTGGTGGAGTACTGTTACATGCAATACGTGGCAACGCTAAACACTAGTCAAATCACTCAAAAATCAGTAAAAAGATAAAAAATGAAGTAAAGAACTGAGAGAAAAATGTTCTGGAAAGAAACTAATTCAAAAATGATATGAAAATATGTACCAAAAAAACTAAAACAATTTTGGAAATTAAAAAAATATGAGGAGCTGAAATTTTGAAACAAATTTTCAAGTTTACAAAAAATTTGATGAGACATACATACTAAAAAAAATTGATCTAAAAAATGAAACAAAAAATGAGGGATTCATTTGAAAATAAAAAAATTGAGTAGAAAGCGAAATAGTAAAGATGAAACAAAATGAAATACTACAACTTCCATTTGGAAGTATAAAATTTAGGATCACATAGAAAATACTACTGCTTCATCTATGGAAAGATGAACCAAATAGTAAAGGATCCAAATAAATTTGAAATAGAATTTTATGCAACTGTAAGGAGAAAACATTCACAGAGCGTCACATATACTGAAAACTTATGCAATTTTAGAAACAATTCAAATCACACATACATAAATAAACAGAAAATAACTCACACATATATAAAATATATCACCATAGTATTCAAATCATTAACTCGTACCATATACTGAATAAACTTTTACAGAAAAGAATAAACTTTTACAGAGCATCAAAACATGCAAAATTACAGAATTATTTCACACATGTTGATTCATCAAAAATCACAAGGGCGTTGCATATCATTTTTACAACAAAATTTCAAAAGCTCCACAACTTTTATTAGTTCTACAAGATTGCAACTTCTTCAAAAGGATCTTTGACTCTGTGCACTTCGACAATCAATAAGTGATTGTGAAAACTTCGTAGATGATCTTGAAAAGGCTTCCTCACTAGGGCTTGGTCACCACCTACATAAAAATATTGAGCAGATGTAACAATAAAATTTCCGAATCAGAATCTATGCTTATGGATATAAGAAGCAAAAAGGGAAAAGACAAAGAAACTAACAGATGGCACTTACTAACTAACTAGTAATCAAGAATGCGAATCTTTGCTTCGCTAAAACATTGTGGTTAGTGAAAAGCATTTAATTTGCCAGCTTAATTTGAAGATTGGGAATGTAAGCTTCGGAAATAAAATCCTACAACTTAACCCTAGGCTTCTAGTGTTTTAAGTATGTTGATACATGAATACCACAGTCATACCTGGAAACACACCGGAAAAACGAAGTAAGTACAAATACAAATTTTAATCAGAAACGGAATAAATAGCTTGCAGTATATAACTGAAGAAGTTGCACATAGCTTTTGCATGCAACTACAGAAAAAACAAATCATACATACACAAAAATAATTGCATAAAAACCAATATGAAAAAAGATCTGAACCTAGGCATACTATGACATAAAAATGGACCATTAAATATTAAAAATGTAACACAAGCATGAAACTGAGTATATAGCCTAGGAGAACCAAAAAGAAAAGTGCTGGGCAGGGGAGTACTTATTAATTTGCTTAGGAACTTTTGCAAAGTGCAATCCCCATGTACTCCAATCTGTAATTTGCTTTGAGCCAAACATATTCCAAACTCTTTTAAAATTTTGGATCGACAAAAATTTACATAAAACATAGAAGGGGAGAAAGAAAATGTTAAGCTAAGGGATGAAATGAATAAAAAATCTTTCTACACAATAGATAAAAAACACTCACCAGATGTTCAATACATTTTTCAAGAAAGGGCTATCCTGGTCATAAGCTGAATCCAAGATAACGAATATTTCATGTTGAAAAAGGACGACAAAGTCAAACCAATGTTTCTGATGTAGTGTTGGGAAATTAAACTGCAAAAAATGACACAACTTTTAGAAAAAGAAAATGTAGAAAAAGCAAGTAACACTCTAACATTAACTAATTTTACTTAGAAAATTGCATAACATAAAAAAATTAAAAATTGCACAGTCATAAAATCACTATAAACCTATGTGCCAGCTATCTCATTAAACTACATTCATAAATAGGTGCGTGCAAAGGACATAATAAAAATTCATTAAGTTGTGCAAACCAGAAAATTGTACAACATCAAAATACAAATTGCGCACTCATAGAATTAGCAACACACACACAAACACACACACACACACACACACACACACACACACACACACACATATATATATATATATATATATATTCAAAAAATTCAGAAACATGAATCAACTAAACTTGGAAAAATTGCAGCATAACCTGAATCAAATTGCACAGGGAACCTATGTGCAACTATGTGATTGAACTACAGATAAGGTAAGGTCAATTCATTGAAATAACATTATATAAATTGCAAAACTGGTGAAATTGCAGACCTCATTAAAATTGCAGAATGACCTCATCAAAATTGCACAATAAATGTATGTGCAACTATCTGAGAAACTAAACCTCGTCACAACAAAGTTAAAAAAATGCAAAAGATTGAGAAACGCACCTCGTCACAAGTATGAATCAACCTAGCACCACGAGCAAGTTGAAAACATCTTTGAACCATCCTTGACTTCTAATCATACAACTCCTAAGTATCATATGAATCCATATTGAGTAGATCTCCTGCATTACATACATAAATCATATGAAAAACTAAAAGGAAAAACAGTAGTAATCAGAACCGAGAAAGTGTCTAAAGCACAAAATTGAAGAAAAAAGATAAAAAATGATTACTTACAGAAATCAAATGAAAAAAGTAATGAACCCTTGACTCCTTGGTCTAGTGTCCAAAGATAGTTTCTGACACCAAGCATTGATAGTGTAAGTGTTAACAAGGCCATTGTCTGCAAAAGAAGTACCAAACAAAAAGAATGTAACCGTCACTTTCCCATAATCTATACAAGATTTTCTACGTAGGAAAATGTGTAAGTTAATTGTCAACTCATAGACGCGACAAAAAAATATAAAACCAGAGCACTAATCATTAGCACAAAAGTGGGTAAAATGAAGTAAACCAAACCACTACATAAATTTCCACATCAATTAAGCATGAATTACGCACGACATAAATGAGCAAGATCGAAATTAAAGGATAAACCTAATAATGCATCAAGATAACATTAACTCACACTAAAGTAAGACCATCAAAACACACATAATATGGATAAAAACCCAACCTAATATAAACATATTCACTGTCACATAGATAAAAAGCTAAAAATAGAAAGCAATCTTAATAATGAAAAAAATGAAAAGGAAAACATATGAAAAATTGCACAACACATAAAAAATAAGTTGCACAAGACATCTAGTAGCAAGTGCAGAAGAGTAAAAGAGTAAGAACATCTAAACTACACAGATAAATAAATAAAATAAAATAAGAACAAAGAGTATGGATGAAAATGTGATCAGGAAAAGATACGTACTACTTTACATCTTCATCACGTGACACATTGATAATAGCATCATGCAACTGAATCATCCTCGTTGTAACTGGATACCTCGGAGACTTGTCATTGACATAGGGTGAATAATTATATCTGCTTGGATTAACAATTCTTCTTGGACCATATTTTATGTCTCTTTTAGAGTGACTGGAGCTAGGAATGTTACTCATTTCATTGTATATCCTCTCTGAAGAATTAAGCAATTCATCACATTTGCCCAAAAAATTACCTCGTCAATGATCTCCACTTCACGAGAATTTTCAATCCCTTTGCTATTTCCAAAGCTCAAATCAATCTATTTTTTTTAAAAGAACTCAAGTCAGAGAAAAAATCTAAATAAAAAAATGATAATACACAAAAAAGAAGATGTAAACTAAAAATTAAAATGTCTAAGGAAAAAACCTTGTGACACGAGATGGTGAATGAGAAGATTCAATGTGTAGTGCTTCTTTTCCATGGGAAAACCTTGGACTAGTTCATCTTTCTAGACAAAATAGAAACAGTTCTAGGATGAGTACTCTGATAAACTTCATACAGATCGTACATCATATAACATGAAAAACATATAGAAAAAAAGACAAAGAAGACCAAAATCCCGAGGGATTAAAGAGGTCGATGGAGTAGTCATAGGAGTGAACGACAGGGTATGCATTTGGATAGGAGTTTGGTGATACTGTAATAACAATTGAAAACAATAAAAAGTCTAATAAAATTAGAAAAATACGAAAAGAGATATTTCACATAGCAGACTACATATAAATTAGTGAAAATACATAAATATAGAAAACTACATATAAAGCATGAAAGTTGCACATATATACATATAAAAAGTTGCAAAGTGGCATTTGTAAACAACAAATATGCAAACATAACAACCTTTGAATTGATATACAAGAAAAGGCGGAAAACATTTCAAACCTGTTCATGCCATCCAAGTTCGACACAAGATGATGTCAAATTTTCTACATAACTTGATTTCTGAGAAGACATATCAACACCTGTGCAAAAACAGGAACAAAAAGAACAAAAAAATATCAAAGGAAAGTCATTTCACGTTATGGAAGAATATTGCATCAAAATGCGGAAGCATTTCTAAGTACTGCATAAAACTATAATGTGAAGAAGACAAAAGTATATACCTAAAGTGGTAGTCTTTAACCGAAGCTTATAGGCAAGAATGATTTCTTCTGAAACTGAGAAGAATTCTCTTTAGAACTGCCAGCAACTGCACCTTTCGAATCAGTCATATGATTGAATTTGATACTCTTGCATTGCCCTCCAGATTCAGTCACAACCCCAGACTTGGGGGGAATAAGTTTCTTGAGAACATCAGATACTGATTTAATCATCTGAGAATCGTTAAAATCCAGTTTCCTTCCTTGGTCCTTGAGGGAATCCTGGACTAGGGGGTGTCCGGACAGTCGGACTATCATCGTCCGCCGGACTCCAAGACTACGAAGATACAAGATTGAAGACTCCGTCCCGTGTCCGGATGGGACTTTCCTTGGCGTGGAAGGCAAGCTTGGCAATACGGATATGTAGATCTCCTACCATTGTAACCGACTCTGTGTAACCCTGGCCTCTTCGGTGTCTATATAAACTGGAGGGCTTTAGTCCGTAGGACATAACCTCCATTACAACAATCATACCATAGGCTAGCTTCTAGGGTTTAGCCTCCTTGATCTCGTGGTAGATCCACTCTTGTACTACCCAGATCATCAATATTAATCAAGCAGGACGTAGGGTTTTACCTCCATCAAGAGGGCCCGAACCTGGGTAAAACATCGTGTCCCTTGTCTCCTGTTACCATCCGCCTAGACGCACAGTTCGGGACCCCCTACCCGAGATCCGCTGGTTTTGACACCGACATTGGTGCTTTCATTGAGAGTTCCTCTGTGTCGTCACCGATAGGCTCGATGGCTTCTTCAATCAACAACAACGCCGTCCAGGGTGAGACTTTTTCCCTGGACAGATCTTCGTATTCGGCGGCTTCGCACTGCGGGCCAACTCACTTGGCCATCTGGAGCAGATCGAAAGCTACGTCCCTGGCCATCAGGTCAGGTTCGGAAGCCTAAACTTCACGGCCGACATCCGCGGGGACTTGATCTACGACGGACTCGAGCCACAGCCGAGCGTGCCGCACTGTCAAGATGGGCATGATTTAGCTCTACCGCCGGACAGTGCCTTGGTGGCCGCGCACGAATCCGCTCCGGCCCTCAGTCCGGAGCCGATCGCCCAGATCGAGGACCGGTGGCTGGACACTGCCTCGGGGGCTGCAACTTCTACGGTGCTGGAGCCGAACACTAACCTCGTCCCCTGTAAAGCTCGTAACTCCGAGGTGCCGGACTCCCTGCCGGACTCCGAACCTCCCGCGCCCCTACCAATCGAATCTGATTGGGCGTCGGTCATGGAGTTCACCGCCGCGGACATCCTCCAACACTCGCCCTTCGGCGACATCCCAAATTCGCTAAAACATCTCTCGCTATCCGGAGAGACCTGGCCGGACTATGGGTTGGGATGCGGACGACGAAGAAATTCAGAGCCCACCCACCTCCCACTTTGTAGCCACTGTCGACGATCTAACCGACATGCTAGACTACGACTCCGAAGACATCGACGGTATGGACGACGATGCCGGAGACGAACAGGAACCAGCGCCTACAGGGCACTTGAAGACCACGTCGTCATATGATATATACATGGTAGACACCCCAAAAGATGGGGACGGCGAAGAAGTAGCGGAGGCAGATTCCTTAAAGAAACAGGCCAAGCGCCGGCGTCAGCGGCGCCGCTCTAAATCCCGCCACAGCAAGAATGGAGATTCCGGCACAGGAGAGAATAACACTCCAGACAGTGCCGAAGACAATCCCCTCCAGCAAGATTCAGCACAGGAGGATGCAGAAGCACGCCCTCGCGAGAGAGCGGCAGACGAAGAGGTCGAGGATGATAATTACATGCCTCCCTCTGGAGACGAAGCAAGCCTCAGCGACGACGAATTCGTCGTGCCCGAGGATCCCGTCGAACAAGAGCATTTCAAACGCAGGCTAATGGCCACGGCAAATAGCCTAAAGAAAAAGCAGCAGCAGCTTCAAGCTGATCAAGACCTGCTGGCCGATTGATGGACCGAGGTCCTCGCGACAGAAGAGTACGATCTCGAACGTCCCTCCAAGAGCTACCCAAGATGCAAGTTGCTCCCCCGATTAGAGGAAGAAGCATACATACCTTCATCACCATCGCACAATACGGCCGACCGACCACCCCGTGGTCGGGACAGAGAGGCATCCAGGCCCTCCACCAAGACCGTACCCCGGCACAGCTCCAAAAGCGTGAAGCCAAGAGGGAACGCGCCGGACTTGCGAGATATATTGGAGGACAAAGCAAGACAATCCAGATCCATCTACGGATCACGTGGGCACCCCACGACCCACGACGAATACCGTCGCGCCGGATACAACAACCCCGACCGGGCCGAACACAGTAGACAACGCTCACTCGAGCTACGTCATGATATTGCTCAATATAGAGGCGCCGCACACCCGCTGTGCTTCACTGATCAAGTAATGGATCATCAAATCCCTGAAGGGTTCAAACCCGTAAACATTGAATCCTACGATGGCACAACAGACCCCGCAGTTTGGATTGAAGATTATCTCCTTCACATCCATATGGCCCGCGGCGATGATCTCCACGCCATCAAATACCTCCCACTCAAGCTTAAAGGACCAGCTCAGCATTGGCTTAACAGCTTGCCCGCAGAGTCAATTGGGTGTTGGGAAGACCTGGAAGCCGCATTCCTCGACAACTTCCAGGGCACATATGTGCGACCACCAGACGCCGATGACCTAAGCCACATAATTCAGCAGCCAGACGAATCGGCCAGACAGTTCTGGACACGGTTCTTGACAAAGAAAAACCAAATCGTCGACTGTCCGGATGTAGAGGCCCTCGCAGCCTTCAAACATAACATCCGCGACGAGTGGCTAGCCCGGCACCTAGGACAGGAAAAGCCGAAATCCATGGCAGCCCTCACATCATTAATGACCCGCTTTTGCGCGGGAGAGGATAGCTGGCTAGCTCGCAGCAACAACCTCAGTAAAAATTCTGGCAGTCCGGATACTAAGGACCACAATGGCAGGTCACATCGAAGCAAAAATAAATGCCGTATTAACGGCGACGACAAGGAGGATACGGCAGTCAACGCCGGATTCCGAGGCTCCAAACCCGGTCAGCGGAAGAAGCCATTCAAAAGAACCACTCCGGGTCCGTCCAATTTGGACCGAATCATCGACCGCTTATGCCAGATACATGGCACCCCCGAAAAGCCAGCTAACCACACCAACAGAGACTGTTGGGTATTCAAGCAGGCAGACAAGTTAATTGCCGAAAACAATGACAAGGGGCTGCATAGCGATGACGAGGAAGAGACCTGGCCGCCGAACAATAGAGGACAGAAGGGTTTCCCCCCACTAGTGCGGACGGTGAACATGATATACGCAACCCATATACCCAAGAGGGAGCGGAAGCGTGCACTAAGGGACGTATATGCGATGGAGCCAGTCGCCCCTAAGTTCAATCCATGGTCCTCTTGCCCGATCACTTTCGATCGAAGAGACCATCCGACCGATATCCGCCATGGCGGATTCGCGCGATTGGTTTTAGACCCAACCGTCGATGGATTTCACCTCACGAGAGTCCCGATGGACGGCGGCGTGCTGAACCTGCTTTACCGGGATACGGTCGCCAAGATGGGCATAGACCCTCAAGGATTAAACCTACAAAGACGACCTTTAAAGGCGTCATACCAGGTGTTGAAGCCAATTGTACAGGCTCAGTCACACTGAAGTGGTCTTCGGATCCCCGGACAATTTCGGGCGAGAGTTAATCTTGACATAGTCCCGTTCATGGCGGCTATCACGCTCTGCATGGACGAACGCGTTTGCAAAGTTCAACGCGTGCCGCGTCACGCATACCTCAAGCTCAAGATGCGAGCCCTCGTGGAGTCATCACGGTCAACGAAATACGAACGCTCCTCCGAACGGAGGAACATACAATGCGGCTCGCGCGGCGAAATCTGAGCAGCCTTCTAAGGCAATTTTCGAGTCCGGCCGTTAAACGGCCAGACACGGCTAAACGCGCCCGGAGCAACATCAACCAAGACCACCTGGCACGTTCCGATCACGTGTAGCAATGCGGCCCCAACCCCAGCCCTCGCATGATTGCAAGACCAACCCTCCGCGTACATCATTATGCTCTAGAGATACCATGGGCCTGGGGGGAGGGGCACGACGACAATAGACCCAGAGTGCGGCTCGACCACACCAGGGGCTCACAAGTGTGTCGCCTTTTTTTATTTTTCTTCTTTGTATACACAGGACTCCGTTCACCAGAGGTTCTGTCCGGCGGCGAACCCGCCAAACTCACGATGCAACAGCCAGGGAGGGAAGAAGGCTGCGACGAACACTCAGGTGGTCTCCATTACGAGCATTAAATTCGATTATATACACCAGTCTGCAGCCCACCCCTGGAGGGGGACATGTTTATTTAGTCCAATCCCTTGCTTACCGCACTATTTGTATCCTTCCGCACTCATAGCAGAATTCCTTGAATAAATAATGCAGCATCTTTTGCCTGTTATTGCATTACTTTACACATATGTTCATTAATGACATCTTGCACCCGTATATTTTGGTACGGCCGAATACACCAGGGGCTATCGTTCCCCGCATTATGGTGTGATAAGTCCGAACACTTTCACAAGTGCGGCACCCCGAACTTATAGCATTATATGAATCGGCTCCGAATCATGTCTTGGGTCAATAGTTGGGTTTGCCCGGCTCCCACATTTTGGTGCCTTACGTTCCGTTCCGTCGACTAAGGTGGCACTGGGAGAACCACTGCGATTGCGCCCCGGTTGAGCTGGGCGAACGCCTCAGTGGAGAAAGCTAAAACTGACTGGCATGATAAGGCGAGAGACTGATCGCTGTTCGAGAGGTCTTTTCGGGTCCCTAAAGACTCATGCCGCTTCGAGCAAAGTACCGGATAATGTCCAACGAAGGCGTGGATAGCGCCCCGAATTCGGTCTTCCGAATACTAGGGGCTTCGCCGAAATTTAAAATTATAGAATTCTATGGCTAAGTGAGAGTGTTCAAGCATTATAAGTCTGGTTGCCTTGTTCGTTGTGTTGAGCGCCTCCCTAGATGGACCCAAAAATGGGAACAAGAGTGCTCAAGTTATCCCGAACACCCTAGCACTTGCGGCTCGGGGGCTGAAGCCAACGACTTGCCATCTCTCAGATTTTATAAACGGCCGCACAGAAGGTAATATTTTAAATTAAACAAGCGTTGCTTAAGCGCATATGAACAAAGTTTTCAGCGCACAGGATAATACATAGCGAGTTTTACTCAATAATTAAATCTCTAGGGCACTCATCCGCAATATTGCGGGCACCCTTCAGGACTGTCAGTACATTTCGCGCGTACGATACTCCTTGCCCACTGGCGGCGGGTTAGTAAGAAGCCTCTCCGCATCCAGCCTGCCCCAGTGCACCTTTGCGCGAGCAAGGGCCCGACGAGCACCTTCAATACAGGCGGAGTGCTTGACGACCTCCACCCAGGGGCACACATCCACCAGCCGCCGCACGAGGCCGAAATAGCTCCCAAGCATGGCCTGTCCAGGCCACAGCCGGACTATGAGGCCCTTCATGGCCTCCTCAGCCGCCTTGTGGAGCTCGACCAGCTGCTTCAGCTGGTCGCTAGGGGGCACCGGATGGCCGGCCTCAGCATACTGAGACCATAAGACCTTCTCCGTTGAGCTCCCCTCCTGGCCACGGTAGAATGCGGCGGCATCGGATACACTGCATGGCAGATCTGCAAACGCCCCTGGAGAGCTCCGAATGCGGGTAAGTGTCAGGTAGTTTACATTAACATGCTTGCTTTGCGTGAAAAATGCTTTACCCGCCGCTATCCTCTTCACATCTTCAACCTCCTGAAGGGCCTTACGGGCCTCGGCCTTGGCGGACTTGGCACTTTCGAGAGCCGAGGCGAGCTCAGACTCTCGTGTCTTGGAGTTGCGCTCCAAACTCTCATGCTTCTCCATGAGAGCCTGGAGCTCTTGCCGCACTTCCGCCACCCGCGCCTCCTGCTTCTCTCGCCCGGCCCGTTCCGCGAACGCGTTGCGTTTGGCCGCGGACACAGCCTCCTTCAGGGTTGCCACCTTGTTAGTGGCCCCTGCAGTACCCACGTTATCCTTGTCATTTTATTGCAACCTAAATCATTTTCTCAGAAGGTAAATCTTTAAAGTGGTGTTACTCACCTTCTTTGTCCTCGAGCTGCTTCTTGGCACGGCCGAGCTCTTGCTCGGACCGCTCGAGATCTGCTTCAATGCACCGACCTCCATGATCGGTCTGGCAGAGGTCGGCAGCGCAGCCTGCAAACCCATATTGACATATTTTTAGCAACCTCGTATATCCTTTTAGATCCTCACCGGCTTTTTTTCCGAGCGCGAACCGAGCATCGAGGCTCTGTCTATGCAGTATTACATTACATAATTTTAACTTCTTACCTCAAAGCCTGTTAGAAGGCTGCTGCAGGCTTCGGTCAGCCCGCTCTTGGCAAGCTGAACTTTCTGAATCACCACACTCATGATAGTGCGGTGTTCTTCCTCGATGGAAGCGCCTTTGAGCGCCTCCAACTAGTTGTCCGGCGCCTCTGGTTGGACGGGGGCCGCCGGTGTCACGGTCTTGCCCTTCTTGCAAAGGGGCCGCCTGCCGGACTATGGAACCACTGTAGGCTCCGGCGTAGAGTCCGGCGCAAAGTCCGGGAGGCTGCCTTGCGGCACCTCCGGAGCCTCCTCCTCATGGGTCCCTTCCCGGGATCCCACCTCAGCGTCCTCAGCGGCGCGAGGGGTGGACGCAGTCAGAATGGATTCCACATCCGACGCAGCCAACGACCCGCTCGACGAAGCAGGGAGATCATCGTCAGCCGGACTGCAGGCAGTATGCAACGTTAGAAGGACACTATGTGACGAAAAGAAATTGCAGATCATTCAGGGATCCGGATACTTACAATCTCGCCCGAGGCCTGGCCCTTGAGGGCCACTCTTCGCCAACATTGGTGTTGGCGGAGCTGTCCGGGGGAATAGTTCTTCCCCTCTTGGACCCTTCAGCCCCCCCTGTTGGGGAGGCCTTCCTCTTTCTCTCTCCCTCCTCTGGGAGAGAGTCTTCTTCCTCCTCATCTTCGGGGGAGGAATCCGCCTCGGAGTCGTCGGACACCTGAAAACGGGAACTCTTTCGAGTGCCCGTGGCCACCTTCTTGGCCTTCTTCTCCGGCACCACATGCGGTGCCGGAACCAACAGCCCCGCTAGACGGGCGTCCACTGGGTCTTCTGGCATGGGAGCCGGGCAGACGAGCTGCTCGGCCTTCTTCATCCATTCTTGTCAAAGGAGAAGGGAGATTAAAACCCGCTTAGGGTCGAACTATTAACAACAAGTGTCCCGTAAAGGGGTAGAATCACTTACCTCGTCAGCTGGACGCTGCGAGTGGAATCCGCGATCTTTCATCGCGGATGCGGGGGCTTCGGCGCCCTTAAACAGCACCCTCCAGGCGCCTTTGTACGTTGTGTCGAAGAGCCCGCTCAGCACCTGGTGCTGTTCTGGATCGAACTCCCACAGATTGAATACCCGTTCTTGGCATGGGAGAATCCGGCGGACGAGCATGACTTGGACCACATTAACCAGCCTGAGCTTCTTGTTCACCACTTACGGATACTGAGCTTGGAGTCCGTCGGCTCCTTGAATTACCCCACAAAGCCCTTCTCTTTCCGGAGGTGAGCTGCGTGGGATACCAGATCTAAACTCGGGGCCGCCGCCCGAGGGTCGCTGCTCGATGATGTAGAACCACCCCGATGCCACCCCTTGACGGATTCCACGAAGGCCCCTTGAACCAAAGGACGTTGGGCATCTTGCCCAACATAGAGCCTCCGCACTCCGCAGAGTGCCCTTCACTACCTTCGCTTGACATTGAAGGTCTTGAGCCTAAGCGAAGTGGGGCTGGATGCGAGGAAGGCCTCGCACACGACGATAAACGCCAAATGTTGAGGATGAAGTTGGCGCCGGATCATGGAAATCCAGGCCGTAGTAGAAAATGAGCCCCGGACAAAGGGTGAAGTGGAAAGCCCAGTCCATGGAGGAAGTGGGGAGGAAACGACCCTCTCATGGGGCACTGGGGTGGGGATGAGCTGCCCTCATCGGGCGGTCGGTGCGCGACGTCGCCGGAAAGGTATCCGGTGCTGCGCAGCTTTGTGATGTGCTCCTCCTTAACGGTGGAGGCCAACCATTTGCCTCCCGCTCCAGACATGGTCGGAGAAGGTTGAGGCGAGATGCGCGAACTTGGGCGCTGGAGCTCGAGTGCGCGGAGATGGATAAGCAAAGGAGGAAGAAGGCGTAGGTGAAAAGGTGAATCCTTATCCCTTATATATAGGCGGATGGAGACTATGCGTCCCCACTAGCCCAGTAAAACTCGCTTATCTCCCAAGCGCCACCATCAATGGCGCGGTTGGGTTACCCACGTCCGTATTGATGAGAATCCCGGAATAAGGGGAACACGATCTCTGCTCGACAAGGCGTGCCAAGAAACCGCTTAGCTAAACGCTACCGAGGTGGTATAATAAAAACGATTCAAGTAAAGGCTTGGTAGTGGTGTGACGTCATGCCGCAAAATACGTCAGCAGATTGAACTTGTGTATATATTATTCTCTCTATGGTGGAACGTGGAATTTATTTTGCAGAGCCGGTCACTATCCTGGTGTTCACAATCTTCTCTGGATTATTCAAAGGAGGAACCCGCCTTGCAATGCCGAACATTATGCGCGCCGGACTCATCGTCATTGAAGCCGAGTTCGGAGACTCTTGAGGCAGTCTGGACTAGGGGTGTCCGGACAGCGGACTATCATCGTCCGCGGACTCCAAGACTACGAAGATACAAGATTGAAGACTCCGTCCGTGTCGGATGGGACTTTCCTTGGCGTGGAAGGCAAGCTTGGCAATCGGATATGTAGATCTCCTACCATTGTAACCGACTCTGTGTAACCCTAGCCCTCTCCGGTGTCTATATAAACTGGAGGGCTTTAGTACGTAGGACATGACCTCCATTACAACAATCATACCATAGGCTAGCTTCTAGTGTTTAGCCTCCTTGATCTCGTGGTAGATCCACTCTTGTACTACCCATATCATCAATATTAATCAAGCAGGACATAGGGTTTTAGCTCCATCAAGAGGGCCCGAACCTGGGTAAAACATCGTGTCCCTTGTCTCCTGCTACCATCCGCCTAGACGCACAGTCCGGGACCCCCTACCCGAGATCCGCCGGTTTTGACACCGACAGTCCTAATGATTTAATGAAAAAATAAAATAAAATCAGCACAATGGCAAGAAAGAAACATGAAGATACAAAACATTAGATACTAAAAATAAATAAAACAAACAATACAAAATAACTTACACAAAATATTTTAGAGTCATGTCGGTGTACTAAAGTAGGGGTACCTTAGTATCCCGAACTTGTGCACGGGCAGTCGCAGCGTCCCGCGGCAAGGCTTGCCGGGTGCCCGCCAAGGTATCCCGAACTTGTGCACGGGCAGTCGCAGCGTCCCGCGGCAAGGCTTGCCGGGTGCCAGCCAAGGTCCTCCGTGGTTCCTTTTGGTGCCATTCAAGAACAAAGTGTTTTAACTAAGAAGACAAGGCCCCGGCAAGAGGAGCTTGCCGGGAAGGACAAGGCCCCGGCAAGAGGAGCTTGCCGGGAAGAACAACCAAAGCATTTCAAGGAACTTGTCGTAACGTGCAGCACGTCCCGACAAGACCCGGCGAGCGACAAGCTTCCGGGTGCGACAAGACTACGACCGCGGCAAGGTGCTTGCCGCGGCAAGGCTACCACTTTGCGCCTGCGCTCTAGCACATCCGCCTACGTGTCGCACTGAGACTTTCCCAGGCGTGCGTGGCAAGAGGCTGTGCAGCTAAGCGGTGCGAGGTGGCAAGCGGAGACGACGTGAAGGCCCTCGTGGCAAGCGGTGGCGCCCCTAACGGTCGCTTTTCTGCACTGTTTGGGCGACGCGGATGGGCATTAAATGCTCTTGTGCCCTGCCGTCAGAGTTAGGTAGGATCCACTATAGAAGCAGGTGTACCAACCATTCCTTTTACACTTTTACCCCTGCATGCGTTGCCACCTGTCGGTGACCCCTTTAGACTATAAAAGGAGGCCTATGCGCGACGTAGCGGGGGTTCGACTGATTCGAAACCAGCACACTCCCACGCTCTGGAGCAAGAACATAATACAACCACAAAGCAGCAGTAGGAGTATTATCTCTCCGGAGAGCACCGAAGCTGGGTAAAATCGCTTGTGTGTTCGCCTCGATCCGCTCTTCGTGCGATCCTCCGCTCCCTGCCGGACCGAAAG
Source organism: Aegilops speltoides (assembly GCA_021437245.1). Classification (NCBI taxonomy): domain Eukaryota; kingdom Viridiplantae; phylum Streptophyta; class Magnoliopsida; order Poales; family Poaceae; genus Aegilops; species Aegilops speltoides. The sequence continues at coordinate 402,520,743 of CM038145.1, forward strand.
GGGCCCTGCCCCATAGGTGTTCGTTTCCCATGACAAGTCAATATCAACACGACATGACTTGTTTGACTTAGAATTTCTATAGAGAACATGATCTCGAATAATAGGTGAGGAATGCTTCCTTTTCCTATCAGACGCCAAACCTACACAAAGAGAACATCACTAATCCATGCAACTACAGACATTCACGAAAGATTAGCAAAAAAATACCAACAACTACAAAGACTAACCCGTGATGACCCACAAGTATACGGGATCAATTGTAGCTCTTTTCGATAAGTAAGAGTGTCAAACCCAATGAGGAGTAGAAGGAAATGACAAGTAGTTTTCAGTAACGTAATATCTGCAAGTGCTGAAACTGTAAGTAGCGAGTAGTTTGTTAGCAAGATAATTTGTAACAAGCAAGTAACTTTAGTAGCAATAAGTATGCAGCAAGGTAGCCCAATCCTTTTTAGACAAAGGACTGGCCAAAACAGTCTCTTATAACAAGCAAAGCGTTCTTGAGGGTACACGGGAATTTCATCTAGTTACTTTCATCATGTTGGTTTGATTTGTGTTCGCTACTTTGATAATTTGATATGTGGGTGGACCGGTGCTTAGGTGTTGTTATTACTTGAATAAACCTCCTACTTATGATTAACCTTCCCGCAATCGTCCGCAACTATGAGAAAAGTATTAATAACAAATTCTAACCATAGCATTAAACTCTAGGATCCAATCGGTCCCTTACAAAATAGTGCATAAACTGGGCTTTAAGTTTCTGTCACTCTCGCAACCCACCATCTATTTACTACTCCACAATGCAATCCCTTAGGCCCAAATATGGTGAAGTGTCGTGTAGTCGACGTTCACATGACACCACCAAGGGAATCACAACATACATACTATCAAAATATCGAACAAGTATCAAATTTACATGATTACTTGCAACATGATTTCTCCCGTTACCTCAAGAACAAAAGTAACTACTCACAAATAATCAACATGCTCATGATCAGAGGGGTATTAAATAGCATAATGGATCTGAACATATAATCTTCCATGAAATAAACCATATAGTAATCAACTACAAGATGTAATCAACACTACTAGTCACCCCCTAGCACCAATCTATAGTTTTGGTAACAAGATTGAATACAAGAATGAACTAGGGTTTGAGATGAGATGGTGCTGGTGAAGATCTTGATGGAGATTTCCCTTCCCAAGATGGGAGAGTTGTTGGTGATGATGATGACGATGATTTCCCCCTCCGGGAGGGAAGTTCCCCCGGCGGAATCGCTCTGCCGGAGGGCAAAAGTGCTCCTGCCCAGGTTTCGCCTCGAGACGTCGGCGCTTCGTCCTGAAAGTCCTCTCCATATCTTTTCTAGGTCAAAATGACTTATATACCAGAAGATGGGCACCGGAGGTGGGCCGAGGAGGGCACAACCCACCAGAGCGCGCCTGGGCTCCCTAGCGTGCTCATGTGGGTTGTGCCCAACTGCTGGGCCCCTCTGGTAGTTATTTGCTCCAATATTTCTTAATTATTCCATAAAAAATTCTCGGCGAAGTCTCAGCTTGTTTGGAGTTGTGCAGAATAGGTAGCCTGACATAGCTTTCTCAGGTCCATATTTCCAGCTGCCAGAATTCTCCCTCTTGGTGTGTACTTTACAAATTATGAGAGAAAAGGCATTAGAATTACTCCAAAAGTATTATTATGGATAAAAACATTATAAATAATAGTAAGAAAACATTATGCAAAATGGACGTATCAACTCCCCCAAGCTTAGACCTCGCTTGTCCTCAAGCAAAAACCAAAATCGAAAAACATGTCCACATGCTTTGAGAGAGAGGTGTCGATAAAAACAAAAATACGGACATAGAAGCATCGTGTTGATTATTATAACAACAACAAAATTGAACATATGACTTTTATCAATGAACTTGCATCATATACTTCCCATGAATAAGTAACAGTTCATCACATAGTCGAAGTATAAAGCAAAAACTCTATTAAAACCCAACAAACTATGTTCTTAGTCAACTTTGCAACTACAATTCATCATGTTTTCAGGAAGGGTCACATGTCGGAGCCTTTTAGAAAGTCCACATAATCAACCATCATATAGTCTTCTATGATTGCTAACACTCATCTCATGCCCATGAGCAAAACGTTTCATCCGGACACCTAGAAGGATAGGGGCTTATAGTTTCGCCTCCCAACATACTTACCTCAAGGGTGATGTCAACAATAATAACTCATGCTATCTATATTCAACTGGACATATGTGCCTAGATCTTTCCTCACCACATGATGCTTGCCAAAAGAGAAAATAAAAATGAATAGAAGGAAAACTTTGACTCTTTGCATAAAATTAAATACTTAAAAGTAAAAGATAGGCCCTTCACAGAGGGAAGCATAGGTTTCCATGCACTTATTTATTTGCATGCTCAATCCCTTAGTGCAAGAGAACGTCACATTGTATTGTCCCTTAAGACGACAACCTTTATTATGCAGTCTATCGCTTTTATTCTTTGTCATCCAAATTCGTACAACGCTCAATTTTATCTTACACTAAATGATCTCACATATTTAGAAGCAATTTTTGTTGCCTTTTTGCACCGATGACAACTTACTTGAGGGATCTTGCTGAATCCATAGGTAGGTATGGTGGACACTTGAAAAAGATTTGAGTTTAAGGGTTTTGGATGCACAAGTAGTATCTCTACTTGGTGCGGAATTTTTGGCTAGCAAAGATAGGGGGCAAGCATCACATGTTTAAGGATTTTATGAAAATATGACTTCTATGTGAATATAAATATACATAAATCATTAACTTGTCTTCCTTGTCCAACGTCAAAATTTTTGGCATATAATATTTTGATGAGGGCACACAATCACAAAAGATTTCTAGGATAGTATATTTATATGTGAATCTTCTCTTCCCTTATTAATTCTTTCATGAGTTGCATCATTGACTAATGCTTTGTTTGTCAATCTCTAATAAAATTTCCTACTTATACTTATCCTTATGTGGTGTTGTCACCTACCATAGGATTAGTATATGATCTTGTTGATTTATTTCCTTTCTTTTATTTATTTATTTTATTTCTTCCTTTCTTATTTCTTTTCTTTATTTGCAACATGAAAGTAAAGAAAACAAAACTTAGACTAACTTTATTATATAACGTGCACACGATTACGAGGATAGATCACTAAGTAGACTCTCAAATAAGAAAGGATCGAACTAACTTTATTTCATCTAAAGCAAAAGATCGAACTAAGATAAGTAAAAGCAAAAAGATAGTGGGATGATACGATACCGGGGCACCTCCCCCAAGCTTGGTGAAAGCCAAGGGGAGTGCCCAGACCCGATACTCAGTTTTCCTTTGGTGGTGAAGAAGCTTCCTCCTCCTCTCGATCTTCATCATTCCAAGCATCTTCTTCCATGTTGTTCGAGGAGCAGGAAGACGTAAGGTCTGGCTTGATAAATCTGACCAGGAACAGCAAGAAAAGAGAATAGAGGATTTCTTCGCGATACGGTGGTTAACAGGTTCGGGAAGTATATATAATTTTTTTATCTTGCAGGACAAGTATACAAAAGAAAAACAGAGTCCGAAAGGTGCCCCAGGTGGGCACAACCCACGTGGGTGCGCCAGGCATGCTTGACGCGCCCTGGTATCTTATGCCCACCATGGACGCCTCTTGGGAATTTCTTTATTTCCAAAATTCTAAAATATTCCAAAACTAACAAAAAATATTTTTGTGGATTTTTCGGAGACCGTCTACTTACTATATCCCGTACCTCCTTATTTTGAAGATTCTGGGGTGTTCCGGAATGACTCTTTTATGTGTTCTTCCGATGTCAAAGTTTGGATAATATTACTTTCAACATTGATAGGCGTACCTGAGATATAATGCTTTATTCGTTGCCCGTTGACAACCTTCGGGTTAGTGCCTTCAAAATTATTTATTTTGATGGCTCTAGACCGGTAAACCTCCTTGATGACATATGGGCTTCCCATTTCGAGAGGAGCTTTCTTGCAAAAAATTTAAAACGAGAGTTGTACAAAAGAACATATTCTCCGACTTTGAAGTCATGCTTTTGGATTCTTTTGTCATGCCATCTTTTAACTTTCTATTTGAATAATTTTGCATTTTCATAAGCCCTGGTTCTCCATTCATATAGAGATCTAATATCAAATAACCTCTTTTCACCGGCAAGTTTGAAATCATAGTTGAGTTCTTTAACTGCCTAGTATGCTTCATGTTCTAACTCAAGAGGCAAATGACAAGCTTTCACTACAAAAAAATACACTTCCGTGATGATACGTGTTTTTCACAGTAGGTCGCATTTTCTGTCATGCATGTACATCCATGGCGATTTTATGACAGAATCAAGATAGTCATACCTGTGCTGTCGTAGAAGTGTTCCATGACATTACCAAAATTATCATCACGGAAGTGTCCACTTCCATGATGATAAATCGCGCATCACAGAAGTGCTTTCATCAAGGGTGACCGACACATGGCATCCACCGTAATGGAACGCCGTTAAGCTATCGGGTCGGATTTTGGATCCGATAACCCGTTAACAGCCACGACCAATGCCGATTTTCCATGTGTAAAATTCTCATTGGCTGACGGATCCACGTGTAAGCTCCGCGTTGGCACAGGTGTCACTCATCCAACGGTTGAGATGGGCCTATGATATGTTGACACGTGGACCGGCCCAAAAGTGGCCCACAAAGTTTAAATGGGCTGGCCAACCGAAGGCCCATAAGATTTAGCGGACCATAATGGGCCGGCCCAGCTAAAGGCCCACAAAATTTAGCAGACCATAATGGGCTGACCCAGCTAAAGGCCCACATGATTTTGCAGACCATAATGGGCCGGCCTAGCTAAAGGCCCACAAGATTTTGCGGACCATAATGGGCCGACCCAGCTAAAGGCCCACAAGATTCTGCAGACCATAATGGGCCGACCCAGCTAAAGGCCCAACATTCTCTGTCAAATCGGCCTGTCAACGGCCTGGTCTAAACTTGTCATCAATGCGGCCCATGGTCACTTCTGGCCCGTTAACAGTCCGCTAAGTAATTGCCCAATTACGACCCGGTGTATTTCCGGCCTGTTAAAGGTCTGGCTTCATTTGGGCCCATTTACAGGCCATCAAAACTTTCGGCCCATAAATGACCGTGAAGGATTTGGGTCATATTCGGCCATGTCTGTCATTCGGCCTGTTAGAGGCCCACTATAGATTTGGGCCACTTTCGGCCTGTTGTCATTTTCGGCCTGTTAACGCCGGACGTAAACCATGGGCCATATGTGGCCCAATGTCATATCATGCCCATTAACGGCCCATATAAAAATGATGATAATCTAGCCCGACCGAAGTTCCGGCTTGTTAAAGGCCCGTGTATTAGGTCGGCGCATTTACAGCCCGTCCGAATTTCGGCCTGTCTAATATCCGCATCGTAAATGGGCCACCATTTTGGCCTGCTAAGTCCAGTGGGTTATTTGGCACAATCAGGGCCCAATCTCACTTTCGGTCTATTAAAGGCCCATGTTTTTTATGGGCTCGAGATATTTACACCTACAAAAGGCCTATTTTACTGAGGGCCCAAATTATGTTTAGGCATGTTAAAGGCCCACTATGGGCACAGGCCTACTAGAAAAATATGAAAGGTTATGCTGATTTAAGCCCAGATATTTTTAGTGGGCTACATGCCGATTTCGGCCCATAATCGTTTTTAGCCCAATTGGAATGGGCCTGACGAATGTTGGCATGTTGGGCTCCTACGAAGCTTTCGGCCGAATACATTACTAAGATAAACCTACACTATACAAAAATAGCATCGTAATTACTGCAGCCTGTCGCAGCATCATAAATGTTGTATCACAACAAAATAAATTCCAACCATACAACAAAAGGCCTGTTGGCATAAAGTTTATAGTCCTTCCAGACAAAAGCACCATCAGATGTATAGAAGCACATATCATTTGACCTGAGTGCTAATGTTTCAGGCTGTAGAATCTGATGGAGCAGCACGATCTCCACCTTTTTCCGCCATTGCTCTTGCACAACAAAGCGAATGTCTGATAGTCTGGTTTCAAAACCATTCATATCTTGATGACATTTCTCAACCACTATTCTTGTTTCCGAAACAACGTCCATTAGGGATTGGACTTGTGTCTGGAGCACATATATATCACTCTGTCTAGCAGGAAGATTTTGTTCAGTAGGCGATTTGGACGAGGTTACCTTGACAACCAACCCAGAATTACGCAGGAAGGTGTTTTTTGCACTATTAGTGGAGAGATACTGACGCACTGCAGCAAGAGATGACATTGTGCCTGTAGTAGCCTCGTCACCTTCAGGTGGTTGTGGCTGTTCAATTATTTGTTCCATAGCTTCCTGAAAGTTGAACTTGTAGATTAGTGTACCAGATAAGTTACTAATGAGACAAAAACGAACAAAGTAGGTTAAACGTTTATACATAACTTATTTTGGTGAACTACTGTAATACATTAGCGTGTATTGTAGTGCTAACTACATAATAAAATCTCTTTCGGAACATATGTCCATGTAGTGTATTGTCTATTTCCTCACATTCGTTGACATCTAAGGATAAAGAGACATGGTTTAAAGTAGGATGAACATAGTATGCCATCATTCATATCATGGGCAAACAGATATAAAACAAACAGGCTATTTTATCATTGTGTGCGCACGTGAACATAACAACTAGATTACAGATCAATACCAAAAGAATATCCTTCATCTCTTTTAAACCATGTAAGGTGAAATGATATGTTAAGACAACTGTGTATAAAAGTGAACAGAGTAATTGACATTGGCTGCAAACCAAGTAGTTAAATGAACACATCACAATACCAATCAGTTCAAGGCAGGAGGAGTAAGGACTTACAACAGCGGCTTGAACTGGTGCGCTCATGCCCTTCATCTTGCTGGTGTGGCAATCCTTGAAGATTTGCACTGCATTTGGTTCAGGTTCCTTTTGGTCCGCACGGGCTTTCCTCTTTATTTGGAACAAGTCAATATAGATACGATAATATGGCACACAAAAAGAAGGAAGTAGCACCTATTTACAAGAGCCTCGCAATGTGCAATATAGCTACGAGATCCTGTTGTCTGTTGGAATTTCACTTTAGAACGGTTGGTTTTGTTCTTCAAACAGTTAGCCTAGAAGAAGATACACTTGTAAGGCACATACATAAATACAAGTTCAATATGTGGTCTGATCAAATACATATAGCCTAACTGATACTTTGGATCAGACCAGAGCTTAACGAGGGTTGTCCAGTCTTCATCTGTAATATATTCCACTGGAGATGTTTGGGCGATTTCATTGTTAGCCTTGCCTTCAAAGTGAGATTTTCTAAGGTGGTACCGACATCGTGAGAGCGGTGAAAAACATGAGTGCATGCTTGTTTAGTTGCATCATCATTCCGATCCAACTTGAACCTCATCTGTTGAAAAAAGAATGTGAGTCTTATTAGGAGGAAGCTAGAAAGTATGGGATAGAGCAAGACAATATTACTAATTGCGATGAATAACATTACTTACGGATAAATGGTCAAGGAAAGTGTTAAACTGGGTATTGTCTTTCTCATTCCTGTGCTGGATCCACGTTGGGAGGATACGTGCATGACACCTAACGGCAACGGCTGCCTCTGATACTAACTTGGCTGACTCTGTAGCTTCACGTGGCCTTTTTAAACCTGCCTCAAAATGGATCTCCATTCTTCCTCCTTTAGAATTTGTTTATCTGTCAAGCATTATCGCTGATGTCTGTTTCAGCTTGCACCGTGGTGCTAGTTCAACAACGAATATGGAAAGTGTTAGTGTACATCAAACTGTGAGAGTACATATAAATGATCATGCAACTGCAACTTGACTCGGTCAGGTACCGTCTTGGTGTTGATGCTGATGAGGTTCATCTGATCTTGCCAAGTCCTGTTGTGTCAGCAGTGCTTGGGAAGTAGTGTTAGGTGTGAAGGCAGCTTGGGAACTGGCCAGTTCCGGAGCAAATGAACGAGTAACTGGTTGAGATGCTGGTACAGTTGAAGCGGATGCTGCAGCTGGTGGAGCAGGTGATACTGTGTTTGTAGATTTAGCCGGTGGACTTGGACCTACTGCACTATAAGTACTAGCAGAATCTCGACGGCACAACCTTTTCTGTTTCACCCGACGAGTAACAACACTCCCTACTATATTATTTTCCTTGCTCTTTTTTGACTTTGCCATGTCAAGCTGTACCCACAACACAAAAGAATAAAATCACTCTTTAGAACTCATTGATGCATGATACAGACAAGCAATAATTTGATGTAAGACAACCGTATGAGGATGGAATATGTAAGAAAAACAGGACGGCATGACATATTCACAGCTACGATGTGCAAACTGAGCAGAAGGATTTTCAAGAAAATAGAAGTAATGCAAGCTAGACACCATATGAAAGATGCAACCAATATTACTCTGCCAAGTTAAAAGTGTCTTGTTATAGGTGGCAATTCGAAAAATTAGAAGCAGTACAACATAGAAATCAATGCAAGATGCAACCACTATCAAACTGCCATGTTAAAAGTGTCCAATCATGAGTTACTGATGCGGGATACACAACAGCAGTACTTTGATGTAAGAACATGGTATGATGATAGATGCAGTGTATTCTAGACACAGAAAGCCATGTCATATGCACATGTATAATGTATAAACTCAGCAGGTGCAATTTAATCAAAATAGAAGAAATACATTCTAGACAACATATGCAACATGAAACCAATTATCACACTGTCAACTTAGAGCAAGCACCTGCGATGGTGGAGTACGGGAGATGAACTCATCATGTAGACTTGGGACTTCAACTTCATTAGCAGTAGCAGTGGCAAATCTAGAGAGTCTCTGTTTGTGTCGGTGCGGAGTACCACCAACATCCCCTAACTTACTATTTTCCTTCCTATTTTCTGATATTGCCTTATGAAGTCAAAACCACAAGAAGATGAATAAAATTAGCTCTGCATAACTGGTTGATGCATGATATAGACGAACACTACTTTGATGTAAGGCAAGCGCAGGATAGGAGGATGGAATATATACAAAAAAAGATAGCATTTCATATTCACACATACGATAGGAGGATGGAATATGTATGAAAAAACAGTAAGCAGAAGGAATTTCAACAAAATTAGAAGAAATGAAAGCTAGGCACCATATGAACATGCAACCAATATCACTCTATCAGGTAAAAAGTGTCTCGTCGTAAGTGCCATTTCAAGAAATTAGAAGCAGTACAAGCTAGAAGACAATGCAAGATGCAACCTACATCACAGTCCCAAGTTAAATGTGTCTTATGGGTAAGTGATCGTTCCAGGTATAAGTTGTAAGCTACGCAGATGCAATTCTACATAATCAGAAGCAATACAAACTAGACATCATACGGAAAACACAACCACATATAACAGTTCCAAGTAAGAGCAAGCACCTGTGATGGTGGAGTAGGGGAGATGTGCTCATCATGTAGACGTATGTTCTAGAAACAGGAACACGTGTCATATTCACAGGCATTATGTGTAAAGTAAGCAGATGCAATTCAAGTTAGAAGCAATATAAGCTAGACATCATACGCAACATGCAACCACATATAATAGTGTCAAGTTAGAGCAAGCACCTGTGATGGTGGAGTAGGGGAGATGTGCTCATCATCTACATAGCTACGTTGACTGTCCGTGCTTGTGTTGTCTTGCTAATCTTGTTGGGAGGATGGCGGAGTAGAATCTGTAGAGACCCCTGTTTGAGTTGTTCAAGGACCACCATCATCCATCGCGGACTAATTTCCTTCATCTGTAATGATTTTGCATTGTGAAGTCAAACCGATAAGAAAAAGGAATAAAATTTGCTCTTCAGAACTCATTCATGCATGATACTGACGAACACTACTCGGATGAAAGGAAAACACATGATGCAAGGATGGAATATGTATGAAAATCAGGATGGTGTCACATATTCACACCTATGATGTGGTAACTAAGCAGAAGGCATTTCAACAAATTAGAAGCACTGCAAGCTAGACACCATATCAAAGATGCAACCAATATCACTCGCCAAGTTCAAATCAGTATGCTTTCAACAAATTAGAAGCAGTACATGCTAGAAATCATATGCAAGACACAACCAATATCACAGTGGCGACTTAAAGGTGCCTTATCATAAGTGACTGATGCGGGATATGCAAGAATAGTAGTCTGATGTAGAAACAGGAACACGTGTCATATTCACTAGCATTATGTGTAAAGTAAGCAGATGCAATTCAACAAAGTTAGAAGCAATACAAGCTAGACATCATACGCAACATGCAACCACATATAATAGTGCCAAGTTAGAGCAAGCACCTGTGATGGTGGAGTAGGGGAGATGTGCTCATCATCTACACAGCTACGTTGACTGTCTAGCCTTGCGTTGTCTTGCGAATAGTAGAATCTGTAGAGAACCTCCATTCAGTTGCTCGGTAGGACCACCATCATCCAATGCCTTGCCAATTTCCTTCAGCTTTATTGATTTTGCATTGTGAGGTCATACCAACAAGAAAAAGGAATATCATTCGCTCTTCAGAACTCATTCATGCATGATACTGACGAACACTACTCTGATGAAAGGCAAAGTCATGATACGAGGATGGAATATGTACGAAAAAATGGACGGCTTGACATATTCACACCTATGGTGTGGTAACTAAGCGAAGGCACTTCAACAAATTAGAAACACCGCAAGACACCATATGGAAGGTGCAATCAATATCACTCGCCAAGTTAAAACTGTCTCGTCATAGGTGGCGTTCATCAAACTAGAAGCAATACATGCTAGAAATCATATTCAAGACGCAAACCAATATCACATCGCCAACTTAAAGGTGTCCCATCATAAGTGACTGATGCAGGATACACAAGAAGAGTAGTTTCATGTAAGAACATGGTGTGATAGATGATATAGTATGTACCAAAAACAGGAAAGCGTGTCATATTCACATGTATCATGTGTAAGCTAAGCAGATGCAGTTTACGCTAATTAGGAGCAATACGAGCTAGACACCATATGCAACATGCAACCAGATATCACACTGCCAAGTTAGAGCAAGCACCTTAGATGGTGGAGTAGGGGAGCGGAGACTTGGACCTTGTAATGCACTATCAGTACAAGGAGAATCCGTACAGATGCTCCGTTTACGTTGCTGCAGAGGACCACCATCATCGCTTTCCTTACTCTTTTCCTTCCTGTTTCTTGGTTTTGCCTTGTCAAGTCAAACCCACAAGAAAAAGGAATAAAATTTGCTCTTCAGAACTTATTGATGCATGATACTGACGAACACTACTTTCATGTGAGGCAGCCACATGATAGGAGGATGGAATATGTATGAAAAACAAGACGGCGTGACATATTGACATGTATGATGTATAAAGTGTAAACTAAGCACAAGGTGCTTGAACTTGTTAGAATCGATGCAAGCTAGAAATCATATGAAAGATGAAACCAATATCACTCTGTCAAATTAAAAGGGTGCCCTAGCAAATTTATTTGACCAAATTAGAAGCAATACATGGCAACATGCTAGAAATGATATGCAATATGCAACGAATAAAGGTGACTCATCGTAAGTGATTGATGCAGGATACAGAAGAGAGGTAGTTTCATGTAAGAACAAGGTTAACACATAGATGTAGTGTGTACCAAAAATAGGAAGGCATGTCATATTCACAGTATAGTGTGTAAACTAAGCATGCAATTTACCCTAATTAGAAGCATTACAAGCTAGACACCAGATGCAACATGCAACCACATATCACATCGCTGAAGTTGGAGCAAGCACCTGTGATGGTGGTGTAGGGGAAGTGCGGTCTTCAGGTACAAAGCAACGTTCAATATCTTCATTTAGGCTTGTTGTTTCTTGAGAATCATGTGGAGAGGATGAAATTGCATTCTTTATAAGAGTATTGCGTCTCAACCATTATGAAATTGCATTCTTTAACCAAATTGGAAGCAATACAAGCTAGACACCATATGCAACATGCAACCACATTTGACAGCGCGAAGTTAAAGCAAGCACCTGGGATGGTTGTGTGTGGCAATTGAGATCATCAATCAGAGCTACATTTATCGCTCTCAATCACGACATTGCACCCATTAGAGCTGAAACGCTTAGTGCTTATCTTCAAATTACACTGGAGCGACTTCTGTCTTTTCTTTTCTGCATTCAACAACACTGCGTGAGAGTCTGAAATACCCATGCATACAAAAACAATAGTGTGAGTACGGGTGAAGTGTGTGCACAATTAGTACAGTGTAAAGGTAGCAGATAGCAGGTCGGTGAGAAATAAATGACGGGAGACATATGATAGCTCTACAACATGCATGGCACACTAAATTACTATAGGATTCTATGAAAATAACAGTAGACTGAAAGCAAATAGGCCAGTCCATTTTTTCTGCACCGTATGATGTACAAAGAATGGGCAGATCGCCTTCATCTACCTCCAGCCAGTCAGTGTTGACGATCTTCCTTGAAACGCCAGCGACCACCGGCCCAGTATTCCTCCCCTGCCTGCGCCCTCCCCTCGACCTCACCGCACCGCCGTGCTTGGCACCGCCCCCCGGACATCCATTCAAACCCCGCCGACCTCCAGATCAAGCGCAAGCAGCTCCTGCGCCCCACACCCCTATGATAGACACCGATGCCGCTTCCCCAAGGAATAGGCAGACTAGGTGCTCCGCGTGCCTAAGCGGGTGCTGCTTCTTTTAATTGCGGTTCGACCGACCCTGAATTGAAATCTAGGCGGGCTACTGACCTCTAGCAAAGGTGAAATAGTAAAAGGGAGGAAACCTTGTGCATTTAGTATCACGAAGAAGATGCAGTAAGAAGCGCTCAACTAGTTTCTTTCGTGGGATGAATACGGTGTGAGCGGAGATGTGAGATTTGCAAGAATAAGGGAAGAGGAGTACCTCTTTCTGCTGCTGTGCTGTGTCCTCCTTCTGTTTTTCCGACGATCTTCTTGTTGCTCGCCGGAAACCAGAAGTTCTAGAGGACAGTGCAGCCTTGGAAGAACCCATGGCCAAGTTGTTGAGTGTGGTGCAGTGGCCGTCTATCGGCGGCGGGGAAGCAGATCCGAGGCGGCGAACGACAGCGTAGCGGGAACAGCTCCGGTGCGGTGGACGGTTGCGATAGTGGAGCCGCAGCAGTGAGGCGCAGGACGGCGTGGTCAGAGTGGTTCTGGTACAACGCACGTCGGCGTCGGCATCGTGGAGGCAGCTCTGCCTCGGCTTCAGCTGCTAAGTCCTTGAGGGTGTTGTGGTTGCCGTTGCGTTGGACGACGACGTCGGGGTACCGGCTCCGGCGTGATGGAGGAGGGCGGCGGTGGATTGGCCGCTATGGGGTGGAGGACGGAGGAGGCTAGGGTTTCGCGGCTGGTGGAGAGGGCGTTTTCGCGCCCACGGAGTATGAATGGGGAAATGGAGGGAGGCGGGGAACTAAGGGGGAACAATGTTTTGGTTTGAGATGCGCTTGTTTGAAATTTGGGGAAAGTTACAAACTTTGCCCCCATCTAAAATTTCGGACATATTGCGGGTTGGGGGTAGGACAGTCATGTCAGGTGTCCCAAATGTGGGCGGGATAGATTTCGGCCGAGCGCATGGGTGTTTAGGCGCCCACGGCGTATGAATGCTTCCTGAGGCGGTTGAGATCAAGGCCTTGGTGAAGTTACAAACTTACCCCGGTTTAGACCTTTGGACATCGGGCCGATAGGCTACACGGGCCAGAGTCAGGACAGTAATTTCCTACCACCAAAACATTAGTCTCGCGCGGTTTCGGGTGACCAAAGGCCTATTTGGCGCTTTGTTCAATATTTGGGAGCAGAAGCATTAACGTTTTCGGTTCTCTTGAATTGAACTTTCTGGATTTGTCAAACTTCACAAATCTTTACTCTTGAAAATCCTAAAGCTACGATTATTTTGGAATGGAGGGGGTACATTTGAATATACATTGTACATGAGTATATATTAAAAAATATGCAACTTACCTCAGTTCATGCATGGTTCCAGATATAATCTCCTTGGTTGCAAAAAAAAGTTAAATATGCGTATGAATATATATAGCATGTTCAAACTCACAACAAAGATTTATGCCCCCTTTTACATCTGATTTACAAATTCCATTATCTCGGGTTCAAATAGATGAATGCACTTCCTATGAATTCGAATCTTCGGAACCCCCTTTTTGTTGAATTCGACATGTATTTTATTTCATAGCTAGCAATTTGGAATGTATCCATGCAAGTGACAAATGTATAAAGTGCTTCACACTAACAACATGGAGTGCACTAATTAATGTTTATATATGAATTGCAAAAGCATCCATTGCACAGTATTTCAAACCGCCTCACTCTACGGATCGATAATATGAAATAAACACATGCACATGCTAGAATTCAATAGAGTATGGGTGTCTGATAGACCGATTTTCGTCCATACGCAATTTTGCAAAATTCATGAGCTCATCCAAAATAATAATTCCATTTATATTTTAATTTAATGCGAGAACCGCCTTTTACACGAGATGCACTATGCCTCGCCCGCTCTCACAAAGCGTGTATATATCTCTATCTAACGCATAAGTGCACACACTTTATATGCATCGACATTTCTCTTTCACACATGCTCACAATCTCTCTCGTGGTGTCGGGGTGTCTCACACACATGCTCTCTCTGCTTTCTCTCTCTCTTTCTGACTGCTATGTACCACTCTTTTCACTAATCTCAGTTGGAAAACACTATTTCTCTCACATTCATATATACACATGCACGGTCTCTACTAGCCCTCTATACGCACATATATGTGCCTACGTGTCTCCCGCACGCACATTATCTTTAGGCCTCTCTCGCACACATTGCCCCCCCCGACACACCTCTCTCTTAGTAGTTGGCAGATATGATTTCATCGTATCATTCGGTAGGATATCCCTGGCTGTTAGGCTGGATGGTAATACGAGGCAAAGTTTTACCCTAGTTCGGATCGGACCCTTGCAGTTGAAGAAAGAACCTACTCCTAGTACTGTATATTAGTGATAGGGGTGTGTACAAAGTACACGTGAATACCAAGCATTGTGCGTGTGTGTATACTTTCGACGAACTAGCCCCCAAGCTTGTATAACATACTAAGGGCCTAGGGTTACAAATCATATATAGTCGGCTTATCACCAGTGGGGATAAAGTCCTTCGCGACTCTGGTAGCTTCGTGTTGTACGCCTAGTCCTCCACATGGGTCTTCGTATAACACGTCTCGGTCCAACCTATATGAGGCACCGACTCATGAGTCTTCATGTTGACCCACCACAACTAGAAATGATGTGCCCACCACACCACACACGCAATCGGCCACTAAGAAAATAAGCATATTCAATAGTACAACGGTATCTAGCTCACGATACGTCTCCATATTTTGTTGATGACACTGATGGACTTTACATTTGATGCGTGCTCCGTATTTTGTTGACGACACTTACGGTCATTGTATTTGAAGCGAAAGCACGATATGGTCACTGGACTTTAGAATAAGCTCGGTCACCACATACATTTTGTCGTGCTAACCAACATGTGGTTGGATGGTTAGAGGAAAGTGGTTTCTCGAGCCCACCAAGGTTAAAGTCCCGGTGCTCGCATTTCTCTTGTGTTCATTTCAGTATTTTCCGGCGATGTACATCCAGTGGGAGGAGACGTTCCACTCGACTACGAGGCACCTATGGTGACTTCGTAAAATCTCAAGATCATATATGCTGGCCCACTCTCTCGAAGGTGCTCATATGGGGATTCGCGTGTGTGCGCTTATAGCGGTGAGTGCTTGCGCGTATATATGAGCCCTTGCGTCTGTACCGTGTTAAACAAATACATGTCATGATTATACGGTCACTGGCTCACCCGTACAAGTCCGTATTTTGTTGATGACAGAATCAATTGACCAATCAAATGGCGCAACTAGTGTTGCACCATCGGGGCGCGTAACCGTGGGGCCCACCAGTCAGCCCGTATAGGAAAGAAAGAAATGGTAGTTTGAGTTTGTATTGTGTTAATAAAATAGGAGTACATTTTAGGGTGATCATACGGTCACTGGCTCACCATACAACTCCGTAATTTGTTGATAACACGATCAATTGACCAGTCAAATGGTCCACATTCAGCAGCGCACATTACCATAGGGCCCACCCGTCAGCGCGTATATGAAGGACAAAAATGGTAATAAACTAGTGGTCAGTGGGTATTCGAATTCGTGAGACCTGTGGTTGGCAGTCACCGGCGGTTGGGGGGCGTTCATTCGGCGGTGGGGTAGGGATCCCCGGAGAAAAAGCTTGGCACGCGGAGGGGGGGCTAGAGGGATGGCCGGTGCGGCGGCGGACCGGCGGTGGGGAGTGGTGAGGGAGTCCTGGACTAGGGGGTGTCCGGACCGGACTCGTTGGACAATGTCCAGCAATCCAAGCTTCCAAATTTGGAAACTTCATGGCCTTCAAGCCTTGAGATGGGTAGGGTTCCGGACTTTATTCCACCCACCCACTCAGACATATGCATCTATCTCTAATACGGCAAGAGCCCACCAAACAAGACATCACCATCGGGCCGATTCCTACCGTTATGGACAGGATAAAGGACTGCCGAGAGGAAAACACAATCTCAATCTTTTGCAATAATTGCACAGACAAGGGAATATTGAACGCCATCACCGTCATGGAAATTACACGCCACCGATTTGGCGCCCATAGTACGAAAAGTATCATGGCGATGGAGAGTTTCCTAAAACCGAAAACCAGTTTTGGGACAATCCGCCCCGAATACAACCCTAGTCCGCAACAAAAGGGTGCATCACACTCAGGCCCCGTGATACAAAACCAAAAAGCAAAACCCCATAGAGGGCACGAAACCGTCTCGAGGGATGGCTCAGCGACCTCAGTAAAATTCACAAGATGTATAGGCGCTGTCCCAACACATAGCCTTCGAGCATGTTGGATATTATGGCAGGTGGCCAAAAGCGGCGAGGAGCTTCTAGCCTCGGAAAACCACTCCAACAATACCGGTACGGTATCAACGGTCTTCGAGACTTTCGCATCAAATAATATGCGAAAATGAACAATCCGCCGCCTCGCCGAAGTCTACCAAGTAGCAACAACAAATCCATGGAGCGACACAGCCATCACTTTCAACGCCAGCGACGAACCTAAATTCCAAACAGCACGAGCACCAGCCGCACTGGTACTTAGTCCAATAGTGGATGGCTTTTGACTTACAAAGGTCCTCATGGATGGCGGCAGCGGATTAAACCTCATCTACGAGGAAACTCTTCAAAAAATGGAAATAGACTGGAGCCGCATCGAGCAAAGTAGCACAACCTTCAGAGGAATAATCCCTAGCCGGGAAGCGCGCTGCACCGGACAAATCACACTCGATGTGGTGTTCGGCTCGCCGGATAATTACAGATCCGAAGAAGTCACATTCCAAGTGGCCCCGTTCAACAGCGGATATCACACTATATTAGGACGAGAGGCATTCACAATTTTTCAAGCCGTACCCCATTACGGGTACATGAAGCTCAAAATGAAGGAAATATGCCCTAGAGGCAATAATAAAGTTATTATTTATTTCCTTATTTCATGATAAATGTTTATCATTCATGCTAGAATTGTATTAACCGGAAACATAATACATGTGTGAATGTATAAACAAACAGAGTGTCACTAGTATGCCTCTACTAGACTAGCTTGTTAATCAAAGATGGTTATGTTTCCTAACCATGAACAAAGGGTTGTTATTTGATTAACAAGGTCACATCATTAGTTGAATGATCTGATTGACATGACCCATTCCATTAGCTTAGCACACGATCGCTTAGTATGTTGCTACCGCTTTTATCCATGACTTATACATGTTCCTATAACTATGAGATTATGCAACTCCTGCTTACGGAGGAACACTTTGGTGCTACCAAACGTCACAACGAATCGGGTGATTATAAAGGAGTACTACAGTGTCTCCAAAGGCAGATGTTGGGTTGGCGATTTCGAGATTAGGTTTTGTCACTCCGATTGTCGGAGAGGTATCTCTCGGCCTCTCGGTAATACACATCACTTAAGCCTTGCAAGCATTACAACTAATGAGTTAGCTGTGAGATGATGTATTACGGAACGAGTAAAGAGACTTGCCGTAACGAGATTGAACTAGGTATTGATACCGACGATCGAATCTCGCAAGTAACATACCAATGACAAAGGAACAACGATGTTGTTATGCGGTCCGACCGATAAAGATCTTCGAGAATATGTAGGAGCCAATATGGGCATCCAGTTCCTCGCTATTGGTTATTGACCGAAACGTGTCTCGGTCATGTCTACATTGTTCTCGAACCGTAGGGTCCGCACGCTTAAGGTTTCATGACGGTTATATTATGAGTTTGTGTATTTTGATGTACCGAAGAAGTTCGAGTCCCGGATGTGATCACGACATGACGAGGAGTCTCAAATGGTCGAGACATAAAGATTGATATATTGGAAGCCTATGTTTGAGTTCGGAATTGTTCCGTGAAATCGGATTTTACCGAACACCGGGGTTACCTGAACCTCCCGGGGCAATGGGCCTTAGTGGGCCATGAGGGAGAAGAGGAAGGGCCGGCCAGGGCAGGCGCCTCCTCCCCTAGTCCGAATAGGACAGGAGAGGGGCGGCGCCCCTTCCCTCTTTCCCTCCCCCAAGTCCTAATCCAACTAGGAAGGGGGAGTCCTACTCCTGGGAGTAGGACTCTCCCAGCCTCCTCCTAGGGCCGGCCGCAACCCCTTGCTCCTTTATATACGGGGCAAGGGGCACCCTAGAACACACAAGTTGATCCTTGAGATCATTCCTTAGCCGTGTGGGTGCCCCTCCACCATAATCCACCTCGGTCATATCAGAAGCGTGCTTAGGCGAAGCCCGCGCTCAGAGAACATCAAGATCGCCACCACGCCGTCAGGCCGACGAAACTCTCCCTCCCAAGCTCACTGGATTGGAGCCCGAGGAGCATCATCGAGCTGTACGTGTGTCAAGAACTCGGAGGCGCCGGAGTAACGGCATGGATCGGTTGGATCGCGAGGAGAACGACGACTACTTCCTCTACGCCAGATCGCTTCCGCTTCGGTCACGAGGGTACGAGACAACACTCTCCCTCTCGCTGCTATGCATCACCATGATCTTGCGTAGCGTAGGAAATTTTTGAAATTACTACGCTCCCCAACAAAGGGTATCCGAGCCTAGGTTTTTATGGTTTGATGTTTTGCACGAGTAGAACACAAGTGAGTTGTGGGCGATACAAGTCATACTACCTACCAGATGTCATACTTTGGTTCAGCGGTATTGTGAGATGAAGAGGCCCGGACCGACATTACGCCAGACGCTTACGCGAGACTGGTTTCACCGCCACGAGCACTCGCTTAAAGGTGATTGGCGGTGTCTGCTCTCTCACTTTAGTTGAACTGAGTGTGGCTACGCCCGTCCTTGAGAAGGTTAAACGGAGTCTATTTGACAAAGTATCGCTGTGGTTTTGATGCGAGGTGAGATTGGTTCTTGCTTAAGCCCGTAGCAGCCACGTAAAATTTGCAACAACAAAGTAGAGGACGCCTAACTTGTTTTTGCAGGCATGTTGTGATGTGATATGGTCAAGACGTGATGCTATATTTTATTGTATGAGATGATCATGTTTTGTAACCGGTTATCGGCAATCGGCTGGAGCCATATGGTTGTCGCTTATTGTATGAAATGCAACGCCTGTAATTGCTTTACTTTATCACTAAGCTGTAGCGATAGTCGAGAAGCAATAGATGGCGAGACGACAACGATGCTACGATGGAGATCAAGTGTCGCTACCGGTGACGATGGTGATCACGACGGTGCTTTGAGATGGAGATCACAAGCACAAGATGATGATGGCCATATCATATCACTTATATTGATTGCATGTGATGTTTATCCTTTATGCATCTTATCTTGCTTTGATCGACGGTAGCATTTTAAGATGATCTCTCACTAAAATTATCAAGTAGTGTTCTCCCGAGTATGCACCGCTGCCAAAGTTCGTCGTGTCGAGACACCACGTGATGATCGGGTGTGATAAGCTCTACGTCCATCTACAATGGGTGCAAGCCGCTTTTGCACACGCAGAATACTCAGTTATACTTGACGAGCCTAGCATATGCAGATATGGCCTCGAACATGGAGACCGAAGGTCGAGCGTGAATCATATAGTAGATATGATCAACATAAGATGTTCACCATTGAAAACTACTCCATCTCACGTGATGATCGGTTATGGTTTAGTTGATTTGGATCACGTGATCACTTAGATGACTAGAGAGATGTCTGCCTAAGTGGGAGTTCTTAAGTAATATGATTAATTGAACTTAAATTTATCATGAACTTAGTACCGATAGTATCTTGCTTGTCTATGTTTGATTGTAGATAGATGGCTCGTGCTGTTGTTCCGTTGAATTTTAATGCGCCTTGAGAAAGCAAAGTTGAAAGATGATGGTAGCAATTACACGGATCGGGTCCGTAACTCGAGGATTATCCTCATTGCTGCATGTAAGAGTTACGCCCCGGATGCACCGCTAGGTGCCAGTGCCTGCTGCTGATGCAACCGACGACGTTAAGAACGTCTCGCGAGCAAAGCTGATGACTACTCTATAGTTCAAGGTGCCATGCTTTACGGCTTAGAACCGGACTTCAACGACGCTTTTGAACATCATGGAGCATATGAGATGTTCCAGAGTTGAAGTTGATATTCCAAATGTAATGCCCGGATTGAGAGATATGAAGTCTCCAATAAGTTCTATAGCTGCAAGATGGAGGAGAATAGTTCGCAAGGAGCACATACTCGTAATGTCCGGTATTACAATCACTTGACTCAACCGGGAGTTAATCTTCCGATGATTGTGTCATTGATGTAATTCTTCAATCACCGCCACCAAGCTACAAAGGCTTCGTGATGAACTATAATATGCAAGGGTTAGTAAAGACTATACCGAGCTCTTCGCAATGCTAAAGGTCATGGAGGTAGAAATCAAGAAGGAGCATCAAGTGTTGATGGTCAATAAGACCACTAGTTTCAAGAAGAAAGGCAAAGGGAAGAAGAAGGAACTTCAAGAAGAACAGCAAGCAAGTTGTCGTCAGAGAAGAAACCCAAGTCTGGACCTAAACCTGAAATCGAGTGCTTCTACCGCAAGCGCATCGGTCACCGGAAGCGGAACTGCCCCAAGTATTTGGCGGATAAGAAGGATGGCAAGGTGAACAAAGGTATATGTGATATACATGTTATTGATGTGTACCTTACTAGAGCTCGCAGAGCACTGGTATTTGATATCGGTTCTGCTGCTAATATTTGCAACTCAAACAGGACTATGGATTGCTTAACACCGCAAAGGACGAGGTGACGATGCGCTGGGAAATGGTTCCAAAGTCGATGTGATCGCGGTCGGCACGCTACCTCTACATCTACCTTCGGATTAGTTTTAGACCTAAATAATTGTTATTTAGTGCCCGCGCTGAGCATGAACATTATATCCGGATCTTGTTTGATGCGTGACGGTTATTCATTTAAATCGAGAATAATGGTTGTTCTATTTATATGAGTAATATCTTTTATAGTCATGCACCCTTGAAGAGTGGTCTAATTTTGATGAATCTCGATAGTAGTAATACACATATTCATAATGTTGAAACCAAAAGATGCAGAGTTGATAATGATAGTGCAACTTATTTGTGGCAATCGCCGCTTAGGTCATATCGTTATAAAGCGCATGAAGAAACTCCATATCGATGGACTTTTGGAGTCACTTGATTATGAATCACTTGGCACTTAAGTAACCGTGCCTCATGGGCAAGATGACTAAAACCCGCTTCTCCGTACTATGGAGAGAGCAACAGATTTGTTGGAAATCATACATACGTATGTATGTGGTCCGATGAATGTTGAGGCTCGTGGCGGATATCGTTATTTTCTCACCTTCACAGATGATTTAAGCAGATATGGGTATATCTACTTAATGAAACATAAGTCTGAAACATTTGAAAAGTTCAAAGAATTTCAGAGTGAAGTTGAAAATCATCGTAATAAGAAAATTAAGTTTCTACGATCTGATCGTGGAGGTGAATATTTGAGTTACGAGTTTGGTCTACATTTGAAACAATGCGAATAGTTTCGCAACTCACGCCACCCGAACACCACAACGTAATGGTGTGTCCGAACATCGTAATCGCACTTTACTAGATATGGTGCGATCTATGATGTCTCTTACAGATTTACCGCTATCGCTTTGGGGTTATGCTCTTGAGACGGCCGATTCACACTGAATAGAACACCGCCAAAATCCGCTGAGACGACACCTTATGAACTATGGTTTAGCAAGAAACCAAAGTTGTCGCTTAAAGTTTGGGGATGCGATGCTTATGTGAAAAACTTCAACCCGATAAGCTCGAACCCAAATCGAGAAATGTGTCTTCATAGGATACCCAAAGGAGACAGTTGGGTACACCTTCTATCACAGATCCGAAGGCAAGACATTTGTTGTTAAGAATGGATCCTTTCTAGAGAAGGAATTTCTCTCAAAGAAGTGAGTGGGAGGAAAGTGGAACTTGATGAGGTAATTGTACCTTCTCCCGTATTTGAAAGTAGATTGTCGCAGAAACCGGTTTCTGAGACATCTACACCAAATAGTGAGGAAGTTGATGATATTGATCATGAAACTTCAGATCAAGTTACTACGTAACCTCGAGATCAACCAGAGTAAGATCCGCACTGAGTGGTACGGTAATCCTGTTCTCGAAATCATGCTACTAGATCATGATGAACCCACGAACTATCAAGAAGCGATGGTGAGCCCAGATTCCGCAAAATGGCTTGAGGCCATGAAATCTGAGATGGGATCCATGTATGAAAACAAAGTATGGATTTTGGTTGACTTGCCCGAGGGTCGGCAAGCAATAGAAAACAAGTGGATCTTCAAGAAGAAGACCGACGCCGACGGTAATGTTATCGTTTATTAAAGCTCGACTTGTCGCAAAGGGTTTTCGACAAGTTCAAGGGATTGACTACGATGAGACCTTTTCACCAGAAGCGATGCTTAAGTCTGTCCGAATCATGTTAGCAATTGCCGATTTTATGATTATGAAATTTGGCAAATGGATGTAAAGACTGCATTCCTGAATGGATTTCGAAGAAGAGTTGTATATGATGCAACCGAAGGTTTTATCGATCCAAAGGAGCTAACAAAGTGTGCAAGCTCCAACGATCCATTTATGGACTGGTGCAAGCATCTCGAGTTGAATAAACGCTTTGATAGTGTGATCAAAGATTTGGGTTCATATGCACTTTTGGAGAAGCCTCAGATTTACAAGAAAGTGAGTGGAGCTCAGAGCATTTCGATATTATATGTAGATGACATATTACTAATCGGAAATGATATAGAATTTCGGATAGCATAAAGGGATACTTGAATAAGAGTTTTTCAATGAAAGACCTCGTGAAGCTGCTTACATATTGGGCATCAAAATCTATAGAGATAGATCAAGACGCTTAATTGACTTTCAAAAGCACATACCTTGACAAAATTTTGAAGAAGTTCAAAATGGATCAAGCAAAGAAAGGGTTCTTGCTTGTGTTACAAGGTGTGAAGTTGAGTAAGACTCAATGCCCCACCACCGCAGAAGATAGAGAGAAAATGAAAGATGTTCCCTATGCTTCAGCCATAGGCTCTATCATGTATGCAATGTCAGGTACCAGACCTGATGTGTGCCTTGCTATAAGCTTAGCAGGAGGTACCAAAGTAATCCAGAGTGGATCATCGACAGCGTCAAGAACATCCTGAAATACCGAAAAGGACTAAGGATATGTTTCAGATATGGAGGTGACAAAGAGCTCATCGTAAACGGTTACGCTGATGCAAGTTTTGACACCGATCCGGACGATTCTAAATCGCAGACCGGATACGATTTACACTAAACGGAGGAGCTGTCGGTTGGTGCAGTTCTAAACAAAGCGTCAGAAAGGGATCTACATGTGAAGCGGAGTACATAGCAGCTTCGAAGCAGCTAATGAAGGAGTCTCGATGAAGGAGTTCATATCCGATCTAGGTGTCATACCTAGTGCATCGGGTCCAATGAAAATCTTCTCGTGACAATATCGAGCAATTGCCTTAGCAAAGGAACCCAGATTTCACAAGAGGACCAAGCACATCAAGAGACGCCTCAATTCCATCCGGATTTAGTCCGTGGGAGACATAGAGATTTGTAAGATACATACGGATCTGAATGTAGCAGCACCCGCTGACTAAGCCTCTTCCACGAGCAAAACATGATCAACACCAAGACTCCATGGGTGTTAGAATCATTACTATGTAATCTAGATTATTGACTCTAGTGCAAGTGGGAGATCAAGGAAATATGCCCTAGAGGAAATAATAAAGTTATTATTTATTTCTTATTTCATGATAAATGTTTATCATTCATGCTAGAATTGTATTAACCGAAACATAATACATGTGTGAATGTATAAACAAACAGAGTGTCACTAGTATGCCTCTATTAGACTAGCTTGTTAATCAAAGATGGTTATGTTTCCTAACCATGAACAAAGGGTTGTTATTTGATTAACAAGGTCACATCATTAGTTGAATGATCTGATTGACATGACCCATTCCATTAGCTTAGCACACGATCATTTAGTATGTTGCTACTGCTTATCCATGACTTATACATGTTCCTATAACTATGAGATTATGCAACTCCTGCTAATGGAGGAACACTTTGGTGCTACCAAACGTAACAACGAATCGGGTGATTATAAAGGAGTACTACAGTGTCTCCAAAGGCGATGTTGGATTGGCGATTTCGAGATTAGGTTTTGTCATCCGATTGTCGAGAGGTATCTTCGGCCCTCTCGGTAATACACATCACTTAAGCCTTGCAAGCATTACAACTAATGAGTTAGCTGTGAGATGATGTATTACGGAACGAGTAAAGAGACTTGCTGTAACGAGATTGAACTAGGTATTGATACCGACGATCGAATCTCGGCAAGTAACATACCGATGACAAAGGGAACAACGATGTTGTTATTTGGTCCGACCGATAAAGATCTTCGAGAATATGTAGGAGCCAATATGGGCATCCAGGTCCCGCTATTGGTTATTGACCGAAAGGTGTCTCGGTCATGTCTACATTGTTCTCGAACCGTAGGGTCCGCACGCTTAAGGTTTCATGACGGTTATATTATGAGTTTGTGTATTTTGATGTACCGGAAGAAGTTCGAGTCCCGTATGTGATCACGGACATGACGAGGAGTCTTGAAATGGTCGAGACATAAAGATTGATATATTGAAGCCTATGTTTGAGTTCGAATGGTTCCGTGAAATCGATTTTACCGAACACCGGGTTACCGAACCTCCCGGGGTTAATGGGCCTTAGTGGGCCATGAGGGAGAAGAGGAAGGGCCGCCAGGGCAGGCCGCGCCTCCCCTAGTCCGAATAGGACAGGAGAGGGGGCGCGCCTTCCCTCTTCCCTCCCCCAAGTCCTAATCCAACTAGGAAGGGGGGAGTCCTACTCCTGGGAGTAGGACTCCTCCCGCGCCTCCTCCTAGGGCCGGCCGCAACCCCTTGCTCATTTATATACGGGGCAAGGGGGCACCCTAGAACACACAAGTTGATCCTTGAGATCGCTCTCAGCCGCAGCGGTGCCCCTCCACCATAATCCACCTCGGTCATATCAGAAGCGGTGCTTAGGCGAAGCCTCGCCGGTAGAACATCAAGATCGCCACCACGCCGTCAGGTCGACGAAACTCTCCTCCCCGGCTCTCACTGGATTGGAGCCCGAGGAGCGCCATCGAGCTGTACGGTGTCAAGAACTCGAGGCGCCGGAGTAACGGCGCTGGATCGTTGATCGCGAGGAGAACGACGACTACTTCCTCTACGCCAGATCGCTCCGCTTCGGCCCACGAGGGTGCGAGACAACACTCTCCCTCTCGTTGCTATGCATCACCATGATCTTGTGTGCGAGGAAATTTTTGAAATTACTACGCTCCCCAACACAAAATGCCCGGGCCCGCGGAATAATCACTCTCGTTAGTGATCCGGACATAGCACTGCTACCGAAAACAAGACAGCCGATTAGCCCTCGAGGCACTATCCGGCCCTAGCGGCAGAAGAACTCACCGTGCTGCGCCTACTATAAATAGGGACGACGTGATACTCGATAAGAGATCCAAGTCCACCTCCTTTAAACCAGCGGACAAAATAGTCAAATTCCAGGTCCATCCAACGGACCCAACAAAGACGGCCTCCATCGGGGCACAATTGAACCCTGATGTAGACGCCGCACTGCAAGAATTCCTTCGGGAAAATTGGGACATTTTCGCCTGGCACCCCTCGGATATGCCCGGAATCCCACACAGATTGGCAGAACACAGCCTAAACATCCTAAAAGGATTCAAGCCAGTCAAACAGGATCTTCGACGATTTTCCAAACCCAAAAGACAGGCAATGGGAGAAGAGCTAGCCAAACTATTGGAAGCCGGATTCATCAGAGACATTAAACATCCGGATTGGCTAGCAAACCTGGTAATGGTACCAAAGAAGGACAAATCCTGGCGCCTATGCGTCGATTTTAAAGACCTCAACAAGGCCTGCCCAAAGGATCCCTTCCCCCTCCCCTGCATCGACCAGATAATCGATGCTACTGCAGGGCACGATTCATTGTGCTTCCTTGACGCATACTCTGGCTATCATCAAATCAAGATGGCGGAAGCGACCAAGCCGCAACGGCATTCATCACTCCATATGGACCATTCGCTTCAACACGATGCCCTTCGACTTAAAAATGCCGACGCAACATATCAGCGATGATTCAAACATGTCCGCCACCCAGATCGGCAAAACAAGAGAGGTATATGTAGACGCAAAGTCGCAAAACCAAACACGCCAAACTCTAGTAGACGACTTGCGCTCACATTCGACAACCTCGTGAGCATATGACATCAAGTTGAATCGAGAAATGCGCCGGGCGCATCAGCCGTAAAGCTCCTCGGCTTCATTGTATCCGTAGAGGAATTGAAGCAAACCCAGCCAAGATCCGAGCTCACACAACTAGATATCCCAAAAGACCTCAAGCAAATACAAAATTGGTCGGACGCTGGTATGTTTCTAAGCCGCTTATCTCCGCCTAGGAGAAAAGGCATTGCCCTCTATCGCCTCCTTAGGCGCACCAACACTTCGAGTGGACGGATGCTGCCACCGCCGACTCAAGAAATAAAGCCATATTGGCAACAAACCCGGTCCCCGGCTGCGCCTAACCCGGGCGAACCAATGTTGTTATACATCGCGCAACACATCAAGTTGTAAGCGCTGTACTGCTGCCTAACGAGATGTATAAGGCATAAATTCTCTTCAAAAACTAGTGTACTACGCTCCACCGTGTTAACCCCCGCAAGTCCCGCATTCGCACTATCAAAAGATCGCAGATGCGGTGTTCATGGCATCCTCGAAGTCTGACACTACTTTCAAGAGTGTTCGATAACAGCTTGCCTCAAGTACCACTCAATGACATTATAAACAACCGCGACACAATGGGCAGGATTGCAAATGGGCAATTGAGCTCTTACCATTCGATATAACTTACAAACCTCGCGAGCTATAAAGTCACAAGTTTTGGCTGACTTTGTCGCTGAATGGACCGGTTTAACTCCCTAAAGAGTACAGCGCGATACCCAATTGATTATGCACTTTGACGGCTCAAAATGTTGGCCGGATCAGGGTCAAGGTCGTATTGACGCCCCCGACCGGGACATAGTCCAATACGCATTTCAAATAATGTACACGGACTCCAACAACGCAGCCAATACACGAGGCCCTTTACATGGTCTCCGGATGGTAATTCCATGGGCATTCAACGCCTAGAGGTGCACGGGATTCAAACCTTGCAATATCCCAAATAAATGGAGACTTTGACGCCAAGGATCCGAAAATGGCAGCATATCGCAACGCTGTCCTAAAATGTCACCGGTTTGAAGGACTTGAATTCCATCACGAGTCGAGATAACAACCAAGCAGCCGACGATCGGCACGCATCAAGCAAAACGTGACGCTGTCCCTCCAAACATCTTCCTGGAACGGCTCTTCAAGCCATCCGTACTATGGGAAGAGGAGTCCGGAAACGACAAACCGGAAGAAACCGCGCCAACCGGCGATACAGCCGATGACATAACACCTTCAGCCCACGACATAATTGCAGTAATCGCCTTGTGGACAGAACCATTCCTAGCCTACTTGCTTAGGCAGGAACTTCCCGAAGACCAAAATGAGGCCCGCTGCATAGTTCGGCGATCTAAAGCCTACAAGGTCCATGAGGGAGAACTTTATAAGAAAAGCACAACCGGAGTCCTTCAAAGGTGTATCTCCGAAGAGGAAGGGCAAAACCTCCTGGCTGAAATTTATGCCGGACTAGGCGGACACCACGCAGCAGCTCGGGCCCTTGTAGGAAAGGCATTCCATACGTGGTTTTGTTGGCCGACGGCCCGGGCAGATGCTCAGGACCTAGTCCAAAGATGCGTCGGTTGTCAGCTCTTTGCTAATCAGAGCCATATGCCACCCACCGCCTCAAAACTATACCCATTACCCGCCGTCATGGTCTGTGGGCTTGACATGGTTGGACCCCTTAAAGGGGGAACCCACAAGCAAAGGTACCTATTGGTCATGGTGGACAAATTCACCAAATGGATAGAGGCCAAACTAGTCAAAACGCAAGAGTCCCACCAGTGATAGACTTCATATCCGTGGTAGTACACCGTTATGGTGTCCCCACAAAGATCATCACCGATAACGGCACGAACTTCACGCCCAACGAGGTTAAGTCATGGTGCAAAAACATGGGCATCAAGCTTGCTCTAAGGATATGTTTCTCGTATATGGAGGTGACAAAGAGCTCATAAATGGCAGTTACGTTGATGCAAGCTTTGACACTGATCCGGACGATTCTAAATCGCAGACGGATCGTATTTACACTAAGCGGAGGAGCTGTCGGTTGGTGCAGTTCTAAACAAAGCGTCGTGGCGGGATCTACATGTGAAGCGGAGTACATAGCAGCGGAAGCAGCTAATGAAGATGCGGATGAAGGAGTTCATATCCGATCTAGGTGTCATACCTAGTGCATCGGGTCAATGAAAATCTTCGTGACAATCTTGGAGCAATTGCCTTAGCAAAGGAATCCAGATTTCACAAGAGGACCAAGCACATCAAGAGGCGCTTCAATTCCATCCGAGGATTTAGTCGGTGGGAGACATAGAGATTTGCAAGATACATACGGATCTGAATGTAGCGAGACCCGTTGACTAAGCCTCTTCCACAGCAAAACATGATCAACACCAAGACTCCATGGGTGTTAGAATCATTACTATGTAATCTAGATTATTGACTCTAGTGCAAGTGGGAGACTGAAGGAAATATGCCCTAGAGGAAATAATAAAGTTTTATTTATTTCCTTATTTCATGATAAATGTTTATCATTCATGCTAGAATTGTATTAACGAAAACATAATACATGTGTGAATGTATAAACAAGCAGTGTCACTAGTATGCCTCTACTAGACTAGCTTGTTAATCAAAGATGGTTATGTTTCCTAACCATGAACAAAGGGTTGTTATTTGATTAACAAGGTCACATCATAGTTGAATGATCGATTGACATGACCCATTCCATTAGCTTAGCACACGATCATTTAGTATGTTGCTACTGCTTTTATCCATGACTTATACATGTTCCTATAACTATGAGATTATGCAACTCCGTTTACGGAGGAACACTTTGGGTGCTACCAAAGCGTAACAACGTAATGGGGGTGATTATAAAGAGTACTACAGGTGTCTCCAAAGGCGGATGTTGGATTGGCGTATTTGAGATTAGGTTTTGTCCTCCGATTGTCGGAGAGGTATCTCTGGGCCCTCTCGGTAATACACATCACTTAAGCCTTGCAAGCATTACAACTAATGAGTTAGCTGTGAGATGATGTATTACGGAGCAGTAAAGAGACTTGCCGTAGCGAGATTGAACTAGGTATTGGATACCGGCGATCGAATCTCGGGCAAGTAACATACCGATGATAAAGGGAACAACGTATGTTGTTATTTGGTCGACCGATAAAGATCTTCGTAGAATATGTAGGAGCCAATATGGGCATCGAGGTCCGCTATTGGTTATTGACGAGAAGGTGTCTCGGTCATGTCTACATTGTTCTCGAACCGTAGGGTCCGCTTTATAAGGTTTCGATGGCGGTTATATTATGAGTTTGTGTATTTTGATGTACGAAGAAGTTGAGTCCGTATGTGATCACGGACATGGCGAGAGTCTTGAAATGGTCGAGACATAAAGATTGATATATTGGAAGCCTATGTTTGGAGTTGGAATGGTTCGGGTGAAATCGGGATTTTCTTAGGAACAGGGAGTTACGGAACCCTCCGGGGGTTAATGGGCCTTAGTGGGCCATGAGGGAGAAGAGGAAGGGCGGGCGGGGCAGGCCGCGCCTCCCCTAGTCGAATAGGACAAGGAGAGGCGGCGCCCCCTTCCCTTTCCTCCCCAGTCCTAATCCAACTAGGAAGGGGAGTCCTACTCGGTGGGAGTAGGACTCCTCCGGCGCCTCCTCCTAGGGCCGGCCGCAGCCCCTTGCTCATTTATATCTGAGGGGCAGGGGCACCCTAGAACACACAAGTTGATCCTTGAGATCGTTCCTTAGCCGTGTCTGGTGCCCCCTCCACCATAATCCACCTCGGTCATATCGTGGCGGTGCTTAGGCGAAGCCTGCGTCGATAGAACATCAAGATCGTCCTGCACCCGTCGTCTTGTGAAACTCTCCTCCCAGCTCTGCTGGATTGGAGCCGAGGCGTCATCGAGCTGTCGTGTGTCAAGAACTTCGGGCGCCGCCGAATGTGGCCTGGGATCGGTTGGATCGCGAGGAGAGCGTCGACTACTTCCTCTACGTTGTGATCGCTTCGCCGGTCTCTGAGTGCGTAGACAACACTCTCCCCTCTCGTTGCTATGCATCACCATGATCTTGTGTGTGCGTAGGAAATTTTTGAAATTACTCGTTCCCCAACACAAAATGCACAGGCCGGCGGAATAATCACTCTCGTTAGTGATCCGGACATAGCACTCGCGCCGAAAACAAGACGGCCGCATTAGCCACAGGCACTATCAAAGCCCTAGCGGCGAGAAGAACTCACCGTGCTGCGCTCTACTATAAATAGGGAGACGGCGTGATACTCGATAAAGAGATCCAAGTCCACCTCCTTTAAACCAGCGGACAAAATAGTCAAATTCGGGTCCATCCAGCGGACCCAACAAAACTGACCTCCATCGGGCACAATTGAACCCGATGTAGGCGCGCTGCAAGAAATTCGCCGGGAAAATTGGGACATTTTACTTTGGCACCCCTCGGATATGCCGGAATCCCACACAGTTAGCGAACACAGCCTAAACATCCTAAAAGGATTCAAGCGGTCAAAGCAGGATCTTGACGATTTTCCAAACCCAAAAAGGCAGGCAATGGGAGAAGAGCTAGCCAAACTATTGGAAGCGGATTCGCCAGAGACATTAAACATCGGATTGGCTAGCAAACCTGGTAATGGTACCAAGAAGGACAAATCACGGCGCCTATCGTCGATTTTAAAGACCTCAACAAGGCCTGCCCAAAGGATCCTTCCCCTCCCTGCATCGACCGGATAATCGATGCTCTTTGCGAGAACACGATTCATTGTGCTTCCTTGGCGCATACTCGGCTATCATCAAATCAAGATGGCGAGCGGACCAAGCATAGCGGCATTCATCACTCCATATGGACCATTCAGCTTCAACACGATGCCGCCGGACTTAAAAATGCGGCGCAACATATCGGCGCATGATTCAAACATGCGGCCACCCGGATCGGCAAAAGCGGTAGAGGCATATGTAGGCGACAAAGTCGTCAAAACCAAACTGCGTCGAAACTCTAGTAAGGCGACTTGCGGCTCACATTCGACAACCTCGGAGCATATGACATCAAGCTGAATCGGAGAAATGCGCTTTGGCGTACCAGCGAAAGCTCACAGGCTTCATTGTATCCGGTAGAGGTTAAACAAACCCAGCCAAGATCCGAGCTCTGTCACAACTAGATATCCCAAAAGACCTCAAGCAAATACAAAAATTGGCGGACGTGGCGGCTCTAAGCGCTTTATCTCCGTCTAGGAGAAAAGGCATTGCCCTCTATACGCCTCCTTAGGCGCACCGAACACCAGTGGGCGGATGCTGCCCTTGCCGGACTCGAAGAAATAAAAGCCATATTGGCAACAAACCGGTCTGGCTGCGCCCAACACAGGCGAACCAATGCTTGTTATACATCAGCGGCAACACATCAAGTTGTAAGCGCGGTACTCGTCGTCTAACGAGAGCGAAGGGCATAAATTCCCTCTTCAAAAACTAGTGTACTCGTCTCCTTTGTGTTAACCCCTGCAAGTCCGTTACCCGCACTATCAAAAGATCGCGTGTCACGGTGTTCATGGCATCTGGAAGCTCGACACTACTTTCAAGAGTGTTCGATATGATTGCCTCGAGTACCACTCAATGACATTATAAACAACGCGACACAATGGGCGGGATTGCAAAATGGGCAATTGAGCTCTTACCATTCGATATAACTTACAAACCTCGTGAGCTATAAAGTCACAAGTTTTGGCTGACTTTGTCGCTGAATGGACGGCCGAACTCCTAAAAATACAGCGCATACTCAATTGGATTATGCACTTTGTGGCTCGAAAATGTTGGCGGATGGGGGCTGGCGTATTGGCGTCCCGACCGAGACATAGTCCATCGTACTTCAAATAATGTACGGACTCCAACAACGCGGCGAATCTGAGGCCCTTTTACATGGTCTCTGGATGGTAATCTCCATGGGCATTCAACGCCTAGAGGTGCGCGATTCAAACCTTGCAATATCCCAAATAAATGGAGACTTTGGCGCCAGGATCCGAAAATGGCAGCATATCATAGCGCTGTCCTAAAATGTCAGCTCGGTTTGAAGGACTTGAATTCCATCACGTGGCAGAGATAACAACCAAGCAGCCGACGTCTTGTACGCATCGCGCATAAGCGTGGCGCTGTCCTCAAACATCTTCTGGAGCGGCTCTTCAAGCCATCCGTACTATGGGAAGAGAGTCGGAAGCGACAAACCGGAAGAAACCGCGCCAACGGCGTCTGACCGATGACATAACACCTTCAGCCCGACATAATTGCGATAATCGCCTTGTGGACGAGAACCATTCCTAGCCTACTTGCTTGGCGGGAACTTCCGAACCAAAATGAGGCCCATTGCATAGTTCGGCGATCTAAAGCCTACAAGGTCCATGAGGAGAACTTTATAAAAAAGCAGGAGTCCTTCAAAGGTGTATCTCCGAAGAGGAAGGGCAAAACCTCTGGCTGAAATTTATGCGGACTAGGCGGACACCACGCAGCAGCTCGGGCCCTTGTAGGAAAGGCATTCCATCGTGGTTTTGTTGGCCGACGGCCGGGCGGATCTTTCGGGACCTAGTCCAAAGATCGTCGGTTATCGGCTCTTTGCTAATCGAGCCATATGCCACCCATACTGAAAACTATACCCATTACGGCGTTCGCGGTCGTGGGCTTGACATGGTTGGACCCTTAAAGGGGAACCCACAAGCAAAAGGTACCTATTGGTCATGGTGGACAAATTCACCAAATGGATAGAGGCCAAACTAGTCAAAGCAGCGAGTCCGGACCAGTGATAGACTTCATATCGAGGGTAGTACACGTTATGGTGTCCCCAGCATCATCACCGATAGCAGCACGAACTTCACGTCCAACGAGGTTAAGTCATGGTGCAAAAACATGGGCATCAAGCTCGATTACCTTCAGTCTATCATCCTCAAACCAACGGTCAAGTGGAACGAGCAAATGGTCTAATAATGGCGGCATTAAACCCGGACTAGTGCGGTCACTTACGAAATCTAACACGCTTTGGGTAGAGGCTCGACTCCGTACTCGGGGGCTGCGGACAACGTAACCGTACCACGGTTCACACCATTTTTATGGTATCTGGTGAGACGCGATTCGCCTGCGACATTATTCATGACTCACCTCGAGTGCGCATGTATGAAGAAGAAAGCCGAGCTGGATCGGCGGGACAGCTTGGACACATTGGAGGAAGAACACGGCGTCGCCAAGGCTCGTTCCGCATTCTATCGGCAGCGAGCTCGAAGATATCAAAGTAGAAATGCGGGCCAAGACTTACAGCGTTGGCGAACTAGTTCTCGCTGCGGACAAGAAAAAGGACAAGCTCAAGCACAAATGGGAGGCCCCTTCATTATCGATCAAGTCTGTTGGCGGAGGCGTACCGTTCTGAAATGCATCGGACAATCGACTCGAGCGAACCCATGGAGCATGCCCGCCTCCAAAGATTCTATGCCTAGCGGACTAAGAGTTAAGTCCCTTCCCCGTCCAAAGTTTTACACTTCAGCTGTCTTTTGTTTCTCTTTCTTCTATTAACACCTTTCCTAAAATCCTTAAGGGCCTACTTGCGCATTGTTAGCACATACTTGATGTGCCATCCACACTCATTATACAGGGGCTTCTTTGCGAAGCTTAATTATAAGGGCTTCATGCCCGGCACATGTCAAGCTTCCACATGTACCTTTTATTCACCATTATATGCATCGATATGACTTAAGTTTTGGCCAAGCTGGGTTGCACGGTTCACAATGCTTACCCCTCGTTCCCGATTGTTCGGCTAGGAGGTAAAGGAGCACCTCTGCGATTATTCTTGCCGGGACGGCGGGATGTGTACCTCGGTGGGTGAAGCGAAAGCTAAGCGTTCTTAAGGGAATATTGGCGGTGACTTGAAAGATGATTTTTACCTACTTATTTATCTACCCCGGATGTTTTTACGCTTTTTTAGCGATTCGGACATGCACTTTAGGGCATGCCTCCCGAGAAAGAACCCTTAGCGGAACTATTCTCCTGGAAGATGTTTCTTACTAACCATGTAATATAACATAACTAGTTGGGCACTTATGCGATAAAGCACTAATGACCCCTACGCTTTGGTCTCCATGCATACCCCGGTTGTTTCTTAACCGAGAAGGTATTCGGACACACTCCGGACTCTAGGGTCCCGAGGTTGAAGCGAAAAGGTCGGCAAAGACAAACGATCTATAATCCGGCTAGAAGGCATTTCACATGTCATTTAGCGGCCAACTCTACTTTTAGACGACAATGACTGTATTCCTCCTCAATCCTGTCTAACAGGCTGTCTAATTTACAGTCCCGTTGGGAAAATTTAGCGGCCAACTCTACTTGGCGTTACACTAAACTCACGAGGATCTCCTTCCCGCCGGGCCCCACAGGTCCGACCTCGGCCATGTGGTTGGGATCCGCCTTCTTGTACAGCGTCTTCACCATGGCCCAAGCCTCCCGGGCACCTTGGCGGCAGGCGAAATCTTCCTAAGCAGGCTGCCCGCACTCACTGAAGCTTCTCCATAAGCTCCCCAAGGCTTCGGGTTGGGAGAGGGCTGGCCATAAAGCACAGGAGCGCCTCTCATTGCTGCCGAACACATTCGAGCAGCTGCAACAGATTCGGGAAGTTGATCACCCGTCGTCACGGGCATCTCCTCCATGAGGCGACTGTGAGTGTACCTACAAGACATATTTTGTCAATTTACTTCCTCGCCCGAACTCTTCTTTTCAAAGGAGTTAAGCAAGCACTACTATAGATGCGCGAAGCCAAGCCCTGATTCTCCTTAGCGGGCCGGACAGCTCGGCGAACACCTTTCAGCTCTTCCCGAGATGGGCGTGGGCATCCTGGAGCTTGTTCCTTTCTTGCTGAACTCTATTTAGCACCCTCTCGTCGGCCTTCATTTGGCGCGATAATTCTTACTGTCGGATCTTGTCCGTGACACTGCAATGTCATTGTTAGACTTGCGCCTTACCGCAGTGCTTATATTTTTCAAAAAAAAATGTGTTACCAGGAGGGGTCTCTGTGTTTCCTCCTGCGGCAGCAAGTGCGGCCTCAAGCTGGGTCTTGCACTCTTGCAGCTCCTAAGACAGTTGGGTATTCTTCTCAGTAAGATCCTGCGTTTCAAATGACCCTTAAATCAGTTAACATAACTACTTTAAGTCTCGGGGGCTACTGGCATATATAGCTATCAAATTCACTTACCCGTATGTCTTTTACATATTGCTCTGTGGCTCTGGTAAAACCATCTTGAGCAGCACGGAGGTGCGCATCCCCCGCGTTAAAGTCATTCAACGCCTTAGAGGAGAAGCACGCGTCACGAAATACTGTCCGGCGACACCTATGGTTCATGGCGCTCTCCACCTCAGACTTTGTGGCGGACAGTCTGTCGGCATCTTCCGTTGGAGGAGTGTCCGGCTCGCGCCTTGCGCTCGCCTCCCCCTCGAGACGGGTCTTTGGGCACGGCTGGTAGAGGTTGGATTGGCAACCTCCGCCCGTGAGTCCGTGAGCGCATTTTCTCCTACAAAAGTCATGAGCACTCAAATGCTTCCTAGGAACGTTGCTCCAAATAATTAACTACAAGCTATACCTTTGCGGCGACATTTCCGTCCGTGTCGCGCTCCTCTTTTGCCTACTGGTCCGGACTGGCCTTTGTTGGTCAGCCGCCGTGGGCTCGGCTTCCCTCCTTGAAGGCGCTTCCTGCAGAGCATCATCGTATGCGAAGGTCAGAAATGAGCGAGGAAGAAATAATGGTGTCGGGACTTGGTCACAATCACGAAGCGGATATAGTCGGGTAGTCAGCCGTAATGGCGACTAAAGCATTATCCATGCTGAGCTGGTGGAACACCCGTCGATTAGCTCCACGATGTCGGATCCTCTCCGGAGGCGGATCTGGGATCTCTCTGGATCCTCGGGTTGCGAGCTGGACTTATCATGTCCTCCACAATCGGCGCAGTTCTGCACCAAAGACATAATATAAAGCTTAAACTTGAAAACATGGGTCGGGCCCTTAAAGTGTTAAACACCCAGCGGCGGGGGTTATTCATGGAGAACCCATTCAGCGGGTTAAATCTGAAGGAAGTCCTCCTTCTCCCCTTATGCAGGCGGACGGGATCTGCACGGATCCTCGGCCGAATCCGGTCCTTCACGACCATGAAGGGTGGCATCGTCTTCCCCGTTGAAATCCCACATGGGGTGGCCCCTGTATTGCAGTGGCTGCACCCCTCGCATAATGCATGTTGCCATGAATCCAATCATGGTCAACCCGGAGTGGGCCAGCAATCTTATTCGGCCCATCAGATAATGGACGCTCTTGTCTTCCTCCGGTTAGGGGGCTCATGGCGCCAACTAAGCGTTCTTCGGAGGAAGCGTCTTGAACTCGGGAGGCCGACCGGATTGGGTCCGGCAGCGGGCGTATTCTATAAAACCATTCCGAAGGCCGGTCTTGGGCGCCTTCTTAAAGGGTCCCGGATGGATATCCGGTCCGGCAATCGCCATATTTGGCGCCGCCCATGATATATAGACCCCTCGTGAGAGCGAAGTGCAGGCGAACAACCTCTTCCACAGTGCAAAATGGGGCTCGATGCCTAAAATAGCTACATAAAGAGCTCGTAACCCATGATATGCGGGATAGGCGGGGAGTGAGGTGATGGAGCTGGAGTCAAGTAGAACTCCGAGGCCCGCGGAGAGCGGATGTATAGAAATCGAGTCCCCTTATCGGATGGGGGCCGAAGCATACCGCTCCCCTTTGTTGGGACTTGGGGTAGCCTCCGCTTGCTTCCCACCTTGGTAGGTGGCCAGCTGGCTCGGACCCGGAACCATGAAGGCGGAGGAAGATATCCCCCGCTTGGAGCTTCACCAGCTCGTTGTGCGAGCAGAGCATCTCCTCCAATCTCTGGCGGAGGGTGGGGCCGAGAAGAGGAGCAGCGTCGATGGTCCATGATGGAATGGATTACGGGTCAAAGGCGCTCCGATGAGTATTCATAAAGGAAGATGGTGTGATTTGGATCTGGATTTTGCCTCTCTTATAGGCAGATTATTTACACGACTAGGGGTAAAACATAAAAGATACCACACGCTTTTTCGCATTAGATGCGGCCAGCGTGGAAGAAAGGCCATTATTGGGCGTAGAAGCCAAGCTCAACATTTATAAGGAGGCCCGACCTTTGTTAAGCGGTACATGGAACTTAAAGGAGAACCTGCCTTGCAGCGCCGAAGACTATATACCTTTGGACTTATCGTCATTGAAGCTTTGGTTAGGGGACTCTTGAGGAGTCTGGACTAGGGGTGTCCGGACAGCGGACTATCATCGTTGGCGGACTGCAAGACTACGAAGATACAAGATTGAAGACTCCGTCACGTGTCAGGATGGGACTTTCCTTGGCGTGGAAGGCAAGCTTGGCGTCTGGATATGTAGATCTCCTACCATTGTAACCGACTCTGTGTAACCCTAGCCCTCTCGGTGTCTATATAAAGCTGGAGGGCTTTAGTCCGTGGGACATAACATCCATTACAACAATCATACCATAGGCTAGCTTCTAGGGTTTAGCCTCCTTGATCTCGCGGTAGATCCACTCTTGTACTACCCATATCATCAATATTAATCAAGCGGGGCGTATGGTTTTACCTCCATCAAGAGGGCGAACACAGGTAAAACATCGTGTCCCTTGTCTCTGTTACCATCCGCCTAGAAGCAGTTAAGGGACCCCTACCGAGATCCGCGGTTTGACACCGACAAGTGGTTTCGGGGTGGGCGAGGCTTGACCTTGGCGAGAAAACAGTTTGGCGGTGGTGGTGGCGGCTCGGGAGGGTGGAGTTTGATGATAAACAAGAGGCCCTTGATTTAGTATCCAGCGGCTGGAAAATCTAATGACGAGAGATGAAAAAGTCGATCGTGACGTGTAGCCTCACCCGCTGCGTACACATGCCGCCGCATAAGACACGCGCGCATGTAGGCGTGCAACTGCTTGACTGCGATACACATAGCGTACACATGCGCGCATCTTGGTGTGCAACTGACACGTACACATGCACTCATGAACACACACGCGTCACGCACCCATGCATGCAACACTGCAAGCGCACCCTTGCGCGCGCAACACTTTCGCGCGCTTTGCATGCACACAGCACCGCGATGCAAGACACGCTCAACCTATACATGCATGCACCCTTTGTTAAGGACATGGATTATTCGTGTATTAATCAATCTTATCGTGATAAGCGGAACATTGATGTTTGCAGCGGTCTTTATGAATCTAGCGTGTCGAGCGGGCTATCAACATAGTAGAAGCAACTACATGAAAAAGATGGCGTCACACTCAATGAACAATCATCGGTTTATGAAATGCCGCTTCGACCGCCCTGGCCACCAAAGGTTCTCTGCATGCGCTGCTGCGTTGGGTCAGCGACATGCGACCATGCACCCAAAAACCCTACGTCGATGGAAGAAGCGGCCGGTGTCCTAGGTCGGTCGGCGTCACTCGTGTACGCCCGGCTGAACATGCCTCCGTGCCGCATTCAAATGCCTCCATGAAACCTGCCCATCACAGGCGAGAAACCCACTCTGGGCGCCCGTCCGTTCGCGACCGGGCGGCGTTAAGCATAGCGCCGACGGCGCCTCCGTCCACCGTCTATTTAATCTCCTATTTAGCGAGGCCAACGCCGGCCAAGAATCGCACACCTCCGCCGCTCCCTATCTCCTCCACCATTTTGTCCCTCTTACAATGGCTTATGAAAAGTAGTTATTCCGCATCCAAGCCGGTTGGGTAACCCACTGGATACGAGCTATGGAGCTCGCCGATCCACTTCCCTTCCCTCGCCCGACGGAGCCAGTTGCCGCCCCAAGCGGCGTGCGATTCGATAACTTCGCTGCTCCAAGCGGTCGGCGAGGCTGCACAGGCGTCGTTGCTGCCGTCCACGCCGCCGCCTCGTGCTGCGTCTCCGGTTTCGTGGCGAGACTCCCATGCGGCGGCGCACCATACAACAGCGATAAAGCTGAGTGCCTGAGCGGCAGTCGGTGGCCAGCGCCTCGCGTCGCCGCCATCATCGAGAGAAAGTAGAACACGGGAGGCCACGCCACTTGGGTCCCATGATGGCCATCGCGCGGCGCGGCCGGCGTACACAGCAGGTGTCTTGCGAGATCCTTTTGTTGCGAGGACCTTCGTCGACCCGCATGGGCTCCGGAAGAGGAATGTTAGGATGAACTCGAGCGGTGCGGCCATGGCGAAGTAGTGGCGGTGATGAACTTCAGCGGTGCGGCCAGCATCATCTTTGGCACCAACCAATGATATCAGTTGGGCGATGGGGAAGCGAGCCGTCGCTGCGGCTGAAGCGTATATCTCGGGGCTACCGGCGGTCCGGTGATCGTGTTGCGGACATGAGGAACACTGTCGTCGTGAGGCGACCATTTAGGCCAAGTATTATATACATGTGCTGTCCAGAACTAGCACCACGTAGTTCATTTGAATGTAATGAAATCCGTCATGTTTGTGTGAAAATCCGGTATTTTATATGATTTCCGTCGTTGTTTATATGAAATATCAGTTTGTCTATGTGTTTGCATGAATTTCGTCCGGTTGGTTGAGTTGCTGTCATAATGTGTGCGGCTACGGTTGGATGGCGTAATTTGCGGGTTGCCGGTCGGTCTGCGGGCGGCTCGGGCGGCGTTGTGGGACAAAAAGACACATCTCGTGCAGCTCATCTCCAACGTGCGCACTGGAGGATGCATGACAGCATGAGCACCCGAGCCATTCCTCGTTCATCGGTGGCAAAGGCACCGGTGGACAAAAGGGTCGCCAATATTTTGGCTACCCCGGGCAAGATCCAAACAGCCCCTCCCAACAGATTCAAATGCCTCGTTTGCCGTGGAATTTTGCCATGTGTTGTTTTCATGGACTATCAAGATGCCCGTGCATTGCACGGAACATCAAGATGCATTTTTGTCGGGATGGGGGACGACACCTATGGGGCGAGGGCGGCCCTTCCGTGTGACCGATGCGGGCGGAGGATCGCGCGGAGAAGCGGTCGAGCGATCTTGTGGCGGTTTTACCCGGCCGGGCGCGATGGTCGCGTAAACCCTCTGCTGCTTTGTGTTGTATTTGATCTTGCTCAAAATGCGGCGAATGGTGGTGTGGTGTATGGAACGGTCGAATCGAGGCGCTAGAGTTGCCAAGGGTTGAACCTCGAACCCCTCGTTGTGCATGGGCCTCCTTTTATAGAGGCGGGGTCACGGCAGTGTCAGCGTGGAGAGAGGGGTAAAAATGTAAAAGGTGGTAGTTGGAGCAGTGCGAGGAGCAGTGCAGCTCTGATTAGCAGCGATGGATTCTACCTACTTTTGTGAGAGGGACAAGAGCATTTAATGCCCGTCGCCGTCGCCCCAAAAGCTCCGCCCTTGCGTCTCCGTTTGCCACAGCGATGGATCCACCGCCGTGGAGTGCCACCGCACCCCCTCATTTGCACAGACCATCCGCCCGCGTCTCTGGAGAGGCTGGAGGCGGCGATGGGCGAATGAGCTGGAGTGCGAGCACGCATCGCGGCTCGCCCGGCAAGTACCTTGCGGGGTCTTGATCTTGCGGGCAGGAGCTTGTCGGGCTTGTAGTCTTATCGCTCCCGGGCCCTCGCCGGGCAGCGTATAGCGCCCAGGCGTGTCTTTGTGATGTGATCTTCTAGTCTCCCGGCGAGCTCCTCTCGCCGAGGACTTCATAGTGATGTAGTCTTGAGCACAGGCGGCCTTCCGGCAAGCTCCTCTTGCGGGGTCTTGATCTTCTGTCTTGTACACTTTGTTCTTGAATGGCTTGGTATGGGCGGGGAATGGTCTCCGGCAACCATTTGGTGGATCCAGCTACGGGAAGCTGCGTTGCCCGTGCACAAGTTAAGTCTTGAGGTACCCCTACCTTAGCTCTACCGACAGAGCCCCAGGCTGGGCCATACAGTGCGGCGCTGTTGGGCCAGGCCCAAAAGCGTCTGCAGACACCTTGAAGCCCATGGCGCGTCGAACCCACTTCGCATCCGCCGCTTCCCCAGCAGCCGCGTCGATTCGGCGTCGTGGAAGGCGTGGGCGGCGCATGCAACCTTTAAGGCATCCACCCGTGATCGTGGCGCGGGCGGAGTCGCTTCACCGTCGCTCGGCTCCACTTTTTGCGCCCGCAGCCCTCATGCATAGGGGTGCGTGGCGGTGAAAATGAGGCCGAGCCGTCCGCAGGAGAAAGCGAGTCGGCCCGCTCCTCGGCCTCCTCGCTCCTGATTGGTCGGCGGGCGGTTGAGCCCCCCTCGCCCCTTTAAAAGAGGCGAAGAAGGGAACAATGGCCACACTCATCCTCTTCTCCTTCGTCTTCATCTTACATTCTCCTTGCCGCCATGGAAGGAGAATCCCGGCTCTTCGGCGGTGGCGGCGGTCGCTTCTGAACAGCGCACCCTCCCCATCCTGCTCCCGTGGCGGCGAGCCGCTCCGAGAGGAGAGGGGGCGTGGCGCTTGAGCGAGGCGAGGCGTGGCGGCGGCGGCGGAAGGCGGTCGTGGTGGCGTGCCTCCTCCGTCTCCCCGGCGTCTCCCGACCATGGTGCGGTCCACACGGAGATGACCCACAGGAGTTCTTCATCAAGCCGCCCGGGCGCCTCGTCGCCGCCTCCGGCTGCCGGTCCCGTTCTGCGGGCGCGATGGGACGGATCCACCAACGTGATGGAGCTACGCGCGAGGGCTGCGGGATCAGCGGCACTTTCGAGTGAGTGTCGTGTCCCCACCCCGGCGTGATGTTCTTCGACCGAGGTGGAAGGCGTTCGCCGGATCCATAGCGGCGGCGGGGTTCACCCTCCATTTCAAGTTAATGGATGGTGACCTCCTCGCCGTCAAGGTCTTCGAGACTATGGAACCGGGTGCGCTGCTGTGTGGACAGCTCCTCGGATAGCGAGGCCCCTCCTCGGCGAGTGATGAGGAGGAGAAGCGGCAGCGGTGGCGAGGGATGGCGGGCCCGACTAGGCGTCGGACACCGCTGCCTCGCGCCACCGGCGACCCGTCTCTGGGTGCGCCGCCTTGAACTCCCGGGGCCGTCTTCTTGGCGGCTGGCGTGAGAGGCTGCGGAAGAGGAAGAGGGAGTAGCGGCAAGGCCGTTAAATCGAATCTGAGGCGAGGTGCCCTCGTGCCAATCCCACCACCCGTCTTCAAGCTCTGCCTCCGCGCC
Organism: Aegilops speltoides; assembly: GCA_021437245.1. Lineage (NCBI taxonomy): Eukaryota > Viridiplantae > Streptophyta > Magnoliopsida > Poales > Poaceae > Aegilops > Aegilops speltoides. The sequence goes on from CM038145.1 coordinate 402,563,999, forward strand.
TCCGTCTCCGCCAAGCTCTGGCGGCCCAGGGGTGTTCTCTTGGTGTCTTCGGCACCCTTGGCTCTCCGGGCATCGTTCCCCATGCCCGTCACCTTGCGCAGCTCTGGGGCAGCGGCGTCACCGCCACGCTCTCCTAAGCGCTCCTTCGCCCTTCTCCGACAAGTTCCTCTTGCGGGGCCCCCTTCCCAGCGGGCTTTCCTTGCAGGGGCTCCTTGACCTACCTCTGAACTCTGAGCAGAGAAACAGGAGAGGGATCCACGGGCACCTTATCTTTTTAATTTGTAAGCCCTCGGGCCTTAGCTGCATTAGAACTTGTAATCCTCTCTATCATGTTTTTCATCCTCTATGGACTTGTACTAAATTGGATGTTTTAATGAAAAGAGGAAAGCTTGCGGACTGAGTCTTTTACTTGACTGCGTGCCTTGTGTGTTCTTACGCTGTCGGGGAGCTTGCAGGCGAACAAGCTTGCCGATCATGGGACAGCCAGCTGGCGGTGTCGCTTCCGGCAAGCAACCTTGCCGGGCGATTCTGGCAGCTTAACTGGCGGCAGGCTCGAAAGCAAGATAAGGGTGCAGCGGCACACTTGTGTTTGTTGGCGGACTTGAAACAAACCAAATGCATAGCCCGGAGTCACGACTTCGGCTCCTCCGCGTCTGGGTTTTACAAGACCGCTTTCGTTCAAAGCGCATGATCCGCATTTCCGGTCCATAGGAGGGCGCGCCAGCGAGGATGAAAAACTTATCGATATCGCAGCCCCCAGCAACTCTAGCTTGCGGAGGCGAATCTTGGCGCTCGCAGCCCAGCGAGGCTGGCTTGCGAGGAAGAACCATGGCACTTTCGCAGCCCCAGCGACCACAGCTTGCGGGCCCAGTCTTGGTGTGATTTTCGGTTCCTCCTTGTTGCTGCAATTTCAGCCACGAAAACAGCTGAGTAGATATGCAACGACTTCATGTATATGTATATAAATCTTGACTATGCGATTCGCAATATGATGCAGCGCTTTGCCCTCGTATGTTTGTACTCTCGCTTTGGGGAGCTTGCGGGCGAACACGCTTCTTGCGGCGGCGGGACAGCCCGCCCGGCGGTGTTGCTTCCGACAAACAACCTCGCCCGGGCGATTCGGGCAACAACTGGCTGAGCAGGCTCGGAAGCAAGATAAGGGTGCAGCAGCACACTTGTGTTTGTTGGCGGACTCGGAAACAAAACAAATGCGCCAGCTGGACCCGACTTGGCTCCTCTCGCGCACAAGCCTCTCATACGAAGGACATCTCACGGCAGGGCTTGCCACGTTACACCCTCTACTTTACATCCTTTGTGCGCCTTTACCCTATGCTTCTAGGTAACTTGCCGGTGCTTAACACGCTTGCTGAGTACGGAACATCAGCAGCCCGCTGGCTGGTGTCGCTTCCGGCAAGCAACCTTGCCGTGTCGGTCGCGATCGCTTAACCTGCTGGCGGACTCGAAGCGAAACAAAGGCGCGAAGCTGGTGGCGCTCACTTTTACTCGTTGAGTGTGTTGAAGCAAAGTAAAGGTGCGGCTATTCACGAGCAGGCTCCTCGGCGCCGGGTTTTGAGCACAAGCAGCGAGCGAGAGGATATAACGAATAAAGCATGGAATTAAGGAGTGCTGCGCGAAGGCTTGGCGACTTAGCTTTTCTTTTTCTTGTTCCTCTGCACTTGCTGGTGGAGCTCAATGGCGCGTCCTCGGCAGCGCAGCACTCGAGAGGTGCGTTCGCGGAGCGAGCACGAGCTGTCCCCCGGGCTTATAAGCGTCGAGGAGCTGCGCTTGTCGGAGTGGCGCGAGCCGTCCTCGCCGGACTTAGAGCTCGATGGCGCGTCCTCGGCGACAGCGTAGCATTCGAGAGATCGCTTGCGGAATGGAGGAGGCGGGAAGCGGCGGCGCGAAACAGGACATGCTCGGACTCCTAGTAGCGATAGGAGGAGCAAGGCCTGCTCGGCACTTCGCTTTGCTCATGCACGGACAGCGATCCGGAGCATCCATGAGCCTCGGCCTATTCTTGCCCGGCGGATACCACCTCTCGTGGTATGGCGCTCTGGAGTCGCCGTGTCTTGCGGGATGGGCGTGGATCTGCGGAGACGGCGCGGTCATCCGTCATCCACAGATCGGTGGCGCCGCAAGTGCCCTCGCCGGTGTCCACCCTTCGTGGCGTCTCCTCCGCCCGCCGCCGGCTCCGGTGGCGGCGGGTGAAACATGAGCAGTCTGCAACCCTTGAGGCCCTCGTCTTGAGGCCATAGCCTTGATCGTCGGCAATCGTGGCGAAATCTGGAGAGGTTGATGAAAAGCGGCAGCGCTGACGCGGGTCAGGTCCGCACAACCTCGGCGCCCCCTGGCGCGCCAAAGATGTCGGGATGGGGGCGACACCTATGGGGCGAGGGCGGCCCCGCCGTGTGTTGATGCGAGGCGGAGGATGCGCGGAGAAGCAGATCAAAGCGTCTTGTGAGGCGGATTTTACCCGGCTTCGGGCGCGATGGTCGCGTAAACCCTCTTGCTGCTTTGTGTTGTATTTGATCTTGCTCAAGAATGCGGCGAATGGTGGTGTGGTGTATGGAACGGTCGAATCCCAGGCGCTAGAGTTGCCAAGGGTTGAACCTCGAACCCCTCGTTGTGCATGGGCCTCCTTTTATAGGGCAAGGGGTCACCGACAGTGTCAGCGTAGGAGAGAGGGTAAAAATGTAAAAGGGTGGTAGTTGGAGCAGTGCGGGAGCGGTGCAGCTCGATTAGCGAGCAGTGGATTCTACCTACTTTTGTGAGGAGGGACAAGAGCATTTAATGCCGTCGCCGTCGCCCCAAGCTCCGCCCTTGCGTCTCCGTTTGCCACGGCGATGGATCCACCGCCGTGGAGTGCCACACCCCCTCAGCTGCACAGACCATCCGCCCGCAGCGTCTCTGGAAGGGCTGGAGGCGGCGTGGGCGATGAGCTGGAGTCGCGAACGCATCGCCTTTCGCCCGGCAAGTACCTTGCGGGTCTTGATCTTGCGGGCAGGGAGCTTGTCGGGCTTGTAGTCTTGTCGCTCCCGGGCCCTCGCCGGGCGCGTATAGCGCCCGGCGTGTCTTTTGTGATGTGATCTTCTAGTCTCCCGGCAAGCTCCTCTCGCCAGGGACTTGCATGAGTGATGTAGTCTTGAGCCTGGAACGGCCTTCCCGGCAAGCTCCTCTTGCCGGGGTCTTGATCTTCTGTCTTGTACACTTTGTTCTTGAATGGCTTGGTATGGAGCAGGAATGGTCTCCGGCAACCATTTGGTGGATCCAGCTACGGGAAGCTCATGTTGCCCGATGCACAAGTTGAAGTCTTGAGGTACCCCTACCTTAATACACCGACAATTTTTTACAAACTCCGCATGCATGCAAGGGATAATTAATGTCCTCCTTTGCTAGTACCACGAGGCAAACACCATTAATATTGCATCGATTAGTGTTAGTGGCCTTGTATATCGCAAATTGTAATTTTGATAGTGGCCTTGTATATAAAAATGGAGGAGAAATATGAGAGATAAGGTGAGGAGGAGTGGGGTGTGGTGCCATGGTGGTGGTGGTGGTGGGACTGGGTGGAGGCATGGGGATGGATGGCGCATTATGTCTAGGTTTGTATCTCTCACACACACACGTGGGTGGGGGCGTGCATGAAGAGAAGAGGTGCACGCACGGCGCACGTACTCCCGTCTCTTCCCCAACCACACCCACGCGGGTACACGATGGAGCTCATTTGTGTACGAAAAAGGAAGCCCACGTGGTAATTTGGCACATGTACTGGTTGTCCACTTGGTGGAGGGAGGATCGTCTACCACGGGTGAACAAACAAATTGTGACTTGACGCGTTATGTTAAATTAAAAAAAGAGGCAAACCATGTGGGGCCTACCTTAGAGGCAAGGCTCTATACACTGGAGTACTTTTGATGTGTCACGTCAACTCGCAGAACGAGGAGAAGCTTGCTTATTATGCCGTCTCCCTCGCCCACGGGCGCGGTGGCTCGCAAGATGAGGTGAAGCTTACTACTACTATACGCCTTTACGCCCGCTCCCTCGCCCACGCGCGTGGTGGCTCGCAGCACGAGGAGAAAATTTTACTACTCCCTCTGTTTACTCCTCGTCCCTACTACGTACTTTGGTTAGTACTCCCTCCATTAAATTATACAAGGCCACTATAAAAAATACATTTTGCATCTATACAAGGCCACAAATAGTAATCGAGACAAGAGTTACTACTCCCTCCTTTCCAGTTTATGGCTCAATTTCAAAATCTCTCCAACCAAGGTAGATGGTGAGTGGTCGAATTAATTTCGTAGTTTGCACAGTACGCTCGTTTTTCTCAAGAAGTTATGTTTACCGAGGCATTAATTAGAATGAATGCATGGATGACCACTAAATTTCCATGAACTTGAACATGCATTGGTTAGTTTCCTCTTGACACTGCTTGCATCGGGTGATCTAACACACCTTGAAATCCAACATGTAATGGTACTACTACTAGTATAGTAGAACTGAGACTTATCAAACGGAAAAACGAATGTTTTTTTAGATTAGCCCTATAAACCCTAGTGGGTACGTACTCCGTAAAAATAGATTTTTCCAAAACTAAGTCGCTCCCTTTCATGAATTCTGTAGTATACTCCTCCTTCGACGCTCCCTTTCATGAATTCTGTACTTCCTGTTGCCGACATGTGGGACATATAGCAACCGGGTCGACGTGTCAAGCACCAAATAACAGTGTAGAACAGCAGGGGGGACGCAGCCCACTCATACCGGCCCAGTAGTAGTAATGATCAATGAGACGTCAAATCACAATGCCGCACCTTCGCAGACGGACGAAGCAACCATTATTTCACACTTCGGTTCGACATCATCTCAAACCACGTACTAGTATTGCTTCTTCCTCAAGAGGGACACGCACATCACCTTGGTACATCATGACACGTGGGACCGCATGACAGGCCATGCTCCCCTGCAGATCGCTCGGTAAAATCACCTCATTTTTACTATACTTCCTCTGTATCGGTTTACTACATGGCATGCACGTCGTTCTAGGTTGAGAATTTAACTGGCTACATATATATATGTGATGAACAGTACTCTAGCCTTTTAAAAAATGTATACTTTTGTACAGTAGTACTATCGTTGGATTGCGCCATGGAGCAAAAACTGAAATTTCAAAAAAAGGTGGTACATATAGAGGCGCTCGTCGCCAAATTATGCATATAGTACTATTAAAAAAGCTAGTACGTGCTTAATTGGGGTGCTAATTCTATTAAAGAAATACTAGTAGTATGTACATACTGAAGAGTTAAAGTAACGAGAAGAAACATAACATAGTTCTGCTGGGGGCTCAACACAACACACCCCTCCAATTAAACTAAGCACACCTGAAATTAAAATATGCAACTAATCCGGTAGACACTGCATTAGAAGTTTAGAACCACCATGAGCAACAACACTGCCACCTTACTCGGAGTCCTCGTCCACGTCCTTGACCTCGTCCTTGTCCCTCTTCCTCTTGGCCGATACTTCTTTGCTTGAACCACCAACTTGGCTGTTGCTCTTCATCCAACCCTGGTAGATATTGAAACAAAGGTACCCATCCATTGCAGCGTAGTGGATGTGGTCTATATCTAGTACATTCCGCTGCCATGCATGACAATGAAACGTGTAATGAGGTTTCTCAAGTTTACGGTACGAAGGATGAACCATGGCTCTGCGGTCATCGTGAGGAGCGACGAGAGGCACCGGCCGATTCTTACGGAAGTCGAAGGGTTGCCTACAACGAGGCCTATCGACCGGAGACTTCTTTGTCGTTCTTAAAGACTACGATGTGAATTTCACTGTTTTGTCCTCGAGGAAGTTCTTAAAATCCTGGCACTCAACGTCGGCATGTCATATGTGGTAGACCAAGCAAACGTTATATACGGAAACCTGGATCACGGTGGGCTTCTTCCTCTCTTCGTCCTTTAGATCCTTCTCTCGTCCCAGGACTGTGGTGTACTCAACATCTAGCCCAGCGACCCACTCATCATCTGAGTTTTCGAACATGCGTCTGAAGCGATAAAGGCATCCTTTCACCGTCGGGGAAGTACGGGTGTAGATGACGTCGAACTCATCGCCGGTGATGGTTCTAACCTTGTACTCACCGCCGATCGGGGAGATTTGGGGCGCCATGGATTTGGGAGGAGGTTAGGATTAGTGGAACTGCCGTAATGTGAATGGGCGGGGCGACTAGGAAGCGAACCGCCGTAGTATTAAAGGGCGTGCGAGGGGCGAGTAGGAGCAAACTGCCAGCGTCGACGGTAGGGTAGTGGCTTTCCATTCTCCCATGATCACGGGCTTCGAGAGCCCTTGTATATGAGATCGAACGGTTGCATGGCGTGATTCTAGACCTATGGGTGAATATCCTATCCTGGAGGGTTATTCTGCAAATTTTCAGCAACTTAGCGTATGACCGTTTGATCTCAGATCCAAGGGCTGCCAGCATCCCGTATCATGGTCGCGCCTACCACGACCGTCGCGTCGCTCGCGCGGTCGTGCCCTTGGAGATTTAACACGGTGCGTTAGGCTATCTGATGTTGGCATGTCATACATAGTCATCACTTAGTCACTCATACTACAACAAGGTTGGTTATAAGTGTATTTTTTTACTCCTCTCTATCTCTTTCTTCATACTCCCTCGTCCCATAATATAAAACGTTTTTGACACTAGTGTAGTGCCAAAAGCGTTCTTATATATAGGACATCAAATACTAGTATTAATGCATTTTCAAGGAGTGACCTCTTCCAATGAAATGGTGTTGCTAAGTTTGCTTCATTTAATTAGCTATAGACTCAAAATTGTCTTTTCACCTAGGTACCGCAGCTTAGCACCATTTCTTCCTTGGGTCACCAAACTAGTCTCTCTCTTCTTGATTAACTTGCCACATCGGACTTTATGCCTATGTGGCAAGCTTAACTTACCTGTAGGAACAAGTAAGTACAATAGTCTTATTTGTACATGGCATTTTGCATATGTGGAGGAAAGAGAGCAAGGAAAAAGTGGAGAAGTGGGATCTCATGCAGGAGCCAGCCTCTACTACATGGTGGAGCATTGGGAGAGGCACACTGTATGGAGGTGGTCGAGAATCGGGAGACTCACGCCGGTCGTGGCGCCCATGATTAAAATGATAATGGCAAGTCAAATCACGGGGCCCCACCTGTCCAGTGATAACTTCATTGTCAAATCACACAGCCCTACGTTTGAAGCAGCCTACTCCCTCGTCTTCTCGCGTCTCTGTCGAACTGACTAGGCGGAACTGCCCTGCCTACTGTGCAGGAAAAGCCCTGCCCTCGACTTTTAAATACAACTACTCCCTCCGTCTAGGTGAGTAAGTCATCTTACGAAAACCAAATAATCCCAAAATACTAAGGCGTGATGCATTAACTTCTACCTCGTTTCTTGTTTCTTCACATATCATCCAATAAGGATCCAATGATATACTTTTTGTGACATAGTAACTCATATTTAGTTAGTCAAACGGATGACCTAGAACTACATGCAGGCCCTATAAACCGAGACGCCTACAAATAAAAAACCGAGACGGAGAGGGTAGTTCAGCATGTATCTTTTTAGATCAATATAGTCGAGGATTCACCAAGGAGCAAAACCAAGTGGTAGGCTGCTCCTATCGTGTTGGCGTAACAACTCAAGCGGGTCGATCCGCTTTGCGAAATGGCGACACATAACAGGACCCCTTTGGCGGACATGTGGCTCATCCACCGTCTTGTTCCGTGCGATGCACCAAATTACAGTTTGGAGCAGCGGTTGGAATTAGAGCACCCGGTCATAAGCGCCCATGATAGTAGAAAATGGCGGTGAGGGTCAAATCACAAAGCCCACCTTTCCCACATTAAAATTTGAAGCCAGACGAAGCAACCATCATTTCACTCTAGGCGCAAGATCATAAAGAAAAGAAAACAATGATGCTTGCGACAACTACCTAGGGCACCACAGGGTAGGGGTCTCCACTCTGAGATCCTTTTTTGAAAGCGCCTCCACTACAAATCGGCTTCTCCCTCGTCCTCTTGAAGAAAACCGATGATGAGTGCAGCGGTAGGGTTTGTAGCAGTACTACGGCGTGCGGGGCCACGTCGTAGTAAACGGGTTCGAGTCGACGCCTTAAATATGTGTGGGTGTCACAGCCCTAGAATACCTGAGTGAAATAGTTGCAACTGCACTCATGCATCATGTTTAAATTTCATGAAACTTGGAATGGGGATTGTCGAAACCCTAGCAGCAAATGGAATTCAACCAGGTTCAAACTTAAATCTTTTCAATGATCCCAAACTGCCTTTAGAAATGTTCATCATTTTTGAATTGGTCCAGCACCTCTCATAAAAATGATGCACATATTTTTAGGCCATTCTGGATTTTTGAATTAATTCATATTGTATTTGCATTTGGGCATTTAAAAACTATAAAATATTTTAAATGCTCAAATAATCATAAACTTAAATGTTTGCTGTTGGATATTTTCCAAACAGTGGGCTTGAGCAAGTTTCATGATTTTTGGGATAGCATTAGTATTTTTAATAAAGCCCTAAAGATTACAGAGGAATAGAAAAACAAAAACAATTAAAAGAGAGAGAGTGAACTACGTGGGCCAACTTACCTGGCCTTCCAGCCCACTTGGTGGCCCACCTGCCGGCCCAGCCCAGCCACCGCTCCAGTGAGCTGCTTGGCTTGACCAGGCAGGCAAGCAGCTGCTCGACGGTGAGCACAGCATGCGTGCCACGCAGCTGCCCGCCGCCTCGCCGCTCCCCTCGTCGAGCTGTCGACGTGGGACGAACCCTCTCTCTCTCCCCGACCTCGCAGACACTCGCCCTCCCCTCTGGCTCCTCTCCCTCGCCCTCCCCGACATCGCCCGAGACGTCACCGTCGCCGCCGCTTGCCGCAGCCGCGGCCAACGCCGTCCCCGCGCCCTCTCACCGTGTCCGGACAGTTCGTCGTCGTCGACTACGTCGACTAGCCAAGCCGCTCGACGCCGGAGCCCCTGCATCATCCCTGCTGCCATCATCTTCAACCTCGGTCCGCCCAGATCGCCGTCGCCGTTCCGACCGCACCGAGCCTTCCCTGAGCATGCTGACCATCCCTGCGGCTTCTCTGTGAGCTGCTGAACCTCCCCGTGCTTACTGTTTCGCCCCTAGAATACTGTAGATGCCGCGTCTCTTGTGCCCGAACGCGCCGCCGCCTGACCACGTCGCCGGCGCTGCTCCGGTGACCATTTGGTCACGGGCTTGTGCCCGTCAGACTCCTCGCGCTGCATAGAGGCTGTAGGTGCTAGTGCTACACCGCCTAGGCCACTGCAGCCACGCGCACGAGCTGGCCCGAGCTTCGGCCTCCGCGAATCTCGTCGCCGACGATGCTCCGGCCACTTCCCGGCCAAGCCATCACCACGGCTGGATGCGGGCGAGCACCAGCTGCCCGTAGCTGCTCTCCGCGTAGCAAATGGAGCCACAATGGGAAAATCCGCAACCGCCGCGTCTCGCCCCTCGCCGGCGGCTAAACGCCGGCAGGCTTTGACCCACTGACCGGCGGGTTTGACCGTTGACGTTGACTGGGTGGGCCCAAGTTGACCCCCCTGAGTCAATGACAAGTGGGCCCCCCTGCTAACTAACCAGATTAGTTTAACTAAAATTAGTTAGTTTAATTAATTGCTGACACGCGGGACCCACTGGTCAGTTTGACCTGGACGTCCCGTTGACCTCGACGTCACCACGACTTGATCTTGGCGTAATAAACCTTTTTCTGGATTTTAAATAAATCTAAACGATTTATTTTTTCAGAAAATAGCTAAAACTTCTAAAAATCATAGTAATTCAACCGTGACTCCAAATCAAACAAATTATATAAGGAAAATTATCAGAAAAATTCAAGGAATCCATCTGTAGCATTTTCATGCATGTTTCAACAATGTTTGTCCTCTGTTTTGGACAAAACAAATAAAGGGCATTTAAATAATCATATATGGAGTTGGAATTTGAATCATGTATTCAAACCAACTTCATTTAAATCATAGCTAGGTGCATTAGCTCAAATCACAGCATATTGCCATGTCATGAACATGCATCATATTGTGGCATTGCATTGATTGTGTTCTTTCTCGATTGCGGTGTTTGTCCCTCTCGATAGGCGTGGTTCGGCGGCGAGTTCGATGACACCGATGAAGAACTATATTATCTTGAAGTGCGGGCAAGCAAAACCCCTTGTTCATTCGATACAAACCCACTCTCTCACGCCTGCTCTCTTTTCTGCATTAGGACAACATCGATTCAAGCTGTTACTTGCTGCGGTAGTTGAACCCCTTTATCCTCTGCATGACTGTCATTGCCACGATAAATAGATGAAACCCACTAGCATGAGTAGGAGTTGTTTGAGCCTGATGTGCCTACTCATTCATGCTTGTTTGTCATGCTGCTATTGCTTAGAGTTGAGTAGTCGATTCGCCGGGGATGAATCGGAGGTGTGTGAACATGTCCTATTATGTGCGAGCTAAGTGTGTGAACACGATTTGGTAAAGGTAGCGGTGAGAGGCCATGTAGGAGTACATGGTGGGTTGTCTCATTGAAGCCGTCCTTAGGAACTGAGTTACGTGTTTGTGATCCATGATTCAGCTACTACCATGCATTGGGCCTGAAATATGACCCTTCGACTTCTTAATCACCCTTGTCCTCTGCCCGGGAGTTGCAAGTAGTTTACGGTGTTTGTAGTATCTTTGGAGGCCGTCTTGTGTTGGCCGGAGGGTGGGCTGTGATCACGGTAGGCACGTGTACGGTGTCTGGCGCCCGTTTGGTGTCTCGGGAACCCTGCACACATAGTTTGGTCTTGTGGCGAAACTCGGCGGATCTCCTCATGGATGGAACCGAATAGGCGATAAACCTGGACTAGAGACTTGAGTGTTTAGGTAGGTCGTGGTCTACACCCGTCGGCTTTAAACGAAGTCTGCCGAGCACATGTCGTGTCTGAGCTAAGTGGTGGAAACATGTATGAATAAGTACACCCTGCGGGGTTAACATCATCTATTGAATAGCCGTGTCATGGTAAAGGACTTCTAGGTTGCCTATAACAGTTCATAGACAAGTGAAAGTGGATACTCTAAAATCGCAAGATAAGCGTGAGTGCTATGGATGGCGTTCTCATAGGGAGGCGGGAGGCGGATCCATAGTGGTGTATTGATATGGTGAATATGTGGACTCGTGTGCGCCACCTCAAAAGAGTTACTTGCAGTCGTAGTTCAGGATAGCCACCGAGTCAAAGCTGGCTTGCTGGAGTTAAATCCCACCATCCCTTTGTTGATAATGATGCATATGTAGATAGTTCTGATATAAGTCTTGCTGGGTACATTTGTACTCACGTTTGCCTATTTTATGTTTTTGCAGAGAGACTTCGGTCCCACTAGTAGTTCCACATGGACTTCGACCTTTAGCGTGTTACCTCAGCTACGTTCTTGTGCCCTCGACAGGATCTGGTAGATAGTCAGGCTTCTCAGCCTTTTTCTTTTGTAGATGTTTGTACTCAGACATGTTTGAGCTTCCGCTTGTGCCCTGACTTGTATGTTCTGAATGTTGGGTCGTGAGACCTATGTTTGTAATATCTCGCTCCTCGGAGCCTATTGAATAAACTACTTGAGTCGTAGAGTCATGTTGTGATGCCATGTTGTATTTGCACATATCGAGCATATTGTGTGTATGTTATTGAAATGCTTGGGATGTGTGGGATCTGACTATCTAGTTGTTTATCCATAGTAGCGTTTCTTACCGGGAAATGTCTCCTAGTGCTTCCACCGAGCCATGGTAGCTTGCTACTGCTCTCGAACACTTAGGCTGGCTGGCATGTGTCCTTCTTCGTTCTGTATGCATCCCGGAAATGTCATGCGATGAATACGGAGTCATGTTAGCCCGCTATAGCCTGGTTCACGAGTCCTGCTAGCCCGTGCTACAGCCAGGATTCACTCGCTGATGACCGACACGTTCGATGTTGGGTCATGGATGCCTGTCCCTGTAAGTTTGTGCCACTTTGGGTTTACGACTAGCCATGTCAACCCGGGCTCCTTGTCATATGGATGCTAGCGACACTATCATATACGTGTGCCAAAAGGTGCAAACGGTCCTGGGCAAAGGTAAGGCGATACCCATGGGAATACCGTGCGTGAGGCCGCAAAGTGATATGAGGTGTTACATGCTAGATCGATGTGGCATTGAGTCGGGGTCCTGACAGCTTTGGTATCAGAGCCTGACTACCTGTAGGATTACCAAGCCTAACCGGTCGAAGTTGTGTCTAGAAATGCTTTAGTTATGTAAGGGAATTGATTGTGGAAGGGAACGTAAGGCTCTTTTTACTCCTTATACCTCATGGCCTTCTGATCTGAGTCATCCTCTTCTCTTCTACGGGGATTAAGAACTAGGCCTTCTCATCTATCTATCAGGATGATGTGTTACTAATCCATAGACTTATAGAATTGTTAGTTTCAAATCTCAGTTCAGCTTTTACTACTTCTGTATGTTCATAGCTGGTCTCAGAACCTTGCTTTTGTGATGTTGAGTGGTTATGCCACCATTTCTGCAGGACATCTCAAATCTTTTTGAGCATTTACAGCCGTTATGCTGTCCGAGTCATCCCAGGTATCTAAACAATCTGATGCACTTGCAAATCCTTTCCCTCTGGTTTCGATGTTCCTTTAGGCCAAGTTAATCACACTAATTGCTGAGTTGAGGTATTTTATTACCTCGATCTATATGTTGGAGTTATTATTATGACCCTAGGTGTCTTAGGGGATCATCTAGTAATCTAGCCATTATTTGTTTCCGAGTGTGATGATTCTGGCCTTTATTCTCGAAAGCATCCCGTGATGCCACTTAGTAGTAGGTATTCTACTTCTGGGTTTTGAACCCGAGATTCACGCTACTTACTTCATGTTGATAGTGTTTGCTTGTTCCTTTAGGTTATTAGTAACCTTTGCATTAGTCCTCGAGGTCTGTGGTATTTCCTTCTTCCAAATACTATGACCCGCTTATGGCAGAAGTTCCTCGCTGAACCGAAGGATCACAATCAGAGTACTCTTGAGGAGTTCCCCATTCATAATTGTGAATATGCCAGTTCTACCCTTTCCGCATGTGTTATCCGGAAGAAATGTTGAGCTTCGCTCGACATACTAATCTATGCATCCACAACTCAGAAAGTTATATGTTCCTTTGAGTTGTTCTCTTTAGTTGTGTCCTGACCCTCGTCTATCAATTGATAGTCAAGAGTATGCGTGCATTCATTCATCAATGCCTATTACTCTTGTGGTCCGTCAAGCCATTCTATTCCGGAATGACTAGGAGAAAAAAAACTCCAGTACCTCATCCATATCAGGATTGGGTCAAAGCAGTCCTATTCCGCAGATCAAAAAGCAACAAAGCTTTTGTATTGTTCTACCTTGGAGTGTTGCCCTCTTTAAGTTAGGATTGTCATGAGAATTGCACCACCTCTTATGAATTCTTGACATAGTGATACTTCTCGCCATCATTATTCATTCCTCGGTTCCGTGTTGTCGCAACCGGAATGCCGACAAGTGAATCGTGATGTGTGAAATCTATACTCCTAGCAACTCCGTTGCTTGGTAGTTAAATGGACAATATTATCATTCTTAGCGTGTTGGTTATTGAATCATCATCCTAAGATTGATCATGCTACCTAGTCCTTATTTCTGGTGCACTCTGCAATCAATAGTTAGGATTATTTAGTCCCTTGCATATTTGATCATATTGTCTTGCCTTGAAAAGCAAGATTGTTCTCGAGCTTAGTAAATACCGGTGGTCCGTGATTTTCCGAATATCTTCTCGGAAGTATCACCAGGTTGTCACCTAACCGCTATGTTGAGTTCGTGATCAAGTTGGTTTCTTATAAACCATCCCCTTCTCCAAGAATCTGTGTTGGATACCCCTGAGCTAGTTGGTTAAGCTAAACAACAACTTGGAGAGTTGGAAGATTAAAGCTCACCTGACTTAGTTCATCTCCAAGGGATATCCTTGTGTGTGTTTGTTGAAGAAAGGTAATATCTTCATTGATTGATCCTCGTGATCAGTTATTGGACTTATTGTCTTGCCAAAACTTTGATTTGAGTATGGGCTATCCTCAAATCAAGTCAGAACCAACGATGTTCGTAATGTTGTCTTACTCGTGGATTTTCCTCGAGCATACACCATTACATCTTTTGGTCTGACCAATGCTATCACCGTGTTCACATGATGGTGGAAGTCCAGTGATATGGAAATTCCGATGAGTTGCTGTTGAGCCCATCAGCAACATATGTCTTCCCCATGATCCATGTGGAACATTAAAGCTAGCATTGGAAACTTTTGTAAGCATTATCATCGTGCATGTTCATGAATAATATGTTGGATGAAAGAAGTGGCTTCCTCTAGTTCATGTGCATTTGAAGCAAGTTGCCGCTGTGAATTCGAGAAAGTTCGTTTTTTGCTTCCTCGGGTACCATCCCAAGTCAGTCATGCATGTGCGAAGTATGCTATGGTTTGACAGGATCGCAACCTTCATTCCATATGTATCCCTAGCACACCAAGCCACTAACTGATTTATTCAAGGAGAAGAAGTTCCTTCTTAAGAGCATGCCTTATGCAAGGACTTCGTTATCCTTGATGATGGTTCCCCACCTGAACTTGGTAGTGTTTTATTATAAGACTACTACGTGGTCATGCTTGTCTTGGACAGCGTGTTCACGGGTTTGTAGCAGAACCGGCTCATGTTTTGGAGCTTGCTATCGTAGTTCATTTCCCGAGAATCTCGCAACGTCATCTCATCGATTTGTGTTGCAAACTTTCATTTCTCTTTCTAGACCTGATGAGTCTGGAATGTCCTAACACCAACCAGATCTGAATCTCATGCAGATATGATGGTTGGATCATTCCCAACATTTGCATTTTGTTTCCAGCTTGCACCTCAGTAACTACTGTTTAGGATCATCTTCAAAAGTGGTCCTACCATGGGTCCCATCCATTTCCGACGATAAGCAAAATCATCCATTGTGTTGTCTTCAACAAGGTAGTCCACATCACCCATTCTAGTCTGAGTATGTAATTCTTTCGAACTCCTTCAATGATCGATTGTGATTGCCTTAGGCTGGTATAAAGAGTCTCAATGATCTCTATATCAAAAGTAATCCTTTTTGCCACTTAAGGGAATATTTCTGCGGGTCACCTTCCTTAAGATGTCTCGTTATGGTATCATGGCAACTCAACTCCTCGCTACGTGGACAATCGTTCACCACCTTCTTAAGTGTGGAATTGTGTCTATGTAGTGAACCTTCGTCATTAGTTACACTCCATCCCTCTGGATGTATGTTCATGGCTCAACTCGAGAAATGTTCAATGTCTCATTCCGCGAGTTGATCGTCGGTTGTTCGATCTTTGAGAAGATTGATCCTTCTAGAGTTTTCCCTTTCCTCTTGTTGTTCTGATAGTTGGAGTTCTCAGAGCATGACATCGAGACAAGGATCGTGATCGAATCAATGTTCTTATGAAGTGCAACTTGGATCGTGAAGACCATGTTATCTTGTGCCCCCTCTGTCTTCTTATCTCACGTCTTGAATCTCAGGACGAGATTCTTGTTTAGTAGGGGTGAGTTGTCACAGCCCCAGAATACCTGAGTGAAATAGTTGCAACTGCAATCATGCATCATGTTTAAATTTCATGAAACTTGAAATGGGGATTGTCGAAACCCCAGCAGCAAATGGAATTCAACCAGGTTCAAACTTAAAGGAAATTTTCATCATTTTTGAATTGGTCCAGCACCTCTGACAAAAATGATGCACATATTTTTTAGGCCATTCTGGATTTTTGAATTAATTCATATTGTATTTGCATTTGGGCATTTAAAAACTATAAAATATTTTAAATGCTCAAATAATCATAAACTTAAATGTTTGCTGTTGGATATTTTCCAAACAGTGGGCTTGAGCAAATTTCATGATTTTTGGGATAGCATTAGTATTTTTAATAAAGCCCTAAAGATTACAGAGAAATAGAAAAACAAAAACAATTAAAAGAGAGAGTGAACTACCTGGGCCAACTTACCTGGCCTTCCAGCCCACCTGGTGGCCCACCTGCCGGCCCAGCCCAGCCACCGCTCCAGTGAGCTGCTTGGCATGGCCGAGCGAGCAGCAGCAGCTTTCGGCGGTGAGCACAGCATGCGTGCCACGCAGCTGCCCGCCGCCTCGCCGCTCCCCTCGTCGAGCTGTCGACATGGGACGAACCCTCTCTCTCTCTCTCTCTCTCTCCCCCGACCTCGCAGACACTCGCCCTCCCCTCTGGCTCCTCTCCCTCGCCCTCCCCGACATCGCCCGAGACGTTACCGTCGCCGCCGTTCGCCGTAGCCGCGTCCGACGCCGTCCCCGCGCCCTCTCACCGTGTCCGTACGGTTCGTCATCGTCGACTACGTCGACTAGCCAAGCCGCTCGACGCCAGAGCCCCTGCATCATCCCCGCCGCCGTCGTCTTCAACCTCGGGCCGCCCCAGATCGTCGTCGCCGTTCCGACCGCACCGAGCCTTCCCCGAGCATGCTGACCATCCCTGCAGCTTCTCTGTGAGCTGCTGAACCTCCCCGTGCTTTCTGTTTCGCCCCTAGAATACTGTAGACGCGGCGTCTCTTGTGCCCGAATGCGCCGCCGCCTGACCATGTCGCCGGCACTGCTCCGGTGACCATTTGGTCACGGGCTTATGCCCGTCACACTCCTCGCGCCGCGTAGAGGCTGTAGGTGCTAGCGCCACACCGCCTAGGCCACTACAGCCACGCGCATGAGCTGGCCTGAGCTTCGGCCTCCGCCAATCTCGTCGCCAACGATGCTCCTGCCACTTCCCGGCCAAGCCATCACCACGGCTGGATGCGGGCGAGCACTAGCTGCCCGTAGCTGCTCTCCACGTAGCAAATGGAGCCATGTGGGCAAATCCCGCAGCACGCCGCCGCGTCTGGCCTTGCCGGCGGCTAAACGCCAGCAGGCTTTGACCCGCTGACCGGCGGGTTTGACCGTTGATGTTGACTGGGTGGGCCCAAGTTGGCCCCCCTGAGTCAATGACAAGTGGCCCCCCTGCTAACTAACTAGATTAGTTTAACTAAAATTAGTTAGTTTAATTAATTGCTGACACGCGGGACCCACTGGTCAGTTTGACCTGGACGTCCCCGTTGACCTCTGACGTCACCCTGACGCAGTGCTGACACAATAAACCTTTTTCTGGATTTTAAATAAATCTAAACGATTTATTTATTTCTGAAAATAGCTAAAACTTCTAAAAAATCATAGTAATTCAACCGTGACTCCAAATCAAACAAATTATATATGAAAAATTATCAGAAAAATTCAAGGAATCCATCTGTAGCATTTTCATGCATGTTTGAACAATGTTTGTCCTATGTTTTGGACAAAACAAATAAATGGCATTTAAATAATCATATATGGAGTTGGAATTTAATCATGTATTCAAACCAACTTCATTTAAATCATAGCTAGGTGCGTTAGCTCAAATCACAGCATATTGCCATCTCATGATCATGCATCATATTGTGGCATTGCATTGATTTTGTTCTTTCTCAGTTGCCGGTGTTTGTCCCCTCTCGATAGACGTGGTTCCGACGACGAGTTCGATGACACCGATGAAGAACTATATTATCTTCAGAAGTGCCAGGCAAGCAAAACCCCCTTGTTCATTCCGATACAAACCCACTCTCTCGCTCCTTCTCTCTTTTACTGCATTAGGACAACATCGATTCAACTGTTACTTGCTGCGGTAGTTGAACCCCTTTATCCTCTGCATGACCTGTCATTGCCACAGTAAATAGATGAAACCCACTAGCATGAGTAGGAGTTGTTTGAGCCCTGATGTGCCTACTCATTCATGCTTGTTTGTCATACCTGCTATTGCTTAGAGTTGAGTCAGGTCTGATTCATCGGGGATGAATCAGAGGTGTGTGAACATGTCCTATTGTGTGCCAGCTAAGTGTGTAAACACAATTTGGTAAAGGTAGCAGTGAGAGGCCATGTAGGAGTACATGGTGGGTTGTCTCATTGAAGTCGTCCTTAGGTACTGAGTTCTGTGTTTGTGATCCATGATTCAGCTACTACCATGCATTGGGCCCTGAAATATGACCCCGCTCGACTTCTTAATCACCCTTGTCCTCTGTCCAGGAGTTGCAAGTAGTTTACGGTGTTTGTAGTATCTTTGGAGGCCATGCTTGCGCTGCGGGAGGGTGGGGTGTGATCACGGTAGGCACGTGGCACAGTGTACAGGCGCCCGTTTGGTGTCTCGGGAACCCTGCACACATCGTTTGGGGCTGTGGCGAAACTCGGCGGATCTCCTCATGGATGGAACCGAATAGGCGATAAACCTGGACTAGAGACTTGAGTGTTTAGGTAGGTCATGGTCTACACCCGTCGGCTTTAAGCTTGAAGTCTGCCGAGCACATGTCGTGTCTGAGGCGCTAAGTGGTGGAAAAATGTATGAAGAAGTACACCCTGCGGGGTTAACATCATCTACTCGAATAGCCATGTCATGATAAAGGACTTACGGGTTGCCTATAAAGTTCATAGACAAGTGAAAGTGGATACTTTAAAATCATAAGATGAGCTTGAGTGCTATGGATGGCGTTCTCATAGGGAGGCGGGGCGGATCCATAGTGGTGTATTGATATGGTGAATATGTGGACTCGTGTGCGCCACCTCAAAAGAGTTACTTGCGTTCGTAGTTCGGGATAGCCACGAGTCAAAGCTGGCTTCTGCAGTTAAATCCCACCATCCCTTTGTTGATGATGATGCATATGTAGATAGTTACGATGTAAGTCTTCTTTGGATACATTTGTACTCACGTTTGCCTATTTTATGTTTTTGCAGAGAGACTTCAGTCTCACTAGTAGTTCCACGTGGACTTCGACGTTTAGCTTGTTACCTCAGCTACGAACTTGTGCCCTCGGCAGGATCTGGTAGATAGTCAGGCTTCTCAGCCTTTTTCTTTTGTAGATGTCTTTACTCAGACATGTTTGAGCTTCCGCTTGTGCCTTGACTTGTATGTTCTGAATGTTGGGTCGTGAGACCTATGTTTGTAATATCTCGCTCCTCGGAGCCTATTGAATAAACTACTTGAGTGGTAGAGTCATGTTGTGATGCCATGTTGTATTTGCACATATCGAGCATATTGTGTGTATGTTATTGAAATGCTTGGTATGTGTGGGATCTGACTATCTAGTTGTTTATCCTTAGTAGCCTTTCTTACCGGGAAATGTCTCCTAGTGCTTCCACTGAGCCATGGTAGCTTGCTACTGCTCCGGAACACTTAGGCTGGCTGGCATGTGTCCTTCTTCGTTCTGTATGCATCGCCGGAAATGTCACGTGATGAATACCGGAGTCTGTTAGCCGCTACATCCCGGTTCACGAGTCTGCTAGCCAGTGCTACTGCACTGGATTCACTCGTTGATGACCGAACCACGTTCGATCTTTGGGTCATGGATGCCTATCCTGTAAGTTTGTGCCACTTTGGGTTTACGACTATCCATGTCAGCTCGGGCTCCTTATCATATGGATGCTAGCGACACTATCATATCGTGTGCCAAAAGGCACAAACGGTCCCGGGCAAAATAAGGCGACACCGTAGGAATACCGTGCGTGAGGCCGCAAAGTGATATGAGGTGTTACATGCTAGATCGATGTGGCATTGAGTCGGGGTCTGACGATGGGCGCTTGGTTTCTACGGAATGAGGCGACATTTTGGGTTCGAGGACGATGGAGATATAATGCGTACAAAAATTGTGGACATAGGTTCGACCGAAGGCAATGATGCATGGGCCTGCATTTTGATATACCGGGGCAGCGTGAAATTTGCTACTCTACTCAAAACTAGTAAGGTACACATGTATTGAGCATGAGATTTTGAAACCAAATTATGAATAAATACACATTATAGCATGTAAAGCTTTGAGTCATATATGCATGATGTAGATGTTCATTTAGTTCTTATAGTTCACTCATTCAAAATCAATTAGTTTTATTAAAAATGTTAAGATTCATGGGGTTGTGCATTGTAAATCATAAAGTAAAAAACAAATAATGGCAATTAATTTAGAAAATAATAATCAATTATGATACAGAAGATTCTAGAACAAAGGAGAAGTGCTTGTGTTTTGAGGTTTGTGCATTATGCTTAAGTTCAACCATGGAGTCTTCTAAATTGTACATGTGGCAGATCTGGTGGAATGTTGATGATATCCAACGGCCAGTAGTGCTCGGATTTGCCCATCTCTGCACTGTCGGGTTAGCTTCATCTAGCGACCATCTTTCAAAGTTATTGGCACACTATATAGTTCTTGTGCCATAGTTGCATGTTTTGGAAAAAAGCTACTAGTGGGTTGTACTATCTATTTAGGAATAGAAGATGTATACATGGAAGTTGTAGGGAAAGAGATGACATGGAGCATCTCAATTCCTATGAGTAGGGATTGGAAAAGAGATGTCATTTGGTTCACATCATAGGAACTTTTCTATTGAATCTAGAGATGACATGTATCTCAATTCCTATGAGGAGGAATTAGAAAAGAGATGTAATTTGGTTCATATCATAGGAACTTTTCTATTGAATATATGCTAATGTTTATTTTCCTTTGAAATTAAGGGAGTATAGGAATCCATTCATATGAACCAAGTGGCTCTAAAGCTATAGAAATGATATAATGTTTATTTCCTTTGAAATGTAGAGTATATGAATCTATTCCTATGAACCAATTGGCTCTAAAGGAAAAAATCCTATAAAAATCATATCATATAGAGTTCCTATGATATTCCTCGACACTAAAGGATGGTTGAAATTGCTGCGGGTGATACGATGGTCTTTCTTTGTAGACTCCTCACCCATCTTTATAGTTACCTCTCGAAGATGAATTAAATAATATATACAGGGTATTCTACATGCGCAATTTGGTACACGAAAACTCGGTAAAAGTTTGCGAGGTTCAAATTTTCAATAAAGCTATATGCCCTGCATTTCGAAATGGAGGGAGTATACGGTAGTTTCTAACACTCACGTGGAAGATTTGTGTGTAGGAGGAGTGGCTGTTCTGTTAATGACATGGCAAAACTGACACTGTCGGATGCCGATCTAACGGTTCTTACGACGTTCGTCAAGAAAAGGCTTGTGGCGAACGTTTGTCGGATAATGATTTACGGACACATGCATTGCATTGATACGTGCCCCCCTCTCTCTCACACACACGCACCCTCACGAGTCACGACTCTCCCGAGTCCTCTCGCAGACTCGCACGTCGCACCCACCATCTATCTGCAGGTAGACGTCACGCACATATGTGTTCTTCACACCCTACCCTCAGAACTTCTAAAAAACAAAAGACGGAGCGCACATTTTATTTTAGCTCACACGTCACACACTTATACTATTACTCTTGCGATGAACGTTCTTTGGGCATAGTATATTGTACTCTCATGAAAAGAAGCGGTGCACGCACGCACTAGTTCTCTCACACCCACTCGCGGGTACACGTAGGAGCACAT
This sequence comes from Aegilops speltoides, assembly GCA_021437245.1. Taxonomy (NCBI): domain Eukaryota; kingdom Viridiplantae; phylum Streptophyta; class Magnoliopsida; order Poales; family Poaceae; genus Aegilops; species Aegilops speltoides. The sequence continues at coordinate 402,585,577 of CM038145.1, forward strand.
TTTTTTGAAGCTGGTGCAACAAAATCACTCCACTATATATAGAAGCAGGAGCCTTAGCGCTTGCTTTACTAGGGTTCCTCTCGTTCACTCTCTCATGCTCTCCAGATCTAAGCAGGACATAGGTGGCCACACACTCTCTCTCTCTCTCAGCTCACGGCTGGTCACAAATCCGGCTGGACAACCTCGACCGGGGCAGGGGTGTAGGTGCATCGTTCACGCTGTCGTCAGCGGCGAGGGAGGAGACCAACGGTTTCAAGCGCGTCCCGATCGGCGGTCGTGTCGTTCTCTCCGAGAGAGCGCCGGCTCGGGAGGGCCTCCGATCCCTTCTTCCTCCCTGCGGTATTGTGGCCAAGATGCAGCCTCCCGACGCCGTCTTTGCCACATGCCGACGAACCTCAGGTATATATTCCTTCGAAACCTGCCTTGCTCTACTGCCCCATATCTTCCCCCTTCATGTGGATCCTTTTCTACTTCCATCCGCTGTTCCAAAGCCACCTAGACTTCTACTATTATTAGAAGTAAAGCTAGTTCATACAGTCGACTCAAAGCGTTGGTTCAAACAGGGAAGAAAGTGGGAAAGCTGTAGCATGAATCTAGGACTTGGTTCTAAGAGGAAACGGGGGAAAGTAGTAATATTTGTCACTGTTTAAATAACCGTATTTCGTATTTGCGCAAACAGGGATGTCTGTCTCCATATCGTTTCGGGATGTCTGTCTCCGTATCGTTTATGTCCGCGCAATCAAAAGCACACACCTCAGTTTTAGTACAACTGCGCAAAATGAGATGGCTATCCCTCGTTGCCGTCGTCTAACCTCCCGTCTTCAAGGTATCCCTACATTGGTAGTAACTAAGGTAGGATGACCAGCATAATCTAAAAGAAGCTGATTAAATGCGTTTTACTTCTTGATTGCGGTCAGAGACGAATGGCACACTTGCATCCTAGTCTGGAATGCACTTTCTACCAGTTCATCCATGGACCGAGGACTAGATGGAACGGCTGCACGGCGGTTTTTTGGACAGGTGCGCGGATTAGAGGCATTGTGGTCTGCTTATTTCTGCAAATAGCGGTGCTTAAATTTAGTGGAATGCACAAGAATTTCACCTGGTCAGTACACTGCATGGTTCAGTTCAGTATTCTAGCTGAGACCACAATTATAATTGGTTATTCTGGAATGAGAGAACCTAACCTGGATGGTGGCAACAAGAAAAAACAGAGTGAACTCCGGAAATTTAAGCTGCTTGGGAGAATCTTTTGCTCAAAGAAGCCTTGCTTGTTTTTTCCTGATTTGTAAACCTTCTCACAACTTTGTCTTTTGCTGTGAACTAGTATAAGTTTGTTATGTTCTATGAATCATTGAGATGTATAAAATTGCTTAACTTATGCTTTTCAAGTTTTTTATGAAGACGAGTTTAATGTGAGTGTTCCACATGAGCGCTGGACTAGCGTGTGAATGTTTGGAATTTATTACATTGTGGACTCAATTAACTGCATGAACCACTGTAACAAGATACATAGTTGCTTATATGTCAGACAACAGATTGTTGATTGTTAGCTGGTCGATAGCCTAGTGTTGAAGCGAGCTGAGCCAATGTGCCGTGTTTTGCACAACTGCTTACAAGTGGGATAGCACCAACAGTGTTTACAAATACTTATGTATACGTCGGCGCACGGTTCTCGAATGAGTGCTCTATTTCATCAAAACACACACTGCTCGTATGATAAACCGTGACAACTTATGTCTTACCATGCCATATTCATGAAAAAACTAGTGAGGACGCATCTCTTTCAGCAACAATTATGATGGTTCTCACATGATTCACGGTCACACAAAAGTAGCAGCAGTTCCATAGGCGGATTCAAGCAGTACTAGCCGGAGGGGTCGATAATAGGAAAGGTTCGGATAATTAGACACAATCCAAACTACTATTAAACACTAGCTGGGGCAACTATTTCATGCCTCGATCTAATTTGGGATGGACACAAGACGGACCTTGCCATGAACATCATCGAGGACGTCCCGCAGCAGCTCAATCCTGTGAACCTTCATGAAGACAACCCTGTGGCCTTGCCACTGATAAACTTGTTTGTGGAGGCATGCCACGTCATCTTCCTGCGTAAGCTTGTTAAGAACAGTATGCCTCACAAAAGAAGGAGTAGCTTTGAACTTCTTGTACTTCAGTACACCCTAGACAACACGCCTGACAATAGTGAGGCTGGAATACAACTCTTCAATTGTATAACCGCAAATGGCTTCCAGGATCCAACAGCCTAAGAACTCTGTTTTCCCAGTGCGTATATTCAGGTCGTCCGCCTCATAGCGAGTGACATGCACAACCACACAATCCTTGTCTGCATCAGGGCTCTAATTGAAGCAGAAACAAATTCTGAATTACTTTTCAGTATAAGAAACACAAGTTATTTAAACCACTATGTATAGCATGGCATCGAAGCTAATAAAATTTTTCCTTATTAATCACCACATACTTCATTTACTAAAAACTTACCACATACTTAGATGAAAAACCACAATCGAGATCGGCAAATAAGGAAATCACCTTGGGCAGCTCAGCGGGGGGGACACATCCTCGAAGGGGGAAAACTGCTCCTGCAATGCCACGGGGGCTGTAACCTCAAACGGCGCGTTGACCATCTAATTAGTGGTCGTGAGCGTATCTGGGGTCAGCTCGGTGGTTGCCTCCATCTTCTTGGAGCTCTCTGTCTCGTGGGGATCAGCCTCCCGCGTCTGCTCCAATATCGGCAGATCTTTGCCTGGTTCTCCTTGGTCCATCATGAAACTGACGAATACTAGGAGACCACTGAAAGGAAAACACAATCACAATGACAACGAAACAAAAAAGAGAGTGAGGATCGGTTACTGCTTTGCAAAAGTTCTTTTTTTTCACTAAACGAAAATATACCAACATCACGGATCCTCTTACCTTCCCTTCGTTGGGAGAGAAGAACAGTGGTAGATGCGAGTGTTGCCTTTCTTGAAGATGGTGAGGGAGAAGGGGATTCAGCGAAGAGTGAAATGATGGTTGCTTCGTTCGTCAAACTTAGACTGCGGGGAGGTGGGGTTTTGTGATACAACGGCTCGTTACTACAACGCTACGACCGGGGTGACTCTCCGCCTGCATACTTCCTTCTAATTTGGTGGATGGCATTTGGGCCCGCACGCTGCATGGCCCGCATGTCGGTGAACAAAAGTATAACAACATTCAGTAGAGGGAGACGTTTCAATGACCTAGGAGGAGCCAGAAGTGGTAGAGTGTCCCCACTGTACTAGTAGTAATTGTTTTCCTGGGTAGCTGTAGAGTGTCTCCACTGTACTAGTAGTAATTGTTTCTCTGGGCCCAAGACAAAACAGCCCATCCACACTAGTAAATAGTAAAATCAATTCAAAAGCCCATATATTTATTGAATGAGAGGCGCTACCCACACCCAGCACACCCCCCCCCCCAAAACCTGGGTGCTCTTCTTCCTCCTTGCTCCCACCCACCTCACGTTAGCTCGCTCCACTCGTACCACCAAATTCCTCACCTCACTCCTATAGAAAACCCCAGCTCCCCTTCTTCCTCACTCCTACAGAAAACCCCCCAGCTCCCCTTCTTCGCCCGCACTACAACTAGGATTGTCATTCGTTACTCTGCTCAAATCCGTGAGCGCGACGCGACCCCCTCGAGGAAAATGGAGTCGGCTGACCCCAGCGCCAAGAAGATGAGGCTCCCGCCAGCAACGATGCTTGTTGTAGATCCCGCTCCCGGCAGCGCGAGGAGAAGCGGCAACCCCGCCCCCACCGGATCCCAGCAACCTGTAGAATCTCGGGTGGACCGCATCAGCGATCTCCCGGACGCCGTCCTTCGGGAGATCATCTCGCTTCTCCCCACCAAGGATTGCTGCCACACCCAAGTACTCTCAATTCGGTGGTGCCCTCTATGGCGCGCCGTGCCCCTTAATCTCGACTGTCGTCAGCTATCTCTCTTCAATGATTTTGCAATCCCCAGAGCCATCATCTCCTCGCACCGGGGCTCCGTTCAAAGCCTCTCCATCCCGTCATGCTACCTGAGCAAGCATACCATGCCCTGCACGGTGGACGCCTGGCTGAAATCCCCTGAATTCACAGAACTACAGCTTCTTGAGTTCTACTATTCCCCTGGAAATCAAATACCACATGCCGAACGCCATGAACTTGTGCCCTGAGCACCGATGTCCATCTCGCGGTTTTCCTCCTCTCTCCACACCGCCACCTTTGCGCTGTGCTTCCTACCAGACAATCTGGTACTAAACCTTCGACTCCCATTTCTCAAGAAACTTTCACTTGTGCGGGTTCGTATATCATAGGCCTCATTGCACAGCATCATCCACTCCAGTTGCCCTGCGCTGGAGTGCTTGGTGCTTGTTTTCACTTTGAATCGGTTATCACCAAATAAAGTCGCCTAACCTTGTAAGAATTGGAATTTCTTTTGACAGAAGGGAGCTCATCATCCAAGATGCCCCTTCACTTCAAAGGTTGATCCTTGATTCTAGTTATTCAACGTTGCAAATAACCGACCTCTCTGCGCCTAAACTGGAGACCTTGGGTGTAATACATGATCTCTGTGCTCATTTCAATATGGTGTTTGGCTCCACAGTTCTTCAGGTACTTTATATTATCATCTACACTTCTAACCATAAGCTGCATTTTAAATTTCTGCGCATAATTTATATATCATCTTGGAGTACACATTTTGTACTAATATTATGTTCTATACTCGATGAAGAGTTTCTCCATGGATGGCCTATCAATGGTGCTGGATTCTGTCAAGATCTTATATATCCAAATGAATAGTTTTGATCTAAACTAGATTATTGGCTTGCTACAATGCTTTCCATGTCTGGAGAAGTTGTATATAAAGGTGATAATTTCATGCACATTGGAAGCCCGCATATAGTGTACTACAATTAACCGTTCATCTGTTGCTCTTTCGACACTCTTCTTTTAGACCTTAACTGTTTTCAATCTTCATGTCTATTTAGGCAACAGGACGGGGTAAGAAAGTTATAACCAATCGGTGGATTCGTAAGCATCGGGATTTTCTCACTTCTCATGAGATTCGATTGAAGACAATAACGCTAGAACGATATGTAGCCAACCGTGCAAACACAAGATTTGTCACATTCTTCCAGCTGAATGCGAGGTTACTATTGTCCATCAGGCTTAAGCCTATTAGCAACATGGTTTTGACGGATCGGTATGTCAAAGAGCAGAAAAAGGAGTTTCAGGTGGGCAAAAGGGCTTCTGAACATGTCGGGCTTCTATTTACAACATATTGTGGTTATAATCCAGTAAAGTTTACGACCCAGGATGTTCATTCTATGGACCTGACCGGTCCATTTGACTGTGACTGCCGAAAACAGTGCTGGAGTTAGATGTTGTTGCCCTTTTCAATCTGGGCTTTTTTGTAAACCTGATGAACAATTAACCCTCGTGCTTTTGTACAGTTTGTAAGCTGGAGTTAGATGTTCCTGCCCTTTTCAACTCGGCTGTGGCTGTCAGATTTTCTTTGAAACAAGGCAAATGGCTTGCCATTCGTTTAATTTAGAGTGAAATATTGTAACAAATCCCAACCAAGGGAAATAACATCACTCTCGCCGGCTGCTTGAGCTCACTGTGCATTAGAGAAGCCAAGTGATTAGTCCCCACCAGCACCCACAAACTTATTTCGAACTAGCACATCAAATGGGCTATAAATTTTCATAGGAAAGGCTGCATGACCGTGACAGATTTGGATTCTGACATTTGGCACCCGCGAGGAAATAGCCTATACAAGGTGGTGTCGACTTACTAGCCAGTCAACAAACGATTCTGCCTACCAGCCGTTGGATTGACATCCAACATCTGTCGTGTATCTTCTATCTCTTGTCTTCTTCTTCCTCCAGCCACCCAAACCAAACCACCCTGTCGGCTCCGCCTAGTCCCGCCTCCTATGGCTGGCTGCACCTCCGTCGCCCTACCGTACGTACCCTCCAACGTTGGTCAGTCCCTCCCTCTATTCCCCCACATGTCCTGCTATTCTCCGGTGATGTCAGCCCCAACATGCACCCACGCCCGAACCAGTCAACCCTCGTAATCCCCTCCGCCTGCGACTGGACTGGCGCATCTTCAACGGCTCCTATTCGTTCCGTCCGAGGCCTCGCCATTGTCCTCCGCCTTGTGGCCTTGGTTCGCTCGTCGTGCACAATGCACCACCCTCTTGAATTGTCAATGTCGTCAACAACCGAGAGGAACAAGGAGATGACTGTACGTGGAGAGGATGACAGTAGGGATCCACCAGCATCATGGTAGTACGCAAGCAAGTGCCTCTATAGTACAAGCCCAAAAATATGGTTCCTCCTAATGGTTGGACATCTGGGGCTCACGCCATTGTCAACGTAGTCAATAAACGAGAGAATTACACTACGAGCGGCTGACACCAGGGACCTAGCAAGTCGCGCAGTTTTTTTTTGAGGAACAAGCAATTGTTATTTATACTAATTTTAGCGACGGATCAGGGTAACAACGGGGCTGTGCGGGGGCTGTGGCCCGTCTAGCCAGGGTTTTATTTATGTTTACCACATCATGAGCCCAGTTGTGTTTTTTCTTGCTGAAAATGGCTAGCCCAGTTCTATTTTTTAAAAGAAATACCCAAACAAGGCCTACTTGCTTTATCTGCCTCACTTGGTACAAATCTTTCAAGACGAGGAGAGTTTCATTCGGTTTGCCCAGAAATGGGCTGTACATTTTTAAAACACATCAAACCGGGAATTAGTTTCAATTTTTTTCATTACAAGATCTTAAATTCCATTGATTTTTATGCATGGACAATTATTTGGATTTTTTATTTATATAAATTGTTTTTCAAAATAGTTTGAATGTGAATCGATATTTCTGGATTAAAAACAGTTGACCGCACCGAAATATGCAAAATTTCGTATACTTTTTAACCGTGGCCACAATATGGGGTGTAATGCTAACAAAAAGAAGATGGGCACCAAAAAAATTCTTAAGAATTAGCAAATGGGCTATACATTATTAGAAATAATGGCAGATGGGTTGTATGCTGCTTTCCGCAGATTTGAGGTTGACTTGTGCGCCTACTTCAGGTTGACGCATATGCTTTCATAAAGAAAAGGTTGATGCACACGCAATGCCCTGTCAACTTAGTCAACACACGAGAGCAATGACTGTTGGATGTCCATCCAACGGCTGTCGTGCTTCTTCAATTTCTGCTCTTCATGCTCCAGCCGCTCAAACAAGCGCCGACGGGACTGCCTGCTCCCTCCTCCCGCGGCCGGCTATGCTGCCGCGCAGGCCTCACGGCCCCACCGTACTCCCATCGCTGGCCTAGCCATCCCTCTACTCACCCATACATGCTATTATTCTTTGGCGACGGCAGACGAACCAGTAAACCCTCGTACTCCTCCGCGTGGGAAACAACTGCCGAGTATTTCCTGGCTCCGTGTCGTTCCCTTCCTAGGCCTCGCCGTCGTCCACCGCCCTGGTGCTCTCGGCGCGGCCTGGTCAACGTGGTAAATGAACGACATCCATCAGAAGTGGACTGTACGTGGAAAGGCTGACAGCTGGGTCCATGGTCGCACGCAAGGAAATGCCTCCTTATTACGTGCAAAATAATGATTCCTCCACCTGACATCTGGGAGATCATCTCGCTTCTCCCCACCAAGGATTGCTGTTGCACCCAAGTCCTCTCAATTCGGTGGCGCCCTCTATGGTGCCCCGTGCCCCTTAATCTCGACTGTCGTCAGCTATCTCTCTTCAATGATTTTGAAATCCCCAGAGCCATCATCTCCTCCCACCGGGGCTCCATTCAAAGCCTCTGCATCCCGTCATGCTACCTGAGCAAGCATACCATGCCCTGCACGGTGGACGCCTGGCTGAAATCCCCTGAATTCATAGAACTACAGCTGCTTCAGTTCTACTATTCCCCTGGAAATCACATACCACATGCCGAACGCCATGAACTTGTGCCCTAAGCACCGATGTCCATCTCGCGGTTTTCCTCCTCTCTCCACACCGCCACCTTTGCGATGTGCTTCCTACCAGACAATCTGGTACTAAACCTTCGACTCCCATTTCTCAAGAAACTTTCACTTGTGCGGGTTCGTATATCGTAGGCCTCATTGCACATCATCATCCACTCCAGTTGCCCGGCGCTGGAGTGCTTGGTGCTTGTTTTCACAGTTAGAATCGGTTGTCTCCAAATAAAGTCGCCTAACCTTGTAAGAATTGGAATTTCTTTTGATAGAAGGCAGTTCATCATCCAAGATGCCCCTTCAATTCAAAGGTTGATCCTTGATTCTAGTTGTTCACCGTTACAAATAACCGACCTCTCTGCGCCTAAAATGGAGACCATGGGTGTAATACATGATCTCTCTGCTCATTTCAGTATGGTGTTTGGCTCCACAGTTCTTCAGGTACTTTATATTATCATCTACACTTGTAACCATAACCTGCATTTTAAATTTCTGCGCATAATTTATATATCATCTTGGAGTACACATTTTGTACTAATATTATGTTCTATGCTCAATGAAGAGTTTCTCCATGGATGGCCTATCAATGGTGCTGGATTCTGTCAAGATCTTATATATCCAAATGAATAGTTTTGATCTGAACAAAATTATTGGCTTGCTGTGTCGGGGAAAATGATCCACGAACACCTATGGGACCGGCGGACCGAGCCCCTTTCGGTTCGGCGGGGGGCAGAGATCGCGCGAAGAGCGGATCGAGGCGAAGCACACGAGCAGTTTACCCAGATTCGGAGCTCTCCGGAGAGATAATACTCCTACTGCTGCATGTCTGAGTATATTGAGTTCTTGCTCGGGGCGCGCTGAGTGCTACAATACACACTAGCTGCTAACGAGACCGGCGTGAGTGTTTTCGCCTTGAACCCCCCCTCGTTGCATGGGCCTCCTTTTATATGCCCAAGGGGTCACCGACAGTGGCAACGCAAGAAGGGTAAAAATGGAAAGGTGTTGCGGTTGGTACAACTACATGCGATGTATCATACCTAACTCGACGGCAGGGGACAAAGGCATTAAATGCCCGTCTGCGTCGCCCAAGCAAGTGCAAAAAGGGACCGTCGGGGCGCCATCGCTTGCCACGATGGCAATCTTGTCAGCGCCGCTCGCCACCGTGCACCGCTGGCTGCACAGCCTCTTGCCACGCGCGCCTCGAAAGGTCCCAGGGCGACACGTTGGTGGATGTGCTGGAGCACGGGTACAGAGTGGTAGCTTGCCGTGGCAAGCGCCTTGCCGCGGTCGTTGTCTTGTCGTGTCCGGAAGCTTGTGGCTCGCCGGGCCTCGCCGGGACGCGTGGCACGTCGTGGCAGGTTCCTTGAGATGCCTTGGTTGGCCTTCCCGGCAAGCTCTTCTTGCCGGGTCCTTGTCACCTTGACTTGAATACTTTGTTCTTGAATGGCTCCAAAGGAACCACGGAGGACCTTGGCGGTTACCCAGCAAGCCTTGCCACGGGGTGCTGCGACTGCCCGTGCACAAGTTCGGGGTACTAGGGTACCCCTACTCTAGTACACCGACAGGAGCCCCCGGGCCTGTGCCACACACGGTGCCGAAGCGCTGTTGGGCGGGCCCAAAAGCAGGCACGGCACGCAGCGGCTGGGTTACGCCGTATCTCACTCCGTATCCACCGCGCCTTCCCCGAACGGCACGCGTTGAATGCGGCATCGTGGGAGAGATCGTGGGTGGTTTATTTATTCGGAAAGACGGAAGGTCCGCCCCCTCCCTCTTTATAAGCAAGGGAAACAGGGGCAGTTCGCCCATCTCGCCGGTTGCTATTCCAATCTTGGAAATCTCCGCCGCCCCTCCCTTTCCAAAGCCGAAAGAGAGCAGCGCTCCGCCCCCCATTGCCACCAGCACCACCAACGCCGTCGATCTCCCCCACCACCTCTGCCATGGCTCCGAAAGCCGACAAGGGGAAGGTCGTGAAGTCGACCGAGGCGCAGCGGCTCATGGCGCGCTGAAAAGGAGCAGGCAACCTTCCCTCCCAAGCTCGCCGCGAAGGAGCTGAGGGAGTATTACTACCTCTTCTGGTCGACGGAGACGCGAGCGCATCCGCGCATGAAGGTACTCTCAGCCGCCGCTTCGGAACTGGCTCCGAATGGGTATCCCTTCTTCGCGATGTTCTTCTACTGCGGGCTCTGCCCACCTTTCTCTGAGTTTTTCTGCGACATTATGAACACCTACGGGTTCCTCCTCCTTGACTTCACCCCCAATGCTGTTCTGACCATGGCAGTTTTCGCACATCTCTGCGAAAACTTCGTCGGAGTCTATCCAAATGTAGCTCTTTTTCGCCACTTCTTTATTCCCCGAGTTGAGAGAGGGGAGCCCTTATCCGGCGGAATCGCCTGGATCTCGAGAGCTGGCAAGAAGGAAGCTTATCTGGAGGGAGAGCTCCATGACAAGTGGGAGGAATGGAGAGCAGACCAGTGCTGGATTTTCAAGGAGAACCCGCAGCCATTTACCGCCCAGTGCCAAGCCCCAGTAGCGCACGGCAACGATTGGAGCAACGTGGCCCCGGAAGACGATAGGCTGAAGATTGCCATCACCCGGATCCTACGCCTCAGGCTTGCCGGGCTCACTGTAGGCGCCGTTGGCGCAGATTTTCTTCGCCGCCGCATCGCCCTCCTGCAGGAGAGAAGGAGACCCTCCTGGGAGTTCCAGAATGCGGCAGATATCATGAGGCTGCGCCCGGGCCTCAACTTCAACTTCACTGTCCTGGAAGTGGATGCGATGCTCCAGGAACTATTCAAGAACGACCCTCAACATCCCGAAGTGTTCAGGTTGCCGAAGGGTGTCGTTCCACTGTGCAACAACTCCTCGCTCGACCGCATCCGAGCAATGATGGCGCTGTGCGATTCGCATGAATTGTCCCAACTTGGCAAGAGCCTGCAGACGACATCGTGCAGGAGTTCTTTGACGGCTTGGTAGAAGTGCCGGTCTGCTCCGACGAACAGAAAAGCCTTACTCGCGACACCACCGATGCGGAGATGCAGCGCATCGCCACTAGGCTGGAAGAGGCGGCGGCAGCGCTGCCGCTGGCGCGGTTGGATTCACCGTGGAGGAGGCAGAGGCAGCAGAGGCGGCAAGCCTTGCGAACGAGAGTGGCTTGCCGGCGAGGAGAGCTTGCTGGCCTGAAGTCGAATCGGCGAGCCCGTCCGAGGGTGCGAGCGGCTCGTTGAAGACCAACTCCTCTTCCTCCTCATCTTGGACAGCTCGCCACAAGCAGAGCCCCCAGCTCCACCAAGAAGGCGTCTCCAAGGCGGGGGCGTGGCGGGCTCTGACGCAGTCAACAGCCGCCACACGCGTGACACGCTCCACCGTGGCAAGCACTGTTGCCGCGGGAGCACCTCACGCCGCTGCGGCAACTGGAGCGGGGTCCTCCCGGACCACCGCTTCTGCTCCTGCCGCTTCTCATGCCGCGGCGGCGGCTGGAGCTGGGTCGTCTCAGGCCACTGCCACTGCCCCCACCAAGCGGCTAAGGGAAACTACTCCTCCGCCTCGTCGCGCCGGGGGTGAGCCGGACTTCGACCTCTCCACGCTCAGCTCCGACGAGGAAGAGGAAGAGTAAGATTCTTTGCTGTACTTGTAGTTCTTCAATCCTTGTTGTTTTGTCTTGTATCTGATTTGCTTTAGTCCGAACTCATTCCTTTTAAGGACTCTGGCCCAGAGAGCGGTGAAGAGAGCCAAGGTCCCGGTGATTGTCATCGAGGACGAACCCACCGCGATAGCGGGGGGTGCGTCCGAGACCACCTTGCCGGATCCGGCAACTATTCCCCAAAGCAGCCCCCAGCGTAAGCATATGGTTTACTTCCTGCTGTTAGGCTCGCATGGGTGCTCTTTCTTTGCTGACATCTGACTATTGGTTTGCGTAGGAGCAGAGTAGCCTCACCAGGAGCGCTCGGAAGCCGCCCCCAACATGCCATCTGCTTCGACTACACCGCCAAGGGAGGGTTCCCCGGCAAGGGAGCGTTCTCCGGCAAGGGACAACACCAGCGACCCCCCGGTGGCAGAGACCACAACTGTAGAGCCCAGTACAGGTAATCCTCTTGCTTGAAAACTTCCCTTGGGTTCTTCTTCTTCTGATTTTCTTTTTGGATATTTGCTTGACTTTTCTCCCTTTTCCGGCTGTCAGATCCCTCTGCCACGGAGCCGATGGAGACCGAGGTTGCCGGCGAAGAGAATGCGCGCGGCAATACCGACGACACCGCTGCCACCAAAGAAGCAGCTGTCGCTGATGATCCCGCCGGCAAAGAGGCCGCCAAAGCTGCCGCCATGAAGGTGGCGAGGGTCAGCGATCGCCGACGGTCCCGAGGCGCAGCAGCGCCAGCGCTTCGCCGATCGCCGATCCCTCCGCGCTGCCACGTCGAGTCGAAGAGCCCCAGCCCGCGCCTATTTGAAGGCGGCGATGGCGTCTTCATCAAGCTCCCCAGGTGTCAAGCTCGGCGCCCGGTCGAAGGAGAAATCTTGGATGGAGAGGTGCTCACCTCCGCTGGGCTGACGCTGGTTGATGCGCCGAGCAGCAGCAGCGGCGAGTCTGAGGAGGAGCGGCTGCTGCGGAAGCTGGTGCCGCTCTACCGCGCTCGACAGGCCAAGCTAGAATCCCCTGAAGCGCTTGCCGCGAAGGCGGGAGTGGACATCGAGAAGCGCGCGGAGGAGCTCCGGGGTCTTAACCAGGAAGCTCTCCGGTCCCTGCAGAGGAGCGGGAGAAACTCGCCGAGGAGCGGAAAGCCTTCCTCCTCGAGAAGGCCGAAGTTGAAGAGCAACAGCGGCTTGCCGCCGAGAAGCTGTCTGCGCGGGAGGGTGAGTTGGCGCAACGGAAGGTCAACCTTGACAGCCACGAGGAGGAGCTTGCTGCGCGCGAGCAAACATTCGGCGGGGCTCTCAAGGAAGCAGAGGATTCTGCCGCAGCTGCCGAGGCCGCCAAGAAGGAGCTGGAGACGAAGGTGGCGCAGCTGGAGACCGATCTCAAGGCGAGCGGTGAAGAGCTTGCCGTGCTCAAGCGTGAGCGCGAGAAGGACGCCTACACCCTTGGCGAGCTGCAGGGTCATCTCGCCGAGTAGGGCAAGGAGCTTAGCGCTGCCAAGGACTCCAACGCAGATCTTGATTTGAAGCTGACTACTTTGACCAAGACGCTGGACGGCGACAGGGAGCAGGAGGTGGCCTTGAAGGAGAAGATCAAGGACGACGAGGCGCTACTCGCGAGGGCTGCTGCCGCCCAGAACACTTTTAGGGAGAATGTGGAGCACTAGACGGAGGGTCTCGTGGATGTTGCCGCATCCATCGACAAGGAGCTGGCGCAGCTGGGGATGGAGGATCTCGGGTATTCCTCCGATGAGAACCTCCAACCCAGCGCCAAGCTCAGCTTGTTCTTCAGAGGCGTGACGACGACCCTCCCGCGACTCCGGAGAAGATCCCAAAGCAGCTGGCCGACGAGTCGCGCAAGATCTGCGCGGGAGCTCTTCAAAAGGTGTTGGTGAAGGTGGCCTTCCGCAACCCAGGCCTCAACCTCACCAACGTCCTCAGGACCTTGCCGCCGGATGCTGATCTGGAAGCGCTCAAGACCCTTGTCGCACCCATTGTGGAAAAGGTGAGCGGGATCAAGAGGGTTGAGGGCGATCGCGTAGATTAGGCCGCCCGTTTTCTCCTTTTCTTGTCACTGTTGGTCATGTTATGAGAAAAATCTGTTAGAGCTGCGACAAGCTATCTTGTAATATAACTCTATTTTGGGTAGCGATTGTTATGTTATTTCCTTTACTTGATTCCTTCCTTTGTATGTTTTTGCCCTACACTTTTAGGGAACTTGCCGGTGCAGGCACCTTAGCCGCGAGCGCTGAGTGCGGGACGTCAGCAGCCTGCTGGCGTGCAGCTACCGACAAGAAACCTTGTCGCAACTAGTTGCAGCTCACTTAAGTTGTTGAGCGGACTCGAAACAAAGTAAGGGCGCAACAAGCTACGAGTTGGTTCCTCCACGTACAGGTTTTCCATACAAAGCACGGTCGTTCGAGGAAGATAACTAAAAAAATTTAAAACTGATTGCTCAAACTTTGGCAACTTAGCTTTTCTGTCGTTTGCTTCCTGGTAAGGCGAAACTTTCTTGAACGACGCCTGGTCCACACCATTATCTTCTCCTTCCCCCCCCGGCAAACTTGTGGGCGAGGAAACCTTCCCTTTTTTTAAGAAGAAGAAAGAAAAGAAAATAAAGGTATGGAGCCTTACGGCTCGTTATTGCTTACCGGGGGTAGGTGCTACACAAAGTGTCAGATAACACATGCAAAAAATAGAAAGCATGAAATTGACAAGATGTGCGGAGCACATGAGCTTTACTTATGCACGGTGTCTGTGCCTGGCTTTGTACAAAGGATTACATGCAACATCGGCAAGAGTTGTACAAAAGGTGGTTGCGGGAACAGGTTCCGGCAACCGCGCCCTACGGGTAAAACTTACGAAGATCCTCAATGTTCCAGGAGTTGCTCACCGAAATGCCATCTTCGACCTCAAGGCGGACAGCGCCAGGCCTAGTGACTCGTTTCACCTGGTAAGGGCCTTCCCACTTCGGCGTCAACTTGTTGGAATTCTTGGCGGACTAAACGCGCCGAAGAACAAGGTCGCCTTCCTCTAGACTTCTGGCATTAACTTTGCGGCTATGGTAGCGGCGCAAAGCTTGCTGGTATCGAGCAGCTCGTACAGCGGCCTGAAGACGGTCTTCCTCAAGGAGCAGCGCGTCATCTTGTCGCAGCTGCTCTTGCTCAAGATCATCATAAGCGAGCACTCGAGGTGACCCGTATACGAGTTCCGTGGGGAGAACTACCTCTGCTCCATAGACTAGAGAGAAAGGTGTCTGGCCAGTGGCTCGATTTGGCGTCGTCCTGATCGACCAAGGAACCACCGGCAGCTCCTCAATCCAGTTCTTTCCGCACTTGCGCAGCCTGTCGAAAGTCCTGGTCTTGAGCCCGCGCAGCACTTCAGCATTTTCCCTCTCCGCTTCACCGTTGCTTCTCGGGTGAGCAACAGAAGCGAAACAGACCTTGGCGCCAAGATCTTGGACGTACTGCATGAAGGTGCGGCTCGTGAATTGCGTGCCGTTGTCGGTGATGATCCTGTTAGGGATCCCGAAGCGGCAAACAATCGACCTGAAGAACTTGATCTGCCGACCTTGTCACCTTCCTCATCGCTTCCACTTCCGCCACTTTGTGAACTTGTCGATTACAGCGCATAAGTACTCAAAGCCCCCAGCTCGGGAAAGGGGTCGAGGATGTCGAGCCCCGGACGAAAATGGCCAGGATAAAGGGATCGTCTGGAGAGCTTGAGCTGGCTGGTGTATCTGCTTGGAATGGAACTGGCACGCTTCACACTTGGTTACTTGTGCAGTTGCATCCTGGAGGGCTGTCGGCCAAAAGAAACCTTGCCGAAACGCTTTGCCGGCAAGTGCTCTTGCGCCAATGTGGTGACCACATATGCCTCCATGTATCTCTGCCAACATCTTTTGTCCATCTTCCCGGTGAACACACTTCAATTTCACACCGTTGAGTCTTCTTCTGTACAGTGTGTTGTCGACAAACTGGTACATACTTGGCTGCCGGGCTACTCTTTCCGCTTCTTCTTGCTCTTCGGGAAGTTCTCCTGTCTGAAGGAAACGGACAATCTGCTGTGCCCATGCTGGAGCTTGCGGCTCGACAACAAGGACTAAAGGCACATCTGCTGCTGCGGGAACATCCGCTTCTACGGTGAGAACCTGCGGCTCAGCCGGGGCTTGACATTCCCCGGCAAGCTTGCCGGAGCAAAACTTGTCGGGAGCGTTTGCTTCAACGGAACAAACCCTAGGGTTTGCCGGAGCAGACTGCTCCTCAGCACCCTTGGTGTTGATCTTGGGGACCTTCTTGGCGGCGGCTTCGGGGAGCTCTGCCTGAAAATAGTCACCATAAATCAACTTCCTCTTCTTGATCTGTCTAGTTGATGGCGTTACAGACGGTTGAGTCAGTTTGAGCACAAATATCCCTGGTTCCACAGGTAACTTAAGTGCGGCGCACTTCGACAGGCCGTCGGCAATGTCGTTATCAGCTCTTGGAACATGCTCCATCTGTAGGCCGTCAAAGTGCTCTTCTAGCTTTCTCACTTCATCAACGTAAGCTTCCATCAACGGACTCTGATAATTCTTGTTCACTTGGCGGACGACAAGCTGTGAGTCACCCCTGACGATGAGCTTCTTGATCCCAAGGTCTGCCGTGATCCTGAGACCGGCAAGCAAACCTTCATACTCTGCGGTATTGTTTGTTGCTTGCTCCAAGATGTTGGGGAAAATGATCCACGAACACCTATGGGACCGGCGGACCGAGCCCCTTTCGGTTCGGCAGGAGGCGGAGATCGCGCGACGAGCGGATCGAGGCGAAGCACACGAGCAGTTTACCCAGCTTCGGAGCTCTCCGGAGAGATAATACTCCTACTGCTGCATGTCTGAGTATATTGAGTTCTTGCTCGGGAGCGCTGAGTGCTACAGTACACACTAGCTGCTAACGAGACCGAGCGTGAGTGTTTTCTGCCTTCGAACCCCCCTCTACGTTGCACATGGGCCTCCTTTTATATGCTCAAGGGGTCACCGACAGGTGGCAACGCAGAGAAGGGTAAAAATGGAAAGGTGTTGCGGTTGGTACAACTACCTGTACAGTGTATCATACCTAACTCTGACGGCAGGGGACAAAGGCATTAAATGCCCGTCTGCGTCGCCCAAACAGTGCAAAAAAGGGACCGTCAGGGACGCCACCGCTTGCCACGATGGCAATCTTGTCAGCGCCACTTGCCACCGCGCACCGCTGGCTGCACAGCCTCTTGCCACGCGCGCCTGGAAAAGTCCCAGGGCGACACGTTGGTGGATGTGCTTGAGCGCGGGTACAGAGTGATAGCTTGCTGCGGCAAGCGCCTTGCCGCGGTCATTGTCTTGTCTCGTTCGGAAGCTTGTCACTCGCCGGGCCTCGCCGGGACGCGTGGCGCGTCGTGGCAAGTTCCTTGAGATGCCTTGGTTGGCCTTCCCGGCAAGCTCCTCTTGCCGGGGCCTTGTCTCCTTGACTTGAATACTTTGTTCTTGAATGGCTCCAAAGGAACCACGGAGGACCTTGGCGGTCACCTGGCAAGCCTTGCCACGGGGTGCTGCGACTGCCCGTGCACAAGTTCGGGATACTAGGGTACCCCTACTCTAGTACACCGACATGCTGCAATGCTTTCCATGTCTGGAGAAGTTGTATATAAAGGTGATAATTTCACGCACATTGGAAGCCCGCATGTAGTGTACTAGAATTAACCGTTCAGTTGTTGCTCTTTCGACACTCTTCTTTTAGACCTTAATGTTTTCAATCTTCATGTCTATTTAGGCAACAGGACGGGGTAAGAAAGTTATAACCAATCGGTGGATTCGTAAGCATCGGGATTTTCTCACTTCTCATGAGATTCGATTGAAGACAATAACGCTAGAACGATATGTAGCCAACCGTGCAAACACAAGATTTGTCACATTCTTCCTGCTGAATGCGAGGTTACTATTGTCCATCAGGCTTAAGCTTATCAGCAACATGGTTTTGATGGATCGGTATGTCGAAGAGCAAAAAAAGGAGTTTCAGGTGGGCAAAAGAGGTTCTGAACATGCCGGGCTTCTATTTACAACATATTGTGGTCATAATCCAGTAAATTTTACGACCGAGGATGTTCATTCCATGGACCTGACCGATCCATTTGACTGTGACTGCCGAAAACAGTGCTGGAGTTAGATGTTGTTGCCCTTTTCAATCTGGTTTTTTTTGTAAACCTAATGAACAATTAACCCTCGTGCTTTTGTACAGTTTGTAAGCTAGAGTTAGATGTTCCTGACCTTTTCAACTCGGCTGTGACTGTCATATTTTCTTTGAAACAAGGCAAATGGCTTGCCATTCGTTTAATTTAGAGTGAAATATTGTAACAAATCCCAACCAAGGGAAATAACATCACTCTCGCCGGCTGCTTGAGCTCACTGTGCATTACAGAAGCCAAGTGATTAGCCCCCACCAGCACCCACAAACTTATTTTGAACTAGCACATCAAATGGGCTATAAATTTTCATAGGAAAGGTTGCATGACTGTGAGAGATTTGGATTCTGACATTTGGGACCCATGAGGAAATAGCCTATACAAGGTGGTGTCGACTTACTAGCCAGTCAACAAACGATTCTGCCTACCAGCCGTTGGATTGACATCCAACATATGTCGTGTATCTTCTATCTCTTGTCTTCTTCTTCCTCCAGCCACCCAAACCAAACCACCCCGTTGTCTCTGCCTGCTCCCGCCTCCCATGGCTGGCTGCGCCGCCGCCGCCCTACCGTAAGTACCCTCCAACGTTGGTCAGTCCCTCCCTCTATTCCCCCACACGTCCTGCTATTCTCCGGCGACGTCAGCCCCAACACGCACCCGCGCCCGAAACAGTCAACCCTCGTACTCCCCTCCGCCTACGACTGGACCGGCGCATCTTCAATGACTCCTATTCGTTCCGTCCGAGGCCTCGCCGTCGTCCTCCGCCTTGCGGCCTTGGTTCGCTCGCCGTGCGCAGTGCACCGCCCTCTTGCGTTGTCAACGTCGTCAACAACCGAGAGGAATAAGGAGATGACTGTACATGGAGAGGATGACAGTAGGGACCCACTAGCGTCATGGTAGTACGCAAGCAAGTGCCTCTATAGTACAAGCCCAAAAATATGGTTCCTCCTAATGGTTGGACATCTGGGGCTCACGCCATTGTCAACGTAGTCAATAAACGAGAGAATTACACTACGAGCGGCTGACACCAGGGACCTAGCAAGTTGCGTAGTTTTTTTTTGAGGAACAAGCAGTTGTTATTTATACTAGTTTTCTAGACGGATCAGGGTATCAACGGGGCTATGCGGGGGCTGTGGCCCGTCGAGCCAGGGTTTTATTTATGTTTACCACATCATGAGCCCAGTTGTGTTTTTTTTCTTCTGAAAATGGCTAGCCCAGTTCTATTTTTTTTAAGAAATACCCAAAAAGGCCTACTTGCTTTATCGGCCCTGCTGGGCTGCAAATCTTTCAAGACGAGGAGAGTTTCATTCGGTTTGCCCAGAAATGGGCTGTACATTTTTAAAACACATCAAACCAGGAATTAGTTTCAAATTTTTTTCATTACAAGATCTTAAATTCCATTGATTTTTATGCGTGGACAATTATTTGGATTTTATATTTATATAAATTATTTTTCAAAATAGTTTGAATGTGAATCAATATTTCTGGATTAAAAATAGTTGACCGCACCGAAATATGCAAAATTTCGTATACTTTTTAACCGTGGCCACAATATGGGGTGTAATGCTAACAAAAAGAAGATGGGCACCAAAAAAATTCTTAAGAATTAACAAATGGGCTATACATTATTAGAAATAATGGCAGATGGGTTGTATGCTGCTTTCCGCAGATTTGAGGCTGACTTGTGCGCCTACTACAGGTTGACGCGTATGCTTTCATAAAAAAAGGTTGATGCACACGCAATGCCCTGTCAACTTAGTCAACACACGAGAGCAGTGACTGTTGGATGTCCATCCAACGGCTGTCGTGCTTCTTCAATCTTTGCTCTTCATGCTCCAGCCACTCAAACAAGCGCCGGCGGACTGCCTGCTCCCTCCTCCCGCGGCCGGCTATGCTGCCGCGCAGGCCTCACGGCCCCACCGTACTCCCGTCGCTGGCCTAGCCATCCCTCTACTCACCCACACATGCTGTTATTCTCTGGCGACGACAGACGAACTAGTAAACCCTCGGACTCCTCCGCGTGGGAAACAACTGCCGAGTATTTCCTGGCTCCGCGTCGTTCCCTTCCTAGGCCGCGTCGTCGTCCATCGCCCTGGTGCTCTCGGCGCGGCCTGGTCAACGTGGTCAATGAACGACATCCATCGGAAGTGGACTGTACGTGGAGAGGCTGACAGCTGGGTCCATGGCCGCACGCAAGGAAATGACTCCTTATTACACGCAAAATAATGATTCCTCCACCTGACATCTGGGAGATCATCTCGCTTCTCCCCACCAAGGATTGCTGCCGCACCCAAGTCCTCTCAATTCGGTGGCGCCCTCTATGGCATGCCGTGCCCCTTAATCTCGACTGTCGTCAGCTATCTCTCTTCAATGATTTTGAAATCCCCAGAGCGATCATCTCCTCCCACCAGGGCTCCGTTCAAAGCCTCTGCATCCCGTCATGCTACCTGAGCAAGCATACCATGCCCTGCACGGTGGACGCCTGGCTGAAATCCCCTGAATTCACAGAACTACAGCTGCTTGAGTTCTACTATTCCCCTGGAAATCACATACCACATGCCGAACGCCATGAACTTGTGCCCTGAGCACCGATGTCCATCTCGCGGTTTTCCTCCTCTCTCCACACCGCCACCTTTGCGTTGTGCTTCCTACCAGACAATCTGGTACTAAACCTTCGACTCCCATTTCTCAAGAAACTTTCACTTGTGCGGGTTCGTATATCGTAGGCCTCATTGCACAGCATCATCCACTCCAGTTGCCCTGCGCTGGAGTTCTTGGTGCTTGTTTTCACAGTTAGAATCGGTTGTCTCCAAATAAAGTCGCCTAACCTTGTAAGAATTGGAATTTCTTTTGACAGAAGGCAGTTCATCATCCAAGATGCCCCTTCAATTCAAAGGTTGATCCTTGATTCTATTTATTCACCGTTGCAAATAACCGACCTCTCTGCGCCTAAAATGGAGACCATGGGTGTAATACATGATCTCTCTGCTCATTTCAGTATGGTGTTTGGCTCCACAGTTCTTCAGGTACTTTATATTATCATCTACACTTGTAACCATAACCTGCATTTTAAATTTCTGCGCATAATTTATATATCATCTTGGAGTACACATTTTGTACTAATATTATGTTCTATGCTCAATGAAGAGTTTCTCCATGGATGGCCTATCAATGGTGCTGGATTCAGTCAAGATCTTATGTATCCAAATGAATAGTTTTGATCTGAACAAGATTATTGGCTTGCTGCAATGCTTTCCATGTCTGGAGAAGTTGTATATAAAGGTGATAATTTCACACACATTGGAAGCCCACATATAGTGTACTAGAATTAACCATTCAGCTGTTGCTCTTTCGACACTCTTCTTTTAGACCTTAACTGTTTTCAATCTTCATGTCTATTTAGGCAACAGGACGGGGTAAGAAAGTTATAACCAATCGATGGATTCGTAAGCATCGGGATTTTCTCACTTCTCATGAGATTCGATTGAAGACAATAACGCAGAACGATATGTAGCCAACCGTACGGGCCACCGTATTTCACGAAAAAACGTTCCCCCCGCTGTCAGCTCGGACCCACCGGAAGTGCCTCCTTATTACGCACAAAAAAATGAATACTCCCCCGGCTAGCTGGGACCCACCTTGGTGGGAGGCTGACTTGTGGGCCTACTAAGTTGACGGGGACGAAGGGCTTTGTCAACTTAGTCAATATGAACGATTCTAGCTCCAGTGACCGTACCATGTCCATCCAACGGCCGTAATGCTTCTTCAACCTCTGGTCTTCTTGCTCCAGCCGCCCAAAGCAGCGCCGGTCGTGCCGCATGCTCCTGCCTCCCGTGGCCGGCTGTGCTGCCGCAGAGGCCTCACCGCCCCCTACTATTCCCACCACTGGCCAGGCCCTGCAGCGACGGTAGCCTCACACCGCAGCCGAACCAGTGAACCCTCCTACTCCTCTCCGCACGGGCTTCCACTGCCGCATCTTCCCCGGCTCCGCGTCGTCCCCTTCCTAGGCCTCGCCGTCGTCCACCACCGTGGTGCTCTCCACGCGGCGTGGTCAACGTGGTCAAGGAACGGCTTCCATCGGAAGAGTACTATACGTGGAGAGGCTGACAGCTGGGTCCATGGCCACAGCCCAGTTTTTTTGTGATTTGCCAAGTAAGTCGCTTTGTCAGGCCTGTTGGGCTGCAAATCTGTCAAGACGAGGAGAGCTTTCATTCGACTGGCCGAGAAAATGGCCCATCAGTAATGAGAAATGGGTTGTATATTTTTAAAACACATAAAACCGGCAATTAGTTTCAAATATCTTTTTTTCATTTCAAGATTTCAAATTACATTAATTTTTATGCGTGGAGAATTTGTTGGATTTTATATTGATATACATTCATTTTAAAATCAGTTTGAATGTGAGTTGAAATTTCAGGATTAAAAACAGTTCGGACCACACCGAAATATGCAAAATTTCGTATAATTTTTTAACCGTGGACACAATATGGGTTGTAATGCTAACAAAAAGAATATGGGCTCCAAAAAACCCTTAAGAATTTGCAAATGGGCTGTAAATTATTAGAAATAATGGCAGATGGGTTGTATGCTATTTTCCACAGATTTGAGGCTTTCCTAAAAAAAGCTTGACGCACAAGCAGTGACTGTTGGATGTCCATTCAACGACCGTCGTGCTTCTTCAATCTCTGCTCTTCCTGCTCCAGCCGCTCAAACAAGCGCCGGCGTGACTGCTCTGCTCCTCCTCCTCCCATGACGGCCAGTTGTCTTTGCCAAGCAGCCTCACCGCCCCACAGTACTCCCATCGCTGGCCTAGCCATCCCTCTACTCACCCACACCTGATGTTATTCTCCGGCGATGGCAGACGAACCAGTAAACCCTCGTACAGTTGTACTCCCCTCCACATGGGAAACAACTGCAGAGTCTTCCCTGCCTCCGTGTCGCCCCCTTCCTAGGCCTCGCCATCGTCCACCGCCGTGGTCAATGTGGTCAACGACCGACTTCCATCGGAAGAGTACTGTGCGTGGAGATGCTGATAGCTAGGTCCACGGCCGTAGCAAGGAAGTGCCTCCTTATTGCGCGCAAAATAATTATTCCTCCACCGGACAGCAGGGACCCACCAGACGGGCCAACGTATTTCGTGAAAAAAACATTTCCCCCTGACTGCTGGGACCCACCAGCTACACCTTCGCACGCAAGGAAGTGCGTCCGGGCAAAAAAGACGATTCGCCCCCTGACTGCTGGGACCCACCAGCTACATCTTCACAAGCATGGAAGTGCGTCCGGGCAAAAAAACGATTCGCCCCGACTGCTGGGACCCACCAGCTACATCATTGCATGCAAGAAAGTGCCTGACAATCGGGACCCACCTAGTCGAAGCGTACGTAGCGTTGTCATTCTGGTCGCGAACGTGTAGGTACATATATACTGGTGGATGTAGAGGCGCACACGTGTCGTAGTAGAGGCGCGCACGTAGCATGTACACGTATGTACAGCGGCCAGGGTGCAAGAAAGAATATACGGCCACGTATGTGTACATACGGGCGGGGTCTCGAACGTCTACTCGCGCATACGTACGGCTAGGGCTCGTGTACATGGCTGGGTCGGAACGGAGAAACAGCGTCGTCGTCGTGTTCATGGGGAGGCAACGGAATGCGTCGTGTTCATGGGGAGGCAACGGAATGCGTCGTGTTCATCGGGAGGCAACGGAACGCGTGGGAGCCAACCGGCTGGGTCGGAACGGAATGCGTGGTCGTGTTCATCGGGAGGGCTTGGACGGAACAGGCGACGGAAATGAGGCCTGGCGTACCGCAAAATGGAGGAAACAAACCTCCTATGTTCGGAACGGGGTCCTGTTGATCGGGAGGGGTGTGGCGTACCGCAAAACGAAGAAAACGGACCTCCTACGGTCGAAACGGGGGTCCTGTTGATCGGGAGGGCTTTGGTGTACCGCAAAACGGATGAAACGGACCTCTTATGGTTGAAACGGGGGTCCTGTTGATTGGGAGGGGTGTGGCGTATCACAAAACGGACGAAACGGACCTCCTACGGTCGAAACGGAGGTCCTGTTCATCGGGAGGGGTGTGGCGTACCGCAAAACGGGACTCCACGGGATACTGTTCATCTCCACCGTCGACCTCCTCCAGCCTCCACGGGCTACCGTGGACCTCCTCCAGCCTCCATGGTCTCCTGTTCATCCAGCCTCCACCGCGCGCTACTCCACCGCCATCGTTCAACCACCCTCCACCGCTCATCTGCTCATCCAGCCATCCACACCACGGGGTCCTATTCAACCACCCCTCCACGGCCACCCCTCCACCGTCTACTGTTCATCCATCCCTCCACACCACGGTGTCCTGTTCATCCAGAGGCAATGCCACCGCTCACTGTTCATCCAACCCCCCCCCCCCCCGCACACTCACTGTTCATCCCAGAGGCAGCATTGATCGGCTTCAATTAGCAACAGTAGCGAAGGAATTGCTCGATCGGGTTCAGTTAACAGCCATCGATCGATCGCTCGGGTTCAGTTAGAGCCCAACGCCTTGCTCGGGTTCAGTTAGAGCCAACGTCTGGCACACATGCGCGTACGTGTACAAGAGAAACGCGCATCGCTCGGCCCCGACCTCCCACCGTAACCGGCAACTCCCTGAAATTTTCCTCCCCCTCGCTTCTACCACGGTTTTTTCCGTCACGGACGGCCCAAAGAATGTCATGCAGCTGCGTCTCCGGCCCGCCCAGCACGAAAAGCCCATATCTGCCATGATTTTTTGTCATAGAAGTAGGAGCCCACCACATCTATAATGATACCGGATTTTGTAACAATTATTGTCATAGAAGTCTCATATGTATGACAGAAAAAAAATTCGTTCGGCCCAAAATATCACGGATGTGTCCTTTTTTGTAGTGTTTCCATAAACGATTTTATAAGGATACATACCCATAGGATTTTTATATGTTGTTCTATAAGCCCAAAGTGCATCATCAAATTTCTTAGACCAATTCTTCCTGGACCTATTGACAGTCTTTTGCAAAATTAATTTTATTTCTCTATTGCTAAGTTCAACTTGAGCACTAGACTGAGGATGATAAGGTGATGCAATTCTATGGTTAGCATCATACTTGGCAAGCATTTTATGAAAAGCACCATGAATAAAGTGTGAACCACCATTAGTCATTAAATATCTAGGGACTCCAAGCCTTGGGAAAACAACTTCCTTAAGCATTTTAATAGAGGTGTTGTGATCAGCACTACTAGTTTGAATAGCTTCTACCCATTTAGTAACATAATCATCAGCAGCCAAAATATATGTATACCCATTAGAGGAAGGAAAAAGTCCCATGTAAGCAAATCCTCAAACATCAAATGGTTCGACAACAAGTGAATAATTCATAGGCATTTCTTGACGCTTACCATTATTACCTATTCTTTGACATTCATTACAAGATGAGACAAACTTACGGGCATCCTTGAAGAGAGTAGGCCAATAAACTCTAGACTGCAATATCTTGTGAGCAGTTCTATCTCCAGCATGATGCCCTCCATAAGCCTCGGAGTGACATTTCCGTAGGATTTGTCCCTGTTCATACTCAGGTACACAACGTCTAATAATACCATCTACTCCTTCTTTATAAATATGTGGGTCATCCCAAAAGTAATGTCTTAAATCATAGAAGATTTTTTTCTTTTGTTGATATGTAAAGCTAGGAGGTAAATATTTAGCAACAATGTAATTAGCATAATCAGCATACCAAGGAGTACTATTATCAGCATTTATTGCAGCTAACTGCTCATCAGGAAAACTATCATCAATAGGTAGTGGGTCATCAAGCACATTTTCAAGCCTAGACAAGTTATCTGCTACGAGGTTCTCAGCTCCTTTTCTATCAATAATATGTAAATCAAATTCTTGTAACAAGAGAACCCAATGAATAAGTCTAGGTTTAGCATCTTTCTTTTCCATAAGATATTTAATAGCAGCATGGTCTGTGTGAACAGTTACTTTGGAATCAACAATATAAGGTCTAAATTTATCACAAGCAAACACCACTACTAAAAATTCTTTTTCAGTAGTAGCATAATTTCTTTGAGCACTGTCTAGAGTTTTACTAGCATAATGAATAACATTAAATTTCTTATCAACTCTTTGTCCTAGAACATCACCAATAGCATAATCACTAGCATCACACATAATTTCAAAAGGCAAGTTCCAATCAGGTGGTTGAACGATAGGTGCAGAAATTAAGGCTTTCTTGAGCGTTTCAAAGGCTTCTAAACAATCATCATCAAAAACAAAAGGAACATCCTTTTGCAAAAGACTAGTGAGAGGCCTAGAAGTTTTAAAGAAGTCTTTAATAAATCTCCTATAGAAGCCAACATGACCTAGGAAACTACGAATACCTTTGACGTCTTTAGGACATGGCATTTTCTCAATTGCATCAACCTTAGCTTGGTCCACTTCAATACCTCTTTCAGAAATTTTATGACCCAAGATAATGCCCTCATTAAGCATAAAGTGGCACTTCTCCCAGTTCAAGACAAGATTTCTTTGTTCACATCTTTGCAAAACTCGCTAAAGATTTCTTAAACAATCATCAAAGGACTTCCCATAAACAGAAAAGTCATCCTTGAAAACCTCAACAATCTTTTCACATAAGTCATAGAATATAGCAGTCATACATCTTAGAAAGGTAGCAGGTGCATTACATAAACTGAAAGGCATACGTCTATAAGCAAATGTTCCAAAAGGACAAGTAAAAGTGGTCTTTTCTTGATCAGATTGTAGAACAGGTATTTGTGAAAAGCCAGAGTATCCATCAAGGAAGCAAAAATGTGTGTGCTTAGATAGTCTTTCTAATATTTGACCAATAAAAGGCAGAGGGTAATGATATTTTCTAGTAGCTTTATTTAGTTTTCTATAATCAATTACCATTCTATAGCCCGTGACAATTCTTTGTGGAATAAGAACATTCTTATCATTAGGAACAACAGTAATACCTCCCTTCTTAGGGACACAATGAACAGGACTTACCCATCTACTATCAGCTATATGATAGATTATACCTGCTTCCAGAAGTTCTAATATTTCCGTTCTTACCACTTCTTTCATTTTCGGATATAAACGACGTTGATGATCAACAACTGGTTTAGCATCAGGTTCCATATTAATTTCGTGCTGACATAGAGTGGGACTAATGCGCTTTAAATCATCAGGAGTATATCGAATAGCAGCTCAGTGCTTCCTTAGAACTTTCAATAATATTTCTTCTTCATGTTCTGAAAGGTTAGCACTGCTAATAACATGATATATCTTCTTTTCATCAAGATAAGCATATTTCAAAGTGTCTGGCAATAGTTTTAATTCAAACACAGGGTCACCCTTAGGTGGAGGAGGACCTCCAAGAGTTTCAGTAGGCAAATTGTGTTTAAGCAGAGGACATTGTTCAAAGAAGATCTTATTTATTTCATTTCTTTCATGCATATGTAAATCATTCTCATGGTCTAGTAAGTATTGCTCTAAAGGATCAGCAGGTGGCACAGCAATATAAGCAAGACCAATTAATTCATACTTACTAGGCAATTATTTTTCATGATGATTTCTACTAAACTTGGAAAAACTAAACTCATGAGACTCATCACCAAAGCTAACACCCACAATTTGTTTCTTGCAATCTATCTTAGCATTGACGGTGTTCAAGAAAGGTCTGCCAAATATAATGGGACAAAATTTATCTTGTGAGGTGGTAAGAACAAGAAAATCAGTAGGGTATTTTGTCTTCCCACACAAGACTTCAACTTCCCTAAGAATCCCAATTGGTGATACAGTATCTCTATTAGCAAGTTTAATAGTAACATCTATGTCTTCTATTTTAGCAGGTGCTATTTCATCTCTAATTTCTTCATATAAAGAGTGGGGAATAGCACTCACACTAGCACCATGTCACATAAACCATGATAACAATGATCTCCTATCTTAACTGAGACAACAGGCATGCCAACAACTGGTCTATGTTTATCTTTCCCCTCGGGTTTAGCAATTCTAGCAGCTTCTTCACAAAAGTAAATAACATGCCCATCCATATCTTCTTCCAAGAGATCTTTAACCATAGCAATGCTAGGTTCTAGTTTAATTTGTTCACCAGGTTTAGGTGTTCTAACATAGTTTTTGTTAACCACAGTTGAAAATTTAGCATGTTGTTTTATCCTAAGAGGGAAAGGTTGTTTCTCAATATAAGCAGAAGGGACAACTGGATCAACATTATAAAGTATAGTTTCTTCATTAACTAGTACTGGTTCTTTAATTTCATCTTTAATAGGTGGGTGATATTTAACCCACTTCTCTTCAGGAAGTTCAACATGAGTAGCAAATGATTCACAAAAGGAGGCTACTATTTCAGAGTCAATTCCATATTTAGTGCTAAACATTTGAAAAGCCTCGGTATCCATAAAAGTTTAACACAATCATACTTAAGCTTTATACCTGACTCTTTACCTTCCTCAAGTTCCCAATCTTCAGAGTTGCGTTTAATTCTTTCCAAAAGATCCCACCGGAATTCAATAGTTTTCTTCATAAAAGAACCAGCACAAGAAGTATCCAGCATGGTTTGATCATTACGAGAAAGCCAAGCATAAAAATTCTGAATAATAATTTCTCTTGAGAGCTCATGATTGGGGCATGAATATAACATCGACTTAAGACTCCCCCAAGGTAGAGCTATACTTTATCCTTCACGAGGACAAAAATTATATATATAATTCCGATCACGATGAACTAGATGCATAGGATAATTTTTTTGATGGAACTCTAATTTCAAACGATTCCAATTCCATAATCCAATATCATCGCATAAGATATACCATGCCAATGCTTTTCCCTTCAAAGATAAAGGGAAAACCTTTTTCATCACTTCATCCCTGGGTAAACCTGCAAGCTTAAACAATCCACAAATTTGTTCCATGTGTATCAAGTGCATATCAGGATGTTCAGTTCCATCTCCTGCATAAGGATTAGCTAGCAGTTGTTCTATCATACCCGGAGGGATTTCATATTCAATATTTTCGGTAGGTGTAGTAGGATGAGGGGTAACTAATTGTGGTTCTGGACGAGGTGAAGATACCCCGAACAAACCCCTCAAAGGATTGTTTTGCATAGTAACAAGTGACAACAAATTTCAGCACACTATATAAATGTTTCCATACCGAATTCCACTTACCAAGAGCGCTTCACTCCCCGACAATAGCGCCAGAAAATAGCCTTGATGACCCACAAGTATAGGGGATCAATTGTAGCTCTTTTCAAAGTGCCGAACCCAACGGGGAGCAGAAGGAAATGACAAGTAGTTTTCAGTAACGTAATGTCTACAAGTGTTGAAACTGTAAGTAGCGAGTAGTTTGATAGCAAGATAATTTGTAACGAGCAAGTAAAGATAGTAGCAATAAGTATGCAGCAACGTAGCCCAATCCTTTTTAGACAGAGGATAGGCCAAAACGGTCTCTTATAACAAGCAAAGCGTTCTTGAGGGTACACGGGAATTTCATCTAGTTACTTTCGTCATGTTGGTTTGATTTGTGTTTGCTACTTTGATAATTTGATATGTGGGTGGACATGTTCTTAGGTGTTGTTCTTACTTGAACAAACCTCCTACTTATAATTAACCTTCCCGCAAGCACCCGCAACTACGAGAAAAGTATTAAGAATAAATTCTAACCATAGCATTAAACTCTAGGATCCAATCGGTCCCTTACGGAATAGTGCATAAACTGGGGTTTAAGTTTCTACCACTCTCACAACCCACCATCTATTTACTACTCCACAATGCATTCCCTTAGGCCCAAATATGGTGAAATATCATGTAGTCGACGTTCACATGACACTACCAAGGGAATCACAACATACATACTATCAAAATATCGAACGCGTATCAAATTCACATGACTACTTGCAACATGATTTCTCCCGTGACCTCAAGAACAAAAGTAACTACTCACAAATAATCAACATGCTCATGATCAGAGGGGTATTAAATAGAATAATGTATCTGAACATATAATCTTCCACCAAATAAACTATATAGTAATCAACTACAAGATGTAATCAACACTACTAGTCACCCCCTAGCACCAACCTATAGTTTCGGTAACAAGATTGAATACAAGAGATGAACTAGGGTTTGAGATGAGATGGTGCTGGTGAAGATGTTGATGGAGATTTCCCTCCCCAAGATGGGAGAGTTGTTGGTGATGATGATGACGATGATTTCCCGCTCCGGGCGGGAAGTTCCCCCGGCGGAATCGCTCCGCTAGAGGGCAAAAGTGCTCCTGCCCGGGTTTCGCCTCGAGACGGCGACGCTTCATACCGAAAGTCCGAGTTACGCATCAGTCGGGTTACGCCTCTCCTTATTTTTTTCTAGGTCAAAATGACTTATATACCAGAAGATGGGCACCGGAGGTGGGCCGAGGAGGGCACAACCCACCAGGGTGCACCTGGGCTCCCTAGCACGCCCAGGTGAGTTGTGCCCACCTGGTGGGCCCCCTTTGGTAGTTATTTGCTCCAATATTTCTTATATATTCCATATAAATTCTCTGTGAAGGCTCAGCTTGCTTGGAGTTGTGTAGAATAGGTAGCCTGACATAGCTTTTTCATGTCCAGATTTCCAGCTGCCAGAATTCTCCCTCTTGGTGTGTAACTTGCAAATTATGAGAGAAGGCATTAGAATTACTCCAAAAAGCATTATTATGGATAAAAACATTATAAATAACAGTAAGAAAACATGATGCAAAATGGATGTATCAACCCGCTTTATCATTCAAATCTTTATCATTCGGTCGCACAATGGGAGACACCCGGATAGGAGGAGAACTCGGATTAAATCCTGCACCTACTACCAAATAAGAAAACTAATCAGAAAAATTGTAGAAGCTTATATAATAGAATATTTAATCTAACTACAGAACCACATAAAAATATACCATCACTCTTAAGCATTGAAGATTCACTGTCAGAAATATTATTCCTGTGATTGTGTGTAGAGTTTGTTTTAGAGTCGTCAAGATCTGAATCAATGGTAGTAGCTAGAATAATACAATTCAAACAATCAAACAACATATTTTGAGCTGCATCAACACTCTTTTCATCTGCATTTGTGTGAAACTGTCAGGCAATGAAAGATATCTGATATTTGACCTGAAAAGTATGATTATATAATAAAAACAATGAAGTCAGTCAAAAGTACTTCCAAAAGGAAACTAAAAGAAAAGTAAGAACACGGATAAAAATAATTCCGGAATATCAAAAGAGAAAATCTTACAGAGGTAGGGAGTAAACCACCGATAGTCTTGTTAAGATAGCTTCTAAATTTGACAGACTCATGAGATGAATCCAAATGCTCTTCACAACATCCAATACAACCAATGGATATTAAAGTTACAGAAATTTTCTTGACCTGAGAAAGCATTCAAACAAACAAAAGGGAACATGATATAAGAAAACGAGTAAATATAAAAAGAGCAAAAGTTTAAAAGAGCAAAGGAACAACTTACAGGGTGCAACCCATATTCCCTTGGTCCTTTGCAATCAAGATTCGCAAACTCTTTAACTAAACAATTCTTCCATGCCTTGACCCTAGGCAGACTAGCAGGCACTCGGCGCAATCCAAAATCAAAAAAATCCAAGTAATAACACTAGAAAAAAAGAAAAAACCTAAAACAAATAATCACATTGGATTAGAATGTCAACAACAACAATCTAAAAATAACAATGAAAAAATAAAATGAGCTGTAAAAGGAAAACTTATAGCCAGCCCATAAATGCATCCTCCCAAAGTAGTGAAACACTACTGGAATCCACTTCTTTGCCGTCTGCCACTTCTTTGTCATCTGCCACTTCTTTGCCGTCAGTTTCCACAAAGCAGACGGCAAAGAAATAGCTGATGGCACAGGTTATTTTTCCATTAGCCAGTACTTTGTCGTCAGCTCGCAGACGGCAAAGAGTTCTTTGCCGTCAGCTGGCCGACGGCAAAAACCTTGTGGGCCTAGCTGTGGCTAGGT
This sequence comes from Aegilops speltoides, assembly GCA_021437245.1. Taxonomy (NCBI): domain Eukaryota; kingdom Viridiplantae; phylum Streptophyta; class Magnoliopsida; order Poales; family Poaceae; genus Aegilops; species Aegilops speltoides. The sequence continues at coordinate 402,617,445 of CM038145.1, forward strand.
CAGCTCTTTGCTGTCTGCCAATTCTTTGTCGTCCACTAGGCTAACGGCAAAGAGGGTAGGGGGCCCACCCGGGCACGGCGTTGAATCGCTAACCTTCCCCCCCCCCCCCGCCATGAACGCCATCTCTCTCTCTCTCTCTCTCTCACTCACTCACTCACTCACCAGCCCGCCGCCGCTTCATCCCCCGTGCCCGCCGCCGCCTCTTCCGCCGCCCCACCCCGTCGCCGCCTCCCCACCGTCCCTCGCCTCGTCACCGCCTGCCGCCGCCCCCCCCCCGTCGCCGCCGCCTCGCCCGTCCTGCTGCCCCATTGCCGCCTCCCCGCCGTCCCCGCCGCCTGCCGTCCCCTCCCGCCTGTGGCCGCCCTCCCCGCCCCTGCCGCCCGTCACCGCTCGTCACTGCCCCCCTCCCGCCTGCCGCCACCGCCCTCCCACCTGCCGCCTCCCCTCAGCCAGCTGCCAACCTCTTCCACCTCCCCACGGTGAGCCCCCTCTTCCACTTCCAGACCCCCCTTTTCTTTTTTTTTCTTTTCTGTTTTAGATATTAGATATAGTTTTAGATAATTTACATATTAGAAAATAAGAAGGAAAAAAAGGAAAAAGAAAAAAGGAAAGGAAGAAGAAGAGAGAAAGGAAGAAGAAGAGGGAAAGGGAAAGGAAGAAGAAGAGGAGGAGGAGAAAAAGAAGAAGAAGAAGAAGAAGAAGAAGAAGAAGAAGAAGAAGAAGAAGAAGAAGAAGAAGAAGAAGAAGAAGAAGAAGAAGAAGAAGAAGAAGAAGAAGAAGAAGAAGAAGAAGAAGAAGAAGAAGAAGAAGAAGAAGAAGAAGAAGAAGAAGAAGAAGAAGGAGAAGAAGAAGAAGAAGAAGAAGAAGACGAAGAAGAAGGCGAAGAAGATGAAATAGAAGAAGAGGAAGAAGAAGAAAAGGAAAAAGAGGAAAAAAGAAGAAGAGGGGAAGAAGAAGAAAAAGAAACGTTTTTATACTTTCTTATTTAGTGTTCCGCCATGTTTTGCAGTTTCTCTCTTTTCTTTAGTTGAATGTTTTTATACTGCTAGCGAGTTGCCTAGTTTGCTAATCGAACGAAGTTAAAATAGTTATTATATGAAATTCAACTAAAGTCAACATTTTTGACGACTAGTGATACTAATAAATTGAACTAGAGCCATCATATGTCCACAAGTGCATTGTTTTTTGAATGAGAAATGATAACTTGGTATAGTTGATTATCTTCTTCTCAAAATTTCTTATGTTATAATGTTGTATGATAATGTTGTAAGGGTACTAATTGGTCTCTTCTGCTGCTTATCAGAGATGGGGGGAAGCCGCCACCACAGACTCCGCTCCGCCACACCGAAGTACGAGTTGGATGCTTCCGAGTTCTTCAGTGCCATACTTGGGACTTCAGTATCATCCATGAGGCAGGTATATGAAAGGAGAGATCTCCCCTTCACCCATCTCATTATGGTAACTCTGTTGTTTGCTACATCACTCATTGTCCCAAACTGCAGAGGTTGCCTGACACTTTTATGAACATGTTGGGTGAAGATCCGCCAAATAATGCGAGGCTGCGACAGGCCGGCAGCGGGTTTCGCGGGCTGTGGGACGTGGGGTTGGTGATCAAGGAGGGCCACATGTACCTGTGTCGTGGCTGGGAGAAGTTCTACCATGCGTATGACCTGCAGCTGGGGTACTTCCTTCTCTTCAGGTACGACGACGACGCCACCATGCTCATCGTGAAGGTGTTCAACGCGACTATGTGTCGCATGCGCTACGCTGACGACGATGATGCCAGTACATTCTACCTCTTCTTATTCCTCTACATTCGGCTTTGTCTCGCATCGGTTGTTAACGGTCATTGTTACATTTGGATAGGCAATGGGAGTAGCAGTAGCGAGACTGGCTACAGCCAAAGCAACAGCGATTCTGGCTGTAGCAAAAGCAACAATGATTCTGGCTGTAGCAAAAGCAGCAGCGATTCTGGCTGCAGCAAATACAGCAAGGAGGATGATCTGGATTGGAGTGGGGAAGAAGAGGAGCACAGTGGGCATTAGGCTGAGGATGACCTAGCGATGGTCGTGCATGTCCTGCCTGAAGATGGCCTCGCGATGGTGGTGGTGCCTGACAATGACCTCGCGCCGGTGGTGGCGCCGGCGAGCCCACAACTGGGCGACATGACCACACCAATTGTGGTAGAAGACTACATCCCACTGCCTCCACCGCCTCGCCGCTCTTGGCGCATTAGGCTGAGGAAGGAGAAGGAGAAGAACAATGAGAACTGAACTATGTGAGGTATGTCAGATATCCAAAATGATCTATATATACTTAGCTTTGTTTCCTCCGAAATGACATAAGTTAGCTCTAAGTTAGCTCTAATATGCTTAGTTACCTATGTTAGCTCTAGTATGCTTAGTTACATATGTTAGCTCTAATATGCTAAGTTATCTCTACTATGCTTAGTTTCCTATAGGTTAGCTCCAAAATTACTTATGTTAGCACAAAATGACCAAGTTTACATAATAAGCTTATAGTCTTCTTCTTCTTCTTCTTCTTCTTCTTCTTCTTCTTCTTCTTCTTATACTTATTCTTCTTCTTCTTCTTCTTCTCCAAAATGACATAAGTTCGCTCTAAGTTAGCTCTAATATGCTTAGTTCACTCAAAGATGGCATAATTAGCTAGGTTGGCTCCATTTTACCTAAGTTGGCTCTAATATGCTAAGTTATCTCTAATATGCTTAGTTTCCTATAGGTTAGCTCCAAAATTACTTATGTTAGCACAAAATGACCAAGTTTACATAATAAGCTTATAGTCTTCTTCTTCTTCTTCTTCTTATTCTTATTCTTCTTCTTCTCCAAAATGACATAAGTTAGCTCTAATATACTTAGTTTCCTATAGGTTAACTCCAAAATTACTTATGTTAGCACAAAATGACCAAGTTTACATAATAAGCTTATAGTCTTCTTCTTCTTCTTCTTCTTCTTCTTCTTCTTCTTCTTCTTCTTCTTCTTCTTCTTCTTCTTCTTATTCTTCTTCTTATTCTTCTAGTCTTCTTCTAGTATTCTTCTAGTCTTCTTCTTCTTCTTCTTCTTCTTCTTCTTCATTTTCTTCTAGGTTAGCTCCATTTTACTTAAGTATGCTTACTTCTTATAGTCTTCTTCTTCTTCTTCATTTTCTTCTTCTTCTTCTTCTAACATCTTGTTTATCATTTTGCAGATTTGATTTAATTAACGGAAGCTTGCATGGATGGAGTGCTTCTTTTCCATTTGTGCTTTTATTTCGTATCAATGAACTTGCATGGTTAGAACTTGTTATATATGGATGGATGGATAACGGTGTTGGATGAACAATGTGAAACTTTTGTAATATGTAAGGATGGAACTATATATGTGTTGGTTATGTATGTATATATGATGAAACTTGTGTGTTGGATATGCTTGTTGTGTATATATGTATATCTGTGTATATCTGTGAATTGCTGTCAAATTGAATGAATTAAATTGAAAATAGGGTTGTACAAGCTCTTTGCCGTCAGCTAGCTGACGACAAACATGCCACATGGCAGCTACCTATGATTCCTGGGACTGGCATGTTTGAGCACTTTGTCGTCTGCAAGTGGACGGCAAAGACCTTAGCCTCTTTGCCGTCTGCTGGCTGACGGCAAAGCACGCCGTTAACCCCTAACGGCTCTCACCCCACCTCACTGTCGTCCACAATCGTTGCCATCTGCTGGCCACAAATGGCGGACGACACAATCCTTTGTCGTCCGTTTCCAGGAAGCGGACAACAAAGAAGGCCTTTGCTGGCATGTGTTCAGACGGACAGTTTGTCGTCTGCTGGCGAACGGCAAAGAAGTTTGCCGTCCGTGATCCATGCCTTTGCTGTCTGCCATGGCGGACGACAAAGAAGTGGATTCTAGTAGTGAAACCATCTTCTTTACCTGGTTCTTTGTGGAACTTGCGAATATATGCCATTAGCCAATCAAATACAAACTTTCACAAATCAAAATTCCTAGCCTCAAAAGGTTCAATCAAGATTCCCAAATATTTTGTACTCGGGTATATGTTGGAATTTGGACAAAGAACAGTTGCAAAAGTGACAAGGATAAAACACCTCATGAATTCATCTTTAGAAATATCTAGTTTTAAGCCTTGTTCCAAACCACTTGATTGAAGGCAACGATGGTTCGCCAATGATATTCAGAAAGGCAGCCTTGGTACTGTCACTATCATACAAGACTTTTCTACCACCTAAAGGGAGTATTGACATGATTAGCTACACAATGGGGAAACCCTCTCGGGACATATGTGCATTTGAAAGAAAGCAGAAAGGAAAACCCATAATCTGTAACAACACCTTCCTTGGAGGAGGAATTTTCTTGAGAAGCTTGGTAAAATATCGGTGATTACATAATCAAAAAAAATATATCTGTGATTACATCTATTGGTGGATCGCTTAGGAGGTAGTTGACCATGCTGACAAAGAAATAACAAGCAGGTGAAAAATGTAAAAAATCATGTGGTGTACAAAAGTTCCAAAAGATAAAGTTCTCATACAATGAAACTTACAATTTCAATAGGTTCAGAACCACCATCACTTTTAGATAAATAAAACTGCATGCAGAAAAAATATAGACACACGTTAAACATAAAAAAAGATTCTGTAGGAAAACCCACCATGTGGCACTGGTATAAAATGAACGATAAAAAAGAACTAGTATGCAACAAAACTCACCATGTGGTGAAGATTCTATACGAAGGTCTCCACATCAAACTGAGCATCACCACCACCCACCTGCAAAAAGGTAAACCAGTATAAACAACAAGAAAATGTAAAACTGTAGAAAAAGGCAAGAAACAAAACAAATAAATACAAATAAGAATGTCATAAAGACAAATAAAAAGAATAGAACATGTACGTATAGGGATTCAGAAATTCCATCGTGAATTTGGGATTGCTACACTAGAGAAAAATCTTCAGCAAAAGCATAATAAGCATCATCAGTATCATCCAACTTATGTATATCCATCTCCTGAATCAAAAAAGAGGTACAACAAACAAAAAAGGAGTTAGAATGTATAATTACTCCAAGGAAGCATCTATATGAAGATTACTGAATCAAATTGCATCCCAAAATCACTTAAACCGAGAATTGACGTGAGCTGTAACTAAAACCAATGAAACATCATATAATTAAAAAAATTATTTCACTAGCACTAACATTACAGATATGTTACACAGAAGCATAATGTGCAAAAGGTATAAGTGAGAAAAATGCAACTGAACTGAACTATAACAGACACTACAATTCCTAGAACTTGTAAATTGCACAAAGCACAGAATAAAACTTGCACAAACTATGTGTGAGCAAAACAATTGTGAACCAAACTGGAATAATTCAACAGTAGACCTGGAATTCTAAATAAACTTCAATAACCTCTTCTAAATCACAACTCAAAAAGAGTCAACAAGCCTTGAATCACAACCAAACTGCTGAACCACATCTAAAATACCTCACCAAAACGTCCAAAAATTAACAGAGAGGTTTGCCATCAAACATTAAATTGGCCGAGATTGAACTACAGGCGAAAAAGTCTTCATATATAGGTGACTCCATCAAAAAATTGCATGGAGCTAGAACATTCACACAGTCCAGCCACGACACACATAGGTGAGACACGGCTCAAATTCTTCGCCAAGCGACAGAGACGAACCTAATCAACCCTGAAACTGAACTACGGGAGGACTACATATTTGGAACTATAGATCCATGAATTAACCTTACAAATCGTGAAACGAACACTCTCACACATGCGCGCAACCTCGAAATCATGCAAATCAGACTTTAGGACTACGCATGTAACCACTAGGGTTTCCGTGATGCGGACAAGGAAGGGCATGAGAGGCCTCGAAAACAGCAGAGGTACAAATAGCAAAAAAATTGCGGGGGATTTGGGGAGGGAGGACCGAACCTGGAGGTCCTTGGGGCAACTAGCTCCTTGGACACCCAAATTTATCTGCCGAGAAGCGGAATGGTGGTGGGAGCAGTCGCCACTGGAGACAAACGACAGAAGTGGAGAAGAGCGATGGGGAAAAAGAAAGAAGTATGGCAATTTGAATTTTGCTGACGTCAGATGTGGGGGGTGACGACTAGAACCAATCGAGGCAACACGCCTCCAACGCCAGCCTCACAGAAACGTAAAAAAAAAGCTAGCCCGAATCTCAAAGCAATAAACTAGATAGTTCCATTAAATACTACTAGGCAAATTAAACACGTGGATTAAAAAAAACCTTAAAAAATTTCAGCCTTCATTGATCTAAACTTCAGACTTCAAACGCGCAACACTTGCACCTACATCAGCCGCTGGAACACTACAGAAACTGAGAAATCATTGTGTTCTTTGAATGTGATGAGAACAACATTGTCTTCACCCAAAGAAGCTGCTGAAATGAACTCATTGAAACTTGTCTTATCAAACACCATCCTCCCATCTTGTTTGCACAAAGTGTATGAAGATGACGTAATGACATGCACACCTTCATCCAGAGGTTCAAGAGTGACAGAAGCACCCAGAGGGACATCCATGAATCTCTTCAAGCTTGATACAACAACCTTGGGAATTTTCTAAAAAATACATGAAAATATAAACAAAGTAATGTTATAAACTCAACTACATAAGTATTTATACTTATGCTGATGGAACTACTTAAGTATGAAAAAAATAAAGCAATCTATAACTTCTTTGCAGTTAAAACTTTCTTCCATCATGCTAGAAAATATTAAAAAAATTAAAAGGCTACATCAGAGATATACAATTCAAAAATATATCAGTATAGCTTATTTACAACTTAAATCTATTTGCATAAAAAATAAATGAAAACACAAGCATAAACAATAAATTGTTTACGCGCAAACAAAGATAAAATGAAAAAACTATAATTAGAACTCATTAACTAAGCGCATACATCACAAGTGGCAAGTTTCACATGTAGGGTCAATAAAATTGCACATAAAAGATGTTGAGCAAGTAGCGGGATATCTCAGCAATTAACAACAACAACAGAGGCAATATAAAAAAGACAACAAATACTAAGCAATCAAACTTAAAACTTGCCACATTTATAATTAACAAGAACAAAAATTCAATACATCAGAGAAAGATACTGACCATGATATTCTTGATTGTGTTAGTTGGCCAGTCATGACATGGACGAAAGGCACACATAGCAGGAAATTGTCCCCAAACTGACAATGGATAAAGTAACGGTTCTGATGGTAGTTGAAGACCAACTTGCGCAGCAATACAGCAGAAATAGTATACTCATAATTGGCATCAGACAGGTTTTCAAAAGCTACAGAAAAGAAAAAAAGACAACAATAAGCTTAACACATCACATCAAACAGTGTTGAAGCTTGAATATTTAAAATGACTAACATCCATGAAAGTTTCAAAAAACATTGAGATAACTTACCAACACAAGCCAGAGGGAGAATCCTTTCACCACCATGGTAGGTTTCGATCTTCACATCGAACGTCACATGGTCCAGCGTAAACACAATACAGTCTCCAACGTGAACTAAAACCAGGAACTACCAACAAACTTGATGTAGTTTGCTCGGTGCTTGAATGTGGCTGGGTAAGACCTGCTTTCAAATTTAAGAAGTTCAGGCTCCGTCTTCTTGAACCGCAGAATCCTAGCCTCATCTCTCTGCTCCTCAATATAATCAGCTAAAACATTTCTCAGATTGCAGGGGATGTACTGCAAAACAAAAAATATATAACTCAATACTCAACTCACAAAATTAACACCAACTTTAATAATACTAAAAAAATACTAAAACATTAACTAGAACTACAAACATAAACTGCAGACAAATAACATATCAACCAAGTTCTTTACAATTATAGAGCATGATGGTTTGCTGCCAAAACTTTTGGTAGCCAAAAGTTGGCATTGAAAAAAATTGGCAGTACCAATAATTGCCGAACTATTGGCAAATTTCTGTGATATAGGCAAGACAAATCAGTAACCTACCAAAGTAGTAGCCAATATTTGGCACAGTGTCAAACATTGGCATACCAATTATTTGCACCAAGCCAATTATGCTTATACTACACAACAGTGATAACAAACAACTTAATAAACAAGCAACCCAACTAGAAAACACAAAAATTTACTAACCCCTAAAGCAATCCTGATCAAGAACAACATCAAAGTTGATCAGATGTTGGCCAGCAAATGCATCTGTCACACATGGAGCACCCGAACAATGACAAACAGGCCAAACCATGCCTGCAACAAAAGAATAATATTTTTGACAAATTAGTAACAAATACAACAAAATCATACTAACACTACTTACTAAAATGCTCATAAAAATTGAATTCAAAAACTTCTTAAATTGCATAAGCAAAAAATAAGATATCATCATTTAGGCTAATAAAAAATAAAACCTTCTTACACTCAAGTAAAAACTACCCTACTTCCTATAACTATCAATGATTATACACACACTATATACAAAAAAGGAATGATCTTTTCAGAAATAAGCCCTTAAAACAAAGAAAAAATCACCTACAACATGCAAAAAGAACACATCTAAAAAATAATATAAAACTAATAGGCACTTAAAATCCAAAACTGCAGTATAAGACCTAGGTGTGCATAAAAATCACAATATCCTCCAAAAAACAGTGGCAGATTGGAACATAAAAGAAGGAAAATTGAGAAACCCTAACAATCTAAGACTAAGAAATGCTTCCAAAAAATGCTACAAATGCAATCTAAGAAACCCTAGCACAAAGGCTCATAGATGGGGCCAACATCACACAAAGGCTGAAAATATGGGGCTAACATCACGCAAAAGGATCAATATAGCGCAGATTGGAACAACAAAAAAGATAAATCTAAGAAACCCTAGAAACAAAACATTAACAAAAAACCCTACACAACACAGGGCTACAAATCTACACCTCCAATCCTGCTTCAGTATGAGAATGAGGAGGGGACTAGCAAACCCTTGCCAACGCATGCTCGCACAGACGCATTACACCAAGCATCAAACCTAAAACACGAACTAGAACTAATAAAAAAGACGAGAGATTCGAGCATATACATTCCTCAAAAAGCAGATCTCCTCACGGATCCAAGAAGGGGCGCACTAAATCTGAGTACCAGCACAGACCAGAGCAAAAGAAAACTACAAAAACACAACAAACTAATTAGCTTCACGCGGATCTATGAACAAATGGAACCATTAGAGAGGAGGAGGAGACGAAACGCGATGAAATCGCCTAACCCTAGCCAGCGAGGGGAGAGGAGGAGACAGAAGGCGACGAACAAGCAGAGACCGGAGTGATTGACCACACATACGAGGAGTGGGGGAGGAGATAAGGCAAACCGCAGCTGCCACACCTTCGAAGTCAGGCTAGGCTTCGGAGAGAATAACAGGTCAGACACTTAACAGGCACAGCAAAAAGGAGCGAACGAGCCCAACTCAAATCGACTGACCCATAAAAAAGTGGTCAGTCAACGAAACAAGCCTAGCCCACAAGCGTTCACACCAGAGAGAAGAAAAAGCAATTGCACGAATCGCAAAGCTCTATCCATCGAATAAAAAATTGACTGACCACAATTCCAAAAACCAGGCGATTGACATGTAGCTATTGTGATAGGATATTGTTAATCATAAACAAGCTAAGAAGCACCCACTGAAACGACACGTCTCATGATACATAAAATGGGATTTGGTACATCGCACATAAAGCAAACGCAACCATGGACCAAAATTTTTGGGACAATTACATTTGAGCCCCTAGTTGTGTCACACCCATGTGTTTTGCCCCTAAATTCAAAAAACCCTCATTTGTGCCCGAGCTCGTTTGCTCTTGTTATGCTTTTGCCCTTTGACCGTTTGACCATAACTTTGAAAACTTCATAACGAATTCATACTAACACAAAAAAATGCATATAAGATATCCAAATGATCGGAAGAACATCACCTATATGTGCATGTCATTTGCATTCATGACAAACATGCTGAAAAGTCCCTATCTCAGTTTGAGCTTATATGATCTCTTTTGCCATGAATGCACTTTTTGTCATGAATGCAAATGACATGCACATACAGGTGATGTTTTTTTCGAACGTTTTGATATCTTATATGCATTTTTCTGAGTTAGTATGAATTCATTATGAAGTTTTCAAAGTTACGGTCAAATGGTCAAAGGGCAAAAGCATAATAAGAGCAAACGAGCTCGGGCACAAACGAGGGTTTTTTGAATTTAGGGGCAAAACACACGGGTGTGACACAACTAGGGGCTCAAATGTAATTGTCCCAAAAGTTTTTGTCGAAGCGATGGAGTAGTACGATGGAATTGAGACAGGGTGACTTGGTGCAGATCCTGCGATGGCGTTGCCACGTGAGCGTTGTACCCTTGCAACTTGTTTGGACACAATGAATCATGGAACCTCTGATTCATCGTTGGACTCATTGTCAACCGTGATGATCTCGACGGCCTGGTCATCTTCTGCACCTTAGAGAAGTGTGATGGCTGCCAGGTCTGGAGACGATGCATGAGGTGCGTTGGGATCATCCAGGGTGGCCATGACAATGGCCTATTCAAAGGCGAGTGTGCCGTCAAGGCGAGATAAGCATGCAACCTTGGGTGCCTTGAGTGACATTTTTATGTAGGTCTTTGCCTCCTTGCTGGCAAGGCATGCACTACGGCGCAGTGTGTCCCTAGAGAGTACGAGTTAGCGTGGTAGTCTCTGCATCTACGTTTGCGGATCACGCTCTTGCGTGGCTCGTGGACAGAGACATGCAGTGGTGGTGCCGCATTAGGGGAAAGGAGAGTGTGGTTAGGAAGTGGACTAGGGAAGGTGTGAGAGGTCACATTGGAAACTACAGACTTACCCCTGGATGAAGATGCTACAGTAGCAGAGAATGTGAACCCGACGGCAAGAGGCAAGCTGCTGACCAGTGGCGCATAGGCGAAGAAGGGTGATATTTCATAGTGTATGACGTGGTGGGTGGCGATGGCAATGGCCGTGGGAGGAGCGGCTCCATATCTCGGCCATCAAACCCAGAGCCACCGTAGAGAGGCGTTGTGGGCAGTGGAACCGTCAAGTGGTCAACAACGACGCATGGCGTAGGGCGGATGGGAAGTGGGGCCACCTCGTTAGGTGTCTCCTAGATGGCTAGTATGCATGGCGGGAGGGAGCACCTGGACAAGGCCGCGCGTGTCTTCGTCTGAGATGCGGATGGGGTATTGTGCATTGCACCTATGTGGAAGGCGGCAGAGGGATGTCGTTATCGCCGATCATGCTCCCAGGTGAGTTGTTGGATGCACATCGAGGCGCGATGCAGTGAGGGTGTGTTTGGTAGGGTGCATGAGGGCAAAAGTTCCCAATTCAACCCACTTTTGCTTGTTTGATAGGGTTCATGGGCTCACCTGGGCTATGCCCATCTCCTGCAAAAAAGGGCCCTCAGTCATGCCCGTCTCATGCACCCCAGAGAGGGTGTATGGAGGCAGCCATGTTGGCCCTGACCCTCGTCCCCACCCACCAAACCACGTCTAGATATGTTTAAATTTTCAAAAAATGTTTATAATTTCAAATTTTGTTTAAATTTTCAAATAGTATTCAAAATTGCAAATTATTTTAAATTTTCAAAAAAGATCATAATTTCAAAAAATGTTTAAATTTTCAAAAAGGTCAAAATTTCAAAAAATGTTTAAATTTCCAAAAAATGTTTAGAATTTCAAAAAAAATATTTCAATTTTCAAAAAATGTTTACAATTTCAAATTTTGTTTAAATTTTTAATAAAGATAAGAATTTTAAAATATGTTTAAATTTTTGTGCACGTTTTTAAAATTTTGTTCACCATTTAAAAAAATTATTCGAAATTCGAAATTGTTCAGCATGTCTGAACACACGTAGGCTGCCAAACAAAGTCTCTGCTCAGTATGTCTCAGTGCATACACTGCTGCCAAACAACAACAAATGCATGGACTCAGCATGTTTACACTCAGCATGTATGAGAGAAGAACAACTAGGCAGGTCCATACATGCTACCAAACACACCCTGAGTGCCACCGTAGGTTGGATCCGCACGCAAGTTGCCCTGCAGGTGCATGGGGATGGAGTTAATTGAGGTGGAGCGGTCGTGCAGAGAGGCGTGCTGGGACAGTTGTGCTGAGTCGCCATCCGGAGAATCAGAGTCGTACGCATTGGCATTGTCGCCATGGGATGAACGCGTGAGCTCCGAGACCTTGGCCACCTTAATCTCATTGAGTGGTGGGAGCTACAGAAACAATGCCATCAGGCGTGGGCTTGTTGGCTTAGGCGAGTCGACACCATCGAGGCAAAACTAGTCGACGACTCACACAAAGCCGATGAAGTTGAGCGTGAAGCGAGTGCCCTCATCGTGCCCCAACTTGTGCGGGAACTTGGTGGCTTCCACCTCAACGAGGTTGGTGAAGACAATAAGGCCTAATTTGGTTGCAAGGGGATGGCATCCCAGGGCTCCAATCCTCGATGGGGGGATTCCATGGCCAACGACGATCCTCTCCTCCCATCACGGGGAGATCACCATGTCAGTTTGGATGACAGGGGAAGGGGAGGAGATCCATAGGTGTAGCGCTCAGCTTAGTCACCGGAGGAAATCACTGGGTGAAGGAGATCGCTAGCCTTTGGTGCGGCTAGTCCTGGCTCTTCTCCCCAATCTCTCTTGGCGTGGATCTCTCGCCCAGGGAAAGGGCGAGGATTGGGGCCGAATATCCGCAGCGAGGAGCAACCAAATGCCGCAGTGGTTTTCCATGGGCCGATTTGCGTCGTGTGCTCTGCACCCTAGGTTATGACGGGGATCCCCCCGGGATCACGGGGTACCAAACGAGCCCTAAGGGAGCCACAGACATCCTCCACTAGCTCGAGAGTGACAAGGTCGCCGTCATGATCGAATGGGTCGTGTCTGAGCACGTCATCGCGCTCTTTCGCAGAGGAGAACATGAGGCAAATAGTGTCGCACCATGACTCTCCGATGACTAAGGTGGGGCTGCCGGCTTGCTTTTAGATGGCGGTGCAGATGAGCGACAACGGGTTTCGGACCAGACATTGTGGAGCGACGTAGAGTGGTATCCCATCAAAAGGAGCGGGGAACGCCGCATCGGGTAGGTTTCCTGGCGCGTCCTCCACCTCGACGTTGGAGGAGCTCCTGTGCTCATACTGCGTTGGCGTGAAGATGTCCTGGAGCCTTGCATGCAGAGTTGTGGTGTTGATGGATGAAGAGTCGCGCGTGGGTGATGTAGGCACGACCGCCATTGCAAGTGGTGAAGATTCACATGCAGCGACCCCACTAACGTGCCGCGAGGGCCGACAGTTGGCTATAGTGGTGTAGGCATGCAAAGCGTTGTGAAGAGATTGGAGATGATCATCGGAGTACTATCGTAGCGGTTGGAGCGCGACATGGCAGGCACGTCATTGGAGCTATGAGCATTATCCATGGTGCTGCATGGGTAGGATTATGAGAAAGTAGATTTGGGAGCAAGGAAAAGAAGGGAAGGAGACGAACAGACCAGCAATCCATGTTGCGGTGGTCGGAGCGTGAGCAACGTGCACAGTGAACCGGATCCCGGCAGCGCTCTGATACATCTCCAACGTATCTATAATTTATGAAGCATTCATGCTATTTTATCATCTGTTTTGGATGTTTATGGGCTTTATTATACACTTTTATATTATTTGGGACTAACCTACTAACCGGAGGCCCATCCCATATTGTTGTTTTCTTGCCTATTTCAGTATTTCGAAGGAAAGGAATATCAAACGGAGTCCGAATGGAATGAAACCTTCCGGAGCTTGATTTTTGGAACGAACATGATCCAGGAGACTTGGAGTTGAAGGCAAGGAAGCTTCAAGGTGGCCATGAGGGTGGGGGGCGCCCACCCCCCTGGGCGCACCCCTTGTCTCGTGGGCCCCTCGAGGCTCCCCCAACTGACTTCTTTCGCCTATATATTCCCATATACCCTAAAACCATTGAAGCACACAATAGATTGGGAGTTCCGCTGCCGCAAGCCTCTGAGCCACCAAAAACCTCTTGGGAGCCCATTCCGGCACCCTGCAGGAGGGGGAATCCCTCACCGGTGGCCATCTTCATCATCCCAGCGCTCTCCATGACGAGGAGGGAGTAGTTCACCCTCGGGGCTGAGGGTATGTACCAGTAGCTATGTGTTTGATGTCTCTCTCTCATGTTCTCTCTATGGCACGATCTTGATGTATCGCGAGCTTTTCTATTATAGTTGGATCTTATGATGTTTCTCCCCCTCTACTCTTTTGTGATGAATTGAGTTTTCCCTTTGAAGTTATCTTGTCGGATTGAGTGTTTAAGGATTTGAGAACACTTGATGTATGTCTTGCCGAGCTTATCCGTGGTGACAATGGGATATCACGTGATCCACTTGATGTATGTTTTGGTGATCAACTTGCGGGTTCCGCCCATGAACCTATCCATAGGGGTTGGCACACGTTTTCGTCTTGACTCTCTGGTAGGAACTTTGGGGCACTCTTTGAAGTACTTTGTGTTGGTTGAATAGATGAATCTGAGATTGTGTGATGCATATCTTATAATCATGCCCACGGATACTTGAGGTGACAATGGAGTATCTAGGTGACATTAGGGTTTTGGTTGATTTGTGTCTTAAAGTGTTATTCTAGTATGAACCCTATGCCTTGTTTCCTACCATTGCAATACCGTTTGTGCTCACTTTTATCATTAGTTACCTTGCTGTTTTTATATTTTCAGATTACAAAACCCTATATCTGCCATCCATATTGCACTTGTATCACCATCTCTTCGCCGAACTAGTGCACCTATAAAATTTGCCATTGTATTGGGTGTGTTGGGGACACAAGAGACTCTTTGTTATTTGGTTGCAGGGTTGTTTGACTGAGACCATCTTCATCCTATGCCTCCCATGGATTGATAAACCTTAGGTCATCCACTTGAGGGAAATTTGCTACTGTCCTACAAACCTATGCACTTGGAGGCCCAACAACGTCTACAAGAAGAAGGTTGTGTAGTAGACATCAAGCTCTTTTCTGGTGCCGTTGCCAGGGAGGTGAGTGCTTGAAGGTGTATCTGATCTTGCAATCGAATCTTTTTGTTTCTTGTTTTATCACTAGTTTAGTCTATAAAATAAAACTACAAAAAAATGGAATTGAGTTTGCCTCTTACGCTTCATCTTTTTAATATCTTTCGTAAGTTTGATGAAAAAGAAAATTGTTCTCAATTGCTAGAAGAAGAATGCATTAAAATATTTGGAATAGATCATTGTATGATGAGCATGATTGCAATGTTGTTAGTATGAATTCTATGAATATCCATGATGCTAATGATATGCAAAGCCACAAGCTTGGGGATGCTGTGTTTGATGAAGATGATATGTTTAGTACCCCAAGTTTTGATGAGAATATTTATGATGAAAGCATGCCTCCTATTTATGATGATTATATTGTTGAAAGTGCATTTGGAGAGGTCATGACTTTATTTAGTGATGAATCCACTATTTCGGAAGAGGTTCCAATTGATTATGAGAACAAAGTTGCCATCTATGATGATTATTGTGATGACTTGTATGATATTAAGAATAATGATAACCATGAAACTTGTCATCATGATTTTAGTTTTCAATTGGATTATGCCTCACATGATAATTACTTTGTTGAGTTTGCTACCACTACTATTCATGAAAAGAAATTTGCTTATGTGGAGAGTAGTAAATTTTCTATGCAAGTAGATCATGAAAAGAATGCTTTATGTGCTGGTTATATTGTTGAATTCATTCATGATGCTACTGAAAATTATTATGAGGGAGGAACATATGCTTGTAGGGATTGCAATAATGTCAAGTTTCCTCTCTATGTGCTTAAAGTTTCGAAGTTATGCTTGTTTTGCCTTCCTATACTAGTTGATTATTGTTCCCATAAGTTGTTTGCTCACAAAATCCCTATGCATAGGAAGTGGGTTAGACTTAAATGTGCTAGTCATATGCTTCATGATGCTCCCGTTATGTTCCAATTCTTATCTTTTATGTGAGCATCATTACCATCTTCATGCCTAGCTAGAAAGGCATTAAAGAAACGCGCTTGTTGGGAGACAACCCAATTTTACCTTTACTGTTTTTGTGTGTCCACATGATTATGCTACTGTAGTAATCATGTTTTATAGATTTTGTTTCAATAAAGTGCCAAGTAAGACCTTTAGGATAGTTTACGGTGATAGTTGTGTTGATCCTGCTGAGAATCAGAAACTTTTGCACCCAGTAAATTAGTTTTGTTAATTAACAGAAACATTCTATTAATATTATTCTTTTTTATATGGATTGGTACACTAATTTCTTAGTACTTACTAATTTGCTAGGATTTTTGGAGTTCCATAAGTATACGTTTGATACAGATTACTACAGACTGTTCTGTTTTTGACAGATTCTGTTTTCTATGTGTTGTTTGCTTATTTTGATGAATCTATGAGTAGTATCGGAGGGTATGAACCATAGATAAGTTGGAATACAGTTGATATTACACCAATATGAATTTACAATGAGTTCATTACAGTAACTAAGTGGTCGTTTTATTTTCTTATACTAACGGAGCTTACGAGTTTTCTGTTGAGTTTTGTGTTGTGAAGTTTTCAAGTTTTGGGTAAAGATTCGATGGACTATGAAATAAGGAGTGGCAAGAGCCTAAGATTGGGGATGACCAAGGCACCCCAAGGTAATATTCAAGGACAACCAAGAGCCTAAGCTTGGGGATGCCCCGGAAGGCATCCCCTCTTTCGTCTTCGTTCATCGGTAACTTTAGTTGGAGCTATATTTTTATTCACCACATGATATGTGTTTTGCTTGGAGCATCATTTTCTCTTGTTAGTATTTCCTTTCTGTTATTTAGATTAATGTTTTGCATCTTTAGTTTCAATAAAAATTTCAAGGATAGCCTTTGCCATGCTTATTTTGTTAGTATACATGTTGATGTTTGAAAACAGAAAGTTTACCGTTGTTGCAAAAATTCCCTAGAAAAGTCAGGGAATGATATAATGTTAAAAATTTTTGCATAATGAGATCTGATAAATCTTCTACAGGGTAGTATTTTTCTCATGATTTTTTGAGTTAGGGAAGTATTGATACTCTTGCATTCTTTACAGATTGTACTGTTTTGGCAGATTGATGTTATGTTTGCATTGTTTGCATATGTTTGCTTGTTTAATGATTCTATTCGAGGATAGGAGTATGAAATATGCAAAGACATTTAGTATGAAATTTTGAATAATAATTTTACTGATTTGTTACAGTAGAAAATGATATGGTTTTTGCATTGGTTTATACTAACCTATCTCACGGGTTCTTGTTGAGTTTGGTGAGGATGAAGTTTTTGAGAAATAGAGAAACCATGATATGAGAGGAATTAAGGAGACACAAAGTTCAAGCTTGGGGATGCCCAAGGCACCCCAAGATAATATTTCAAGAGTTCTCAAGCATCTAAGCTTGGGGATGCCCCGTTAGGTATCCCACCTTTGTTCTTCAACAACTATCGGTTAGTATCTGTTGAGCCTAAGTTTTTGCTTCTCCACATGAGTTGTGCTATCCTTGCAATGTCATTTTATTTTGCTTTACTTCTTTTTTGAATAAAATACCAAGATCTGAAATTCTTAAATGAGAGGGAGTCTTCACATAGTTACATAATTATTTAGCTACTCATTGATCTTCACTTATATCTTTTTGGAGTAGTTTATCATTTACTCGTGTGCTTCACTTATATCCTATGAGTAAATTGTTGAATGAGTTGATTGTCATAAATCTGAAATTATATGTGTCTCATTTGCTTATCCCATGGGGAGTAATGACTTCACATCTAAGAAGAAGAGGTTTTAAATTTATTTAAGGTTAGCAAGCATTGTATTGGTCATTTGAAAAATTCATGAAAGAATATTGAAGGAAGAGAGATTTCACATATAAATATACTATCCTAGACATCTTTTATAATTGTGATCACTCATTAAGTATGACATGCTAAAGAGTTGATGTTGGACAAGGAAGACAACGTAATGGGTTATGTTTTCTCACATCTCAGTTAAAGTATATTGTCATGGATCATTCAAACATGTTGAGCTTGCCTTTCCCCCTCATGCTAGCCAAATTCCTTGCACCAAGTAGAGATACTACTTGTGCATCCAAATATCCTTAAACCCAGTTTTGCCATCAGAGTCCACCATACCTACCTATGGATTGAGTAATATCCTTCAAGTAAGTTGTCATCGGTGCAAGCAATAAAAATTGCTCTCTATATATGTATGATCTATTAGTTTGAAGAAAATAAGCTTTATACGATCTTGTTATGGAAGCAATAAAAGCGATGGACTGTATAATAAAGGTCCATATACAAGTGGCAATATAAAGTGACATTCTTTTGCATATTTTGTGCAACCAACCATAAAAGCGCATGACAACCTCTGCTTCCCTCTGCGAAGGGCCTATCTTTTACTTTATTGCTTTTTACTTTATGCAAGAGTCAAGGTGATCTTCACCTTTCCCTTTTTCATTTTATCCTTTGGCAAGCACCTCGTGTTGGGAAGATCCTGATATATATATCCAATTAGATGTAAGTTAGCATGAAGTATTATTGTTGACATCACCCAAAGGTGAATATGTTGGGAGGCAACACTATAAGCCCCTATCTTTCTCAGTGTCCGATTGAAACTCCATAACCATTAGTATTGCGTGAGTGTTAGCAATTGTAGAAGACTATATGATAGTTGAGTATGTGGAGTTTGCTAAATCAAATCTCCGACATAGACCCTTCCTGAAAATAAGATGAATTGCAATTGTTTGATGACTGAGAATGAAGTTTGCTAGTTTTCAAGAAAGTTTATGGTCTATGCTTTAACATGTGAATAGCTTGTTACTTGTTCGTGAGAAGTTTTATGAGATGAACTACTGCTATGACATATAGTCATGCTAGAAAAGGTGATTGAAATTATACTTGATCAAACTTGTGCACCTTCTAGCATTCACACTTCATAAATTCTTTCTTTTATCATTTACCTACTCGAGGACGAGCAGGAATTAAGCTTGGGGATGTTGATACGTCTCCAACGTATCTATAATTTATGAAGCATTCATGCTATTTTATCATCTGTTTTGGATGTTTACGGGCTTTATTATACACTTTTATATTATTTTTGGGACTAACCTACTAACCGGAGGCCCAGCCCATATTGTTGTTTTCTTGCCTATTTTAGTATTTCGAAGAAAAGGAATATCAACCAGAGTCCAGACGGAATGAAACCTTCGGGAGCGTGATTTTTGGAACGAACATGATCCAGGACACTTGGAGTTGAAGGCAAGGAAGCTTCGAGGTGGCCACAAGGGTGGGGGGCGCGCCCACCCCCTGGGCGCGCCCCCCTGTCTCATGGGCCCCTCGAGGCTCCCCTGACCGACTTTTTCGCCTATATATTCCCATATACCCTAAAACCATCGAAGCACACAATAGATTGGGAGTTCCGCCGCCGCAAGCCTTTGTAGCCACTGAGGGAGTCCTGGACTAGGGGGTGTCCGGATAGCCGGACTATCGATATCGCCGGACTCCCAGACTACGAAGATAGAAGATTGAAGACTCCGGCTCGTGTCCGGAAGGTACTTTACTTGGCGTGGAAGGCAAGCTTGGCAATACGGATATGTAGATCTCCTACCATTGTAACCGACTCTGTGTAACCCTAGCCTCTCCGGTGTCTATATAAACCGGAGGGCTTTAGTCCGTAGGACACAACATTACATCTCAACAATCATACCATAGGCTAGCTTCTAGGGTTTAGCCTCATTGATCTCGTGGTAGATCTACTCTTGTACTACCCATATCATCAATATTAATCAAGCGGGGCGTAGGGTATTACCTCCATCGAGAGGGCCTGAACACAGGTAAAAACATTGTGTCCCTCGTCTCCTGTTACCATCCGCCTAGACGCATAGTTCGGGACCCCTACCGAGATCCGCCGGTTTGACACCGACATTGGTGCTTTCATTGAGAGTTCCTCGTGTGTCGTCACCGATAGGCTCGATGGCTTCTTCGACCTTGATCTGTCGTGGTGAGACTTTTCTCCTGGACAGATCTTCGTATTCGGCGGCTTTGCCTGCGGGCAACTCTCTGGCCATCCGGAGCAGATTGAAAGCTACGCCCGGCGTCGTCGTCGATTCGAAGCCTAAACTTCACGGCCGATGACCGCGAAACTTGATCTTGACGGACTCGATCCACGCCAAGCGCACCGCGCTGCGACGATGGGCATGATCTGGCTCTGCCGCCGGACAGTGCTTTGGTGGCCGCACTTGAATCCGCCCCGGCTACTTGCCCGGAGCCGATTGCCCATGACGAGGGTCGGTGGATAGACGCCGCCCCAGGTGTCGTGGATTTGTCACGGCAGATGTCCTTAGTGTCAGGACTTAGTCGTGAGGCCAACGTATCTATGTGGTAGCTTGAGAGGGGTTGAGCGGAATCGAGAGACGCAACACAAGACAGGGATTTAGACAGCTTCGGGCCCCGGGAAACATCATCCGGTAAAAACCCTACATGCTGTTTGAGGCTAGGTCTCATTATCATCACGAGGGAGTCGCCGTAAACCAGCTCTCCTCTAGTTGTGTCTAGCCCTAGAGATTATTGCTTCTAACTCGTCCCTCTTTGGGGAGCCCTGCCCCTCCTTATATATGTTGAAGGGGCGGTTTACATGTGGAGTCCTATTAGGATTAGGACTAGTCTATCTCTAATACAAAACGGATACAAGTCCTAGTCTTAACTCCTTGTAAGGCAAATATTCCTTTCCTCTTAAACCGGCCCACAATGGTTGAACCGGCCTTCATGAACCGCCAGACAGGCCACGGGTCTTGCTGCTCCTCAGCCCTTTGCGGATTACCAATGAACTATAAATCGTCCAGTGCATGCAGTCACGGTGAATTGCCAAGTCCGGCGGTTTATCCTTCCGGCCGGTTTACACCGCGGGGCATATCCCCGACATTAGCCCCCAAGTTTAGCTTGGATTTATCCATGGTAAACTTATGCTGCAAATAAACACCAAACCCAATTTGACAGGTTGTGCTCCGGGTTAGGAATTCTTGCAGCAACCTGGGACTTGTAATTGACTGATGCCCATAAAACTTCAACCAATGTATCCCCCAAGGGCCGGGTCATTATGCAATAATGAGCAGGGACTTTGTAAATATAATCATGTAGATTTGAGCAATGATGTGTAGCCCCCAAGGGCCGGCTCAGTAAGATAGTATTGAGCTGGGATTTGATATATCCTTCAATGAAAATAACATCATATGATGTAACCCCCATCATGGGGCTTGAATCCACGTCCATAAGGTTAAGAGCCTTGTGCTTTACCAACTGAGCAGACGGGCCCTTCAATATAATGAAAATTTATGTACCTTGAATTATTGACATGAGCAATTGGTAGCCCCCAAGGGCTGGCTCATTTAATATGATGAGTCGGGTCTTCAATAAGATGAACAAAGAATGACTTTGCATTAGCCCCCAAGTGTCATGGTGCATGCTTGCAGCGACATGAGACTTGCATATTTGATGTAATCTCAACTTTAATAATGTAGTCCCCAAGTGCCGGGTTGTAAGCCTGCAGCAACTCGGGACTATTCCTTCAATTGTAGAATAAAAGCCATATCCATTGATAACATAATATCCATTGCGCTAAAGCGACTTTGAAAACCTCAATCATAATATTAATAACCATAATAAAAATCCAGCCATGTTGGCTATTCAAGATAATGTAATCCGGTATGAAACCTTATTCATCCAATATCTTAATGAAAATTCAGCCAAGTTTGGCTATTTGAATAATATAACCCAATGATTTATAAGCGCATGATTCCAATGGCGCAATCCAAATATATACTGGCGACTTATAGTCCCAAGCCAGGCCGGTTTAAGAAACACCGAAATAATTTCTCATCATATACTGGCGACTTATCGTCTTAAAGCCAGGCTGGTTTAATAAACACCAGATAATTTATCATCATGCTTTATTCAACCTGTCTCTGCATACAACAAGTTTAAAGTGTCCTGGCGGTTTACCGTCGGACGGGTCATAATGCCCAACATAGAACCCAGGTTTATAACGAAGGCTGCACTTAAGAATAATCAAATATGAAATATATCATACCTGTGACATTGAATAACATCATTGGTTTACCAACTTTTTATAGTAAGAGTGATAACCCCAATCTTGAGTAATGATAACTCCTTTCATACTGTGCCGGTTGATGATAAACCGTACCGGGTTGTGATAAACACCGGTTTAACCATATATAATACTGGCGACTCGTAGTCAAACCAGACCGGGCTGATAGTCTCCGGATTATAACTTGATTGTGTACTGACAACTTGTAGTTGAAAACTGAGCCGGGTTGATAACCACCGGTATACTCCATAATAGGATGGTAACAGAAAATCAAACCGGGCAGATAGTCTCCGGATTAAGAATTGACCGTGTTCCGTCAATTGACAGTCAAACCGGATTAAAACGTTGTCGGTTTAAAAACGCAACAAAAATCGAATAACAGTTATGAAAAAGATATGGAAGCAAAGGCAACAACTTTTTGCAAAAGAAAAGCTTTACTGAGCTGGTCAGATGGCATTACCATGGTCAGACGCAACCAAGCTCCCCGAAGGCGTAGCGATGGTGCAGCCAGGTCTCCAAAAGACTCGTGGCAATACGCCGGCCAAGTGGCATGACATTGGTTCGGGTTCGACCAAGCCCCCAAATGACTCTGACCCTGTAGGCCGACCAAGAGGCGTGACCGGTTCAGACTTGACCGTGTCCCCAAATGATCTGGTGGCTTTAGCCTATCAAAAGGTGTTGCTATGGTTCGGACACGACCAAAAAGCCCCCAAGTGATATAAAAAGCAAATGTCAAGGGGTAAACCGGAGGCCGCTTTAAGACAGAACCTCCGTGTAACCACGCATGATGTAAAAAAGAACAGAGACCCCGCTTTATGAAGCAGAAGCCCCCATGTGATCAATATGTTAGGCGAATAAAGGCAGGATACCCATGTTTGAACCGCGCATCATGGCAGCAGGTCCTCTTCGGTAATTTTTAACTTTTTTTTTGCAAGAGATACATTCTTCTTGAACCGGGATCTTTAACCGGATATTGAGAGCTTCAAAGCTTTGTGTTC
This sequence comes from Aegilops speltoides, assembly GCA_021437245.1. Taxonomy (NCBI): domain Eukaryota; kingdom Viridiplantae; phylum Streptophyta; class Magnoliopsida; order Poales; family Poaceae; genus Aegilops; species Aegilops speltoides. The sequence goes on from CM038145.1 coordinate 402,640,672, forward strand.
CCTTGAACCGGATTTTAAACCGGAATCTTCATTTTCAGCCGGAAATTTTCTGACGGCCTTTAAAACTCGAACTTGCGAGAAGTTAATTCCTTTTCGAACCGGAAATTCTTAAACCGGTTTGAGAGCTTGATGAGACCGGCTTCCTTGAGCCAGATTTTAAACCGAAATTTTTCGATGACCGGAACTTCTTCATTGAGCCGGGATTTTGTAATTGTCATATACTTTCCAAGCCGGAAATTTTCTGACGGCCTTCAAATAACAGTAGCCTCCGGGACCGGGTTATCTTTCCCTCCATTGTCCTGGGGTTTTTATATTTGCTGAAACTGGCAAGATTTGTTGCTTCATATCATCGTAGCCCCCGAGTCTCAAGGTGACTCGAGGAGTTGTCTTGAGATTCTCCATATTTGACCGTCATATAAACCGGCATAAGTTGTATATCATCGGTGTTTGATAGCCCGATGTGAATCCACAGAAGATTGAGGTGACTGCGGCGGGTTATAAATGATCCCGTATGAGCCGTGTCAGCAACTCGGCCAATAGTTCCTTCCAACTAGCGATTTGAATTTAACCAAAACTGTATTGGTGGTGACTTGTGCGCCTGCCCATTGAACCATCCAGTGCAGACGGCGGTTGATAATATATGATAATTTGCCTCCAATTTGAAAGAAAACCGGGCTACCCAAGCTGTGACTTGCTCATGCAGATATGTGCGGCCTGGTATGTTGATGTAGACCAGGCCGCGAGAGACGGATGGCAAGGACGACCGCATCATCAGAAGCGGCTTAGATAGATGAACCGGACACGGCGTTGTAAGCCGGCACGGACGGGAGAGTATGTGAACTTGTGTTTTGGTAACGAACAAAGTCCATTTTTTCACAAATTCTGTCTTGATAGCCCCGAGGCTTGAGGCGACTCGAGTCGTCCTCAAGCTCTTTATTCTGAAATAAAACACATGAATGCATTACACCGTTCGTGATATATACAACAAAATTAACTAATAATTTTGATGACTTTGTCAACTTGTGTTCAAGTTGTTAATCGTTTGACTCGACTAAGTAGGCTCACGCGTGGACTTTTTTCGTGGAATATGATATGTTCAAGGTCGACAAAGTCCATGATAAGCATCAGAGTCGATTGACAATACCATACCCACTACTTGGTGGTTTCTGAGTTGCATCGACTTAGTAAAGAACGAACATAAAATTATTTCGCTGATATGTAGGGCACCCATGTTTGAACTGTGCATCGTGGCAAATAGTCCTCTTTGGTAACCTTACGACTCAAGTTTATGAGAAGAAACGATAGCCCCCAAGATTAACTCAAAGGTGCCGGATATATTTAATTGGCTGAAAAAAAATGAAATTTAAATGTAAAAGTGACTTAGCTTGTTTTTATGATGTGGCATAAGCCGGCGAAGTAGGAGATGGTCCAGCAGAAGTCGTAGGCAGGTAACATAGATGAGGCATCCACGGCGTTGTACGCCAGTGCGGACAAGCAAGTTGTCCTCCTCGTTTTGAGCCGACGCGGACGCGAGAACCGGCCGCGAGAGCGGACGGGCGAGTCGTCCATGGTGTTGTAAACCGGTGCGGACGCACGAATCAATCACAGGCGCAGTCTCAGCTAGTTGATGTAGACCGGGCCGTACGGACGGCAGCTTGTGCGAGTCCACTCCTCGGGTAATATGTCACGGACTATTGCCGGGCGGAATATTGTCAGCCCATGCTCCATACCCATGTTATAAACCATATTTGTCGTGAATGATTGTCCTGTATATAAAAATACACAGACCAAAGTAATTGTTCTTTGACAAAAAATAATACGTGCTAATAAAGTAGACTTTAGATGGATAGCACCTGATTCGTTTAAGCCGGAAATAACCCGCCATGAAGTTGATGATCATTAGATGAAACTGTAATCAGTCACGGGTGAACCGGCCGCAGTGTATTAAATCGGTGCAGACTGGTGACCCGGCCGTGACGTTTGTAAGTCGGCGCGGACAATGAGTCGGCTACTTGCGCGGACGAATGTAAACCGAACAGCGGGGACGGTGATTTGCACGTGTATTCGTCGAGCAGCATGGCCCGGAGGAATGCTAGTACCAAATTATGCTGGCACGCGCTCCATGTCCGTGGTATAACAATACCCTTGTCATAAATAACTATCCTGCATAAAAACATTGCAGACCACAGCAAAGATAAATTGTTCCTTGATAAAAAACACTGTGTCGATAAAATATACTTAGATGAATATCACCTGATTTATCTATATGACCGATGATCCATAAGTAGCGTCAGGAGATATCCTTTGAGAATTTTGATCATTGTAACTCGATAACTGAGTCTCTGAAGGTGCAGTTGAAAGTCTTGAAAACTCTTCTCTGTTCTCACATGCTTGTAAATACTGAAAGGCCTTGCACGGGGCGGTTCAGCTCGGGTGGGAGACTTAAGAACGTCTCACAGTAACAACGCCGGCGGCTTTCAGGGCCGTGGCGAGATAGCATCAGCGGCGGCTCAGAGTGGCGCCGGCGATTTGGAATATTTTATCGCTGACAGAAGTGAGGCCTGGCAAGTCAAGGCAACGGCTGGCGTAGAAAACGGTGCAAACTCCAACCAGTTGACGAAGACTGATTTGACTAGCAATGGTCGTGTATGCTGTCCGGTAGCTTCAGTGCAGGAAACCGGTGCAATTGGTAACCCTTGATCAGCCTTAAAAGCTTCCTTTACGTGTGATAAGAGTAAAAAACCTTGGTCCTTGTGCCATTGGGGCAGTACGTGGAATCAACACGTACAATTTTTTGGAGGTCCTGTTGAATTTATTTGACAGGCGTACGACTCCGGCCGCAACTCGGCAGATCAGACTGAGTAAGATTCTCCTGTTTTGTCCTGATAATATGCAGCTGCAACAGCAGCGTACAATGATTTTTTTTAGCAGAATCACAGACACCTCTTTTTGCTTGGCGGCCGGCGGAATTTTAATAGCGGTGGCTGACGCAGGCGCCTCGGGGCGAACTCAGAAACTAGGTTGCGACTGCTCCGTTTCCGGGTCAAAGTACTATTGAGATTTCCTTGGATCTGACTCGGCCTTCACTTTAGAAAAAAGGGTGTGGCCACAGTTGATTTCTCTCAGGCGCCGTACATACGACACGGCGTACACATCTCGCCCAACGATGACACCATGAAAAATCTGTCTCGATCTCAGACTCGGCAGATCACCACGGCGCGTGAGGCGGCCGCACATCATATAACCCTAAAATAATCTCAATTCTCATACCTGCCGCGGTAAACTGATTCTTCAAACTGCTTGTCACGGATGATGCAGATCCTTCAAACTGATTCTTCATCTGAAAAATTGCGAACTTCTCAAACCCTAGAAAAGATCCCTTCAAGAACTCATCACCACCGTGCGCAGGCCCCACGGTGGGCGCCAACTGTCGTGGATTTGTCACGGCAGATGTCCTTAGTGTCAGGACTTAGTCGCGAGGCCAACGTATCTATGTGGTAGCTTGAGAGGGCTTGAGCGAAATCGAGAGACGCAACACAAGACAGGGATTTAGACAGCTTCGGGCCCCGGGAAACATCATCCGGTAAAAACCCTACATGCTGTTTGAGGCTAGGTCTCATTATCATCACGAGGGAGTCGCCGTAAACCGGCTCTCCTCTAGTTGTGTCTAGCCCTAGAGATTATTGCTTCTAACTCGTCCCTCTTTGGGGAGCCCTGCCCCTCCTTATATATGTTGAAGGGGCGGTTTACATGTGGAGTCCTATTAGGATTAGGACTAGTCTATCTCTAATACAAACCGGATACAAGTCCTAGTCTTAACTCCTTGTAAGGCAAATATTCCTTTCCTCTTAAACCGCCCACAATGGTTGAACTGCCTTCATGAACCGCCAGACAGGCCACGGGTCTTGTTGCTCCTCGGCCCGCTGCGGATTACCAATGAACTATAAATCGTGCAGTGCATGCAGTCACGGTGAATTGCCAAGTCCGGCCGGTTTATCCTTCCGGCCGGTTTACACCGCGGGGCATATCCCCGACACCAGGGGCTTCAACATCTTCGATGGAGCCGAATACCGATTTTGTCCCTTGCGAAACTCGTGATCCCGAGACGCGGACTCGAGCGGACTCCGAGCCTCCAGCGCCCGCCAATTAAGCGAGATTAGGCGCCGGTTATGGAATTCACCGCGCGGACATCTTTCAACACTCGCCTTTTGGCGATATCCTGAATTCCTGAAGCATCTCTCGCTATCGGAGAATCTGGCGGACTATGGCGGGGCGGTTGGAATACGGACAATGAAGAAATTGAGCCCACCCACCACCCACTTTCTAGCCAGCGTCGAAGATCTAACCGACATGCTAGACTACGACTCGATGACATCGGCGCTATGGGCGATGATGCCGGAGGCGAACAGAGACCAGCGCCCACGGGCAATGGAAGGCCACCTCGTCGTCAGCGTCTACATGGTGGATACCCCAAAAGAAGGGGATGGCGAGAAAGCAGCGGAGGAAGATTCTCTAAAGAAGCAACCCAAACGCCGGCGTCAGCGGCGCCGCTCTAAATCCCGCCACAACAAGAATGAAGAATCCGGCACGGGAGATAATAACACCCCGGAGAGTGCCGAAGACAAACCCCTTCAGCAAGACTCAGCAAAGGAGGATGTAGAAGCAAGCCCTCACAAAAGGGCGGCAGAAGAAAAGATTGAGGATCACAACTATGTACCTCCCTCCGAAGACGAAACAAGCCCCAATGACGACGAACTCGAAGAGCCCGTCGAACAAGATCTTTGCAAACGCAGGCTCATCGCTACAGCAAGAAGCCTGAAGAAGGAAAAATGGAAGCTCAACACAGCGGAAGACGCGCTCCGGATAAGATGGAGCAAAGTGCTCAAAACCGCAGACAAACACGGCAACAACCACCAATCGAAGAGCTACCCGAAGCCCAAGCTGCTCCCAGAATTCGACGAAGAGGCCATAAAGCCCCCACCGTCAAATGGCCCAGCCAGGTCCATCTACGGACCCAAAAGGAAAGCCCTAATAAGCAAAGGAACACGTCAAGTGTCCGACGATAGCGGCACGTACAAGTATAGGGGCGCCGCACACCCACTATGCTTCACAGACGAGGTGCTGGAACATGAATTCCCAGCAGGGTTTTAACCCATAAACATAGAAGCCTACGATGGAACAACATACCACAGATGCGGATAGAAGACTATATCTGCATATACATATGGCGGAGAAGCGATCTCCACGCCATAAAATATCTACCCTCAAGCTCAAAGGGCCAGCCGTCATTGGCTCAAAAGCCTCCTAGAAAACACTTGTTGGAAGTTGGGAAGAGCTCGAGGAAGCGTTTAGAGCAAATTTTCAAGGGACTTATGTCCGGCCTCCGGATCTGAGACGACCTAAGTCACATAACTCAACAGCCCGGAGAGTCGGTGAAATTGCAGAACAGGTTCCTTACCAAAAGAACCAAATAGTCGATTGTCCGGACGCCAGCTTTTAAGCACAATGTCCGAGATGAATGGCTCGCCAGACACCTCGGTCAAGAGAAACCGAGGACAATGACCGCATTAACAAGCCTCATGACCCGCTTTTGCGGAGAGAGGACAGCTGGTTGGCAAGAAGCGGCACCAAATGACCCAAGTACATCCGAGATAAAAGATGGAACGGAAAATCACGGCAGAAAAAGAACAGCGCCGAATAAAGAGAAAAGCCCAAAAGCACGGCGATCAACGCCGGATTTAAAAGCTCACGGCGAACAATAAAGCTCAACCCATCAAGGGCGACAATGACGAACTGTCTAACCTACACAAAATTCGGGTCGGATATGTCAAATCCACGGTACCCGGAAGGCTCGCAAATCACACCCACGAGGATTGTTGGGTTTTCAAACAGTCCGGCCGACTAAGCGCCGAACGCAAAGGGCTCGGCGCGTTAAGCGAAGAAGATAAACCCGCCAGGCGGGCACCGAAAACAAAGACTTTCCCACAAGGGGTCAAAGCGATAAACTCACTTCGTGTGAGGACACGGAAAAATAGTGCGGCACTTTCTAAAAAGAGCTTCGCACGGTCCGCCCATAAACCATAGAGATTGGATATCAAAACCAATCACTTTCGACCACCGAGATTATTCCAAAAGTGTTGAACATGGGGGCGGACTCCCGATATTGAATCCGATAATAGACGGACTACAATTCACAAACGTCCTAATGGGCGGAGGCGGTGACTTAAACCTGCTATATTCAAACACAATCCGTCGGATGGGGATAGACCCTACCAAAATTCGACACAGCCGCACTTCCTTCAAAGGAGTTACGCGAGGCCCTTACGCCAAGTGCAGGCTCGATATTACTCGAAGTCGTGTTGGATCGCCGAACAATTTTCGACGAGAAAGTTAATTTTCCATATCGTCCCATTTAAAAGTGAACATCAAGCACTATTGGGACGAAAGGCTTTTGTCCGCTTCAACCCCATACCGCATTACGCGTCTCTTACACTTAAGATGCCGGTCCACATGGCACCATTTCAGTCGAGGTCACTTAAAGACCCGGATTCGGATAGACGAATCCGGACTCAGCGAGTAGGGCTCCCTAGCCGCATACCCTTTCATAAGGGGCTGCGCGCACAACTAACCGCGGTTTCATATAAACCTAGCTTTAAATATTTGCACTTATTATTTTGCATTATTTTCGCATGAACTATTTCTAAAACTAAAATGTTCCTCTTTTTCTACAGATGAACAAACGTGCGTACCCGTCCAGGATAACGGCATAGCGGAGACCTGGTATGAGCGTGCGGTAGGGACCCGTCGCAAGGATTCTTTTCAGATTAAGACCCTACGTAGACCTTTTTATTACTGTCTCTTGTTGTTAATCTCCCTTGGCTTCCTCCTATAGCCAAAGCGGAGCCCGACGTTTTGGCATTGGCCGCGTCGGAAGACAATGCCCGTGCCGGACACAAGGGGTTTAGGGCATAATTCTGCCGTTATCATAAAGTCCGAACACCTTCGGAGTGTTCGGCGTCTCAAGTTGGGCATTATATGCATCAGCTCGAATCATGTCTTTGGTCAAATGTTGGGTTTGCCCGGCTCCGTGTTTTGCTGCCTTCGTTCCGTATCACCCGGCTAACGCGGCACCGGTGAACTACGGCGATTGTGCCCGATTCGGCTGGGCAAGCGCCTCGATGAAAGCCAAAACGGACTATCATGATATAGCGAGAGTCCGTCAGCCACTTGATCGACCACGGAATGTTTAGAATTCCCGCTTTGACGAAGGGCGCTTCGGTCGGACACATCGCACCCGAATCCGGAGATGTGCGGTGTCATTAGGGGCTATATCGTAGCCCCACCCTCGAGCTCCATTGGTTAAGTGAAAGAGATAAAGCACTATAGTCCGGATTGCCTCGTTCGCTATGCTACCACCTCCTTATAACAGGACCGAGACGTCGGATTAAAGTGTGAAAAAGCGCTATTTTGCGAACACCCCAGCACCTTGTGCAAGGGGCTGAAGCAAGATCGCATCTTCGGGTTATACACAAGTATCATAAGCGACCGCCACAGAGAAGTTTTACTACTTGGAAGCACAAGTATAAAAAGCATTCACACTATAATCATTGATATACAAGTTAATGCGTTCAATTGAACGTTACATTCTTTGAGCACTGCGACTCTATTATACGAGCGCCGCGCATAACTTCCCCGAAATAATGCTCGGCAGGAAGCTGGTTCCCATCCGAACCCTGGGCAGCAACAGCGGTGGCATCCATCTCCGGACACTGCGCCTTTCCACGGGCCAGAGCCATCCGCGCGACCTCGATGCAAGTCGACCGCTTCATCTCCTTGATATGCGGCACCGCCCCAAGGAACTGCTGCAGTAGGCCGAAATAGCTCGTCGCCTTGGACCTCTATGGCCACACATGGGCCACGATGTCAGTCATAGCCAGCCCGGACAGTCAATTCAGTTCGGCCCATTCGACCAACCTGTCCGACAGAGGAAGAGGGCGATCCGGACTGTGGAATTGAGTCCAATATAACTCTTCCACCTCGTGATCCCCGGCTCGAAGTGCTTAACGGCATCACCGCTTTCGCAGCCAAGTCCATATAAAGATCCTCCGAACTCCACCGCGCTCAAATTTAGCGTGCTTGGCATCCATAAACCGGCGACGCGCAAGCGGCTTGCCACCGTGATTTCTCCGGCTTGGCGCAGCTCCTCCTTCATAGCCCGCATTGCAGAACGGGCATCCTTGGCTTCGGCGGTGGCCTTCTTCAGGTCTTCCCGCTCCGATAGGCGCTCCTTTTCAAGAGCCTCGCTACGGTCGGTAGCATCCTTTAAATTCTTGGCCAATTCGGCCACCTCCGCCCTACTTAGGCAGTGCGCAGCCTTTTCGGCCTTCAACTCCTCGGCCGCCCTCGCGGCAGCCGCATCACTCCTTCGGGCTTGCTCCTTAGCTTGTGCAAGCTCGGCCCGAAGTCTCTCCACAGCAGCAGCACTGTCTGCATAAACAGCATATAACTTATCAGAGGAGGGCTTTAACCCACTCAATAAAGCGGCTACGGAGAATTTATTTACCTTGCGACTCGTCAAGTCGCTGATTGACAAGTCCGATGTCAGCATCTGCCATGTCCAGTTGCCGACTCAGTTCGGCAAACTGATCAGTCCGGCTGGCCCCCGGACTATCCGCCACCTATGCCAGAACGGCGGTATTCATTACCTGAGACATTTAGGTTTTCGATCCTCGGTACGCTGTCGTCTTCGACAACCTACCGATTCTCAGGGGCTACTATCTATACAGGGCGCATTTTTCATATGCACAACTGTTAAAAAACAAAGGGGTACGCCATTTTCGCATACCTCAAATCCCGCCAGCAAGCTCATGGCGGCCTCACGGTGATGTTCTGAAATTGACGCCCTCTCAAGCAATCCGCTTTCAGCGGACGAAATCCTTCCAATCACCATACGCATTAACGCACGGTGATCTTCTGAAATGGACGCCCTCTCAAGCAAACTCTTCAGTTCTCCCGGCCGGACTCTGGTGGGTGTTGAACTCCTTGGCCCCTCTGAACTCAGGGACGCCCTCCGTGACGACACTTCGGGCTCGCCTGCCTCATCTGGCGGCGCGGCAGACGGAGGCGTATCGCTCTCCATCATCTCCGGAAGAAGATCCCCCAAGGACGAACTCATCTGAGACGGCTGCAGATCCGAACTGCGATATAAATATTTCGGTTACCTACAGAAGCATAAACGAAGGTACTTCCTCATTAAAACTTTCTCTTTCATACTCACGGCTCGTTGGAGGGCTGGTCCTTGGGCGATGATTGCGCGTCCGGATTCTCTCCGGACGCCGGACTTCAGTGGGGATTTCTTCCCACGCTTAGGGGCTGGGACCTCCGGATCTTCGGAGGCGGTCCTCTTCTCCTTCTGAAGGGAGGGATCCTTGGTTCCCTCCTCCTCAGTCGCCCTTTTGGATGAAGTATTTGTTGGGGAACGTAGTAATTTCAAAAATTTCCTCGCACACGCAAGATCATGGTGATGTATAGCAACGAGAGGAGAGTGTTGTCCACATACCCTTGTAGACCAAGCGAAGCGATCACAATGTAGAGGAAGTAGTCATCGTTCTCCTCGCGATCCGACCGATCCGGCGCCGTTACTCCGGCGCCCGAGTTCTTGACACGTACAGCTCGATGGCGTCCCTCGTACTCGATCCAGCCGAGTGTCGAGGAGAGTTCCACGGACGACGGCGTGGTGGCGATCTTGATGTTTCACGGCGCGCGAGGCTTCGCCTAAGCTTCGCGACGGTATAACCGAGGTGGAATATGGTGGAGGGGCACCGCACGGCTAAGGAACGATCTCACGATCAACTTGTGTGTTCCAAGGTGCCCCCTGCCCCGTATATAAAGGAGCAAGGGGAGGGGCCGCGGCCAAGGGAGGCGCGCCAAGGAGTCCTACTCCCTCCGGGTAGGATTCCCCCAATCCTAGTTGGACTAGGATTCCCGGAGGGGAAAGAGAGAGAGGGGCGGCCCTTCTCCTAGTCCTAGTAGGACTAGGGAAGGGGGAGGCGCGCCCCCCTAGGGCTGGCCCTTCTCCTTTCCACTAAGGCCCATCGAGGCCCATTTACCTCCGGGGTTCCGTAACCTCCGGTACTCGGTAAATTCCGTTTTACCGGAACCATTCGAACTCCAAACATAGGCTTCCAATATATCAATCTTTATGTCTCGACCATTCCGAGACTCCTCGTCATGTCCGTGATCACATCCGGGACTCGAACTTCTTCGGTACATCAAAATACATAAACTCATAATAAGCATCATCGAAACCTTAAGCGTGCGGACCCTACGGTTCGAGAACAATGTAGACATGACCTAGAACTATTCACGGTCAATAACCAACAGCGGGACCTGGATGCCCATATTGGTTCCTACATATTCTCGAAGATCTTTATCGGTCGGACCGCATAACAACATCGTTGTTCCTTTGTCATCGGTATGTTACTTGCCCGAGATTCGATCGTCGGTATCAATACCTAGTTCAATCTCGTTACGGCAAGTCTCTTTACTCGTTCCGTAATACATCATCTCACAACTAACTCATTAGTTGTAGTGCTTGCAAGGCTTAAGTGATGTGCATTACCGAGAGGGCCCAGAGATACCTCTCCGACAATCGGAGTGACAAAACCTAATCTCGAAATCGCCAACCCAACATCTGCCTTTGGAGACACCTGTAGTACTCCTTTATAATCACCCGATTCGTTGTGACGTTTGGTAGCACCAAAGTGTTCCTCCGTAAACGCAGGAGTTGCATAATCTCATAGTTATAGGAACATGTATATGTTATGGATAAAAGCGGTAGCAACATACTAAGCGATCGTGTGCTAAGCTAAGGGAATGGGTCATGTCAATCGAGATCATTCTACTAATGATGTGACCTCATTAATCAAATAACAACTCCTTGTTCATGGTTAGGAAACATAACCATCTTTGATTAATAAGCTAGTCTAGTAGAGGCATACTAGTGACATGTTGTTTTGTCTATGCATTCACACATGTATCATGTTTCCGGTTAATACAATTCTAGCATGAATGATAAAATTTATCATGAAATAAGGAAATAAATAATAACTTTATTATTGCCTCTAGGGCATATTTCCTTGATCTCCCACTTGCACTAGAGTCAATAATCTAGATTACATAGTAATGATTCTAACACCCATGGAGTCTTGGTGCTGATCATGTTTTGCTCGTGGAAGAGGCTTAGTCAACGGTGCGCAACATTCAGATCCGTATGTATCTTGCAAATCTCTATGTCTCCCGTCTGGACTAAGTCCGGATGGAATTGAAGCGTCTCTTGATGTGCTTGGTCCTCTTGTGAAATCTGGATTCCTTCGCTAAGGCAATTGCTCGATATTGTCACGAAGATTTTCATTGGACCCGATGCACTAGGTATGACACCTAGATCGGATATGAACTCCTTCATCCGCACTCCTTCATTAGCTGCTTCGAAGCTGCTATGTATTCCGCTTCACATGTAGATCCCGCTTCTGACGCTTTGTTTAGAACTGCACCAACCGACAGCTCCTCCGTTTAGTGTAAATCGTATCCGGTCTGCGATTTAGAATCGTCCGGATCGGTGTCAAAGCTTGCATCAACGTAACCGTTTACGATGAGCTCTTTGTCACCTCCATATCTGAAACATATCCTTAGTCCTTTTCGGTATTTCAGGATGTTCTTGACCGCTGTCGATGATCCACTCTGGATTACTTTGGTACCTCCTGCTAGGCTTATAGCAAGGCACACATCAGGTCAGGTACACAGCATTGCATACATGATAGAGCCTATGGCTGAAGCATAGGAACATCTTTCATTTTCTCTCTATCTTCTGCGGTGGTGGGCATTGAGTCGACTCAACTTCACACCTTGTAACACGAGCAAGAACCCTTTCTTTGCTTGATCCATTTTGAACTTCTTCAAAACTTTGTCAAGGTATGTGCTTTGTGAAAGTCAATTAAGCGTCTTGATCTATCTCTATAGATCTTGATGCCCAATATGTAAGCAGCTTCACGAGGTCTTTCATTGAAAAACTCTTATTCAAGTATCCTTTATGCTATCCAGAATTCTATATCATTTCCGATTAGCAATATGTCATCCACATATAATATCGAAATGCTCTGAGCTCCCACTCACTTTCTTGTAAATACAGAGCTTCTCCAAAAGTCTCAGACAAACCCAAATGCTTTGATCACACTATCAAAGCGTTTATTCCAACTCGAGATGCTTGCACCAGTCCATAGATGGATCGCTGGAGCTTGCACACTTTGTTAGCTCCTTTGGATCGATAAAACCTTCGGTTGCATCATATACAACTCTTCTTCCGAAATCCATTCAGAATGCAGTCTTTACATCCATTTGCCAAATTTCATAATCATAAAATCGGCAATTGCTAACATGATTCGGACGGACTTAAGCATCGCTTCGGGTGAGAAGGTCTCATCGTAGTCAATCCCTTGAACTTGTCGAAAACCCTTTGCGACAAGTCGAGCTTTGTAAACGATAACATTACCGTCGTCGGTCTTCTTCTTGAAGATCCACTTGTTTTCTATTGCTTGCCTACCCTCGGGCAAGTCAACCAAAGTCCATACTTTGTTTTCATACATGGATCCCATCTCAGATTTCATGGCCTCAAGCCATTTTGCGAATCTGGGCTCACCATCGCTTCTTCATAGTTCGTAGGTTCATCATGATCTAGTAGCATGACTTCCGAACAGGATTACCGTACCACTCAGTGCGGATCTTACTCTGGTTGATCTCGAGGTTCTGCGAGTAACTTGATCTCAAGTTTCATGATCAACATCATCAACTTCCTCACTACTTGGTGTAGGTGTCTCGAAACTGGTTTCTGCGGCGAACTACTTTCAAGTAAGGGAGAAGGTACTATTACCTCATCAAGTTCCACTTTCCTCCCACTCACTTTTTTCGAGAGAAACTCCTTCTCTAGAAAGGATCCATTCTTAACAACGAATGTCTTGCCTTCGGATCTGTGATAGAAGGTGTACCCAACTGTTTCCTTTGGGTATCCTATGAAGACACATTTCTCGATTTGGGTTCGAGCTTATCGGGTTGAAGCTTTTTCACATAAGCATCGTATCCCCAAACTTTAAGAAACGACAACTTTGGTTTCTTGCTAAACCACAGTTCATAAGGTGTCGTCTCAGCAGTTTCGGCGGTGTTCTATTCAGGTGAATGCGGCTGTCTCTAGAGCATAACCCCAAAACGATAGTGGTAAATCTGTAAGAGACATCATAGATCGTACCATATCTAGTAAAGTACGATTCGACGTTCGGACACACCATTACGTTGTGGTGTTCGGGTGGCGTGAGTTCTTGAAACTATTCGCATTGTTTCAAATGTAGACCAAACTCGTAACTCAAATATTCACCTCCACGATCGGATCGTAGAAACTTAATTTTCTTGTTACGATGATTTTCAACTTCACTCTGAAATTCTTTGAACTTTTCAAGCGTTTCAGACTTATGTTTCATTAAGTAGATATACCCATATCTGCTTAAGTCATCTGTGAAGGTGAGAAAATAACGATATCCGCCACGAGCCTCAATATTCATCGGACCACATACATCTGTATGTATGATTTCCAACAAATCTGTTGCTCTCTCCATAGTACCGGAGAACGGTGTTCTAGTCATCTTGCCCATGAGGCACGGTTACGCAAGTGCCAAGTGATTCATAATCAAGTGACTCCAAAAGTCCATCAAGCATGGAGTTTCTTCATGCGCTTTACACCGATATGACCTAAACGGCAGTGCCACAAATAAGTTGCACTATCATTATCAACTCTGCATCTTTTGGTTTCAACATTATGAATATGTGTATCACTACTATCGAGATTCATAAGAAATAGACCACTCCTCAAGGGTGCATGACCATAAAAGATATTACTCATATAAATAGAACAACCATTATTCTCGATTTAAATGAATAACCGTCTCGCATCAAACAAGATCCAGATATAATGTTCATGCTCAACGCAGCACCAAATAACAATTATTTAGGTCTAAAACTAATCCGAAGGTAGATGTAGAGGTAGCGTGCCGACCGCGATCACATCGACTTTGGAACCATTTCCCACGCGCATCGTCACCTCGTCCTTTGCGAGTTAAGCAATCAGTAGTCCTGTTTGAGTTGCAAATATTAGCAATGAACCAGTATCAAATACCAGTGCTACTACGAGCTCTAGTAAGGTACACATCAATAACATGTATATCACATATACCTTTGTTCACCTTGCCATCCTTCTTATCCGCCAAATACTTGGGGCAGTTCCGCTTCCGAAGACGATCGCTTGCGGTAGAAGCACTCGATTTCAGGTTTAGGGCCGACTTGGGTTTCTTCTCTGAGCAGCAACTTGCTTGCTGTTCTTCTTGAATTCCTTCTTCTTCCCTTTGCCTTTCTTCTTGAAACTAGTGGTCTTATTGACCATCAACACTTGATGCTCCTTCTTGATTTCTACCTCCGCAGCCTTTAGCATTGCGAAGAGCTCGGTATAGTCTTTACTAACCCTTGCATATTATAGTTCATCACGAAGCCTTTGTAGCTTGGTGGCGGTGATTGAAGAATTACATCAATGACACAATCATCCGGAAGATTAACTCCCAATTGTGTCAAGTGATTGTAGTACCCGGACATTACGAGTATATGCTCACTAATGAACTATTCTCCTCCATCTTGCAGCTATAGAACTTATTGGAGACTTCATATCTCTCAATCCGGGCATTACATTTGGAATATTAACTTCAACTCTGGAACATCTCATATGCTCCATGACGTTCAAAACGTCGTTGAAGTCCCGGTTCTAAGCCGTAAAGCATGGCACATCGAACTATAGAGTAGTCATCAGCTTTGCTCGCGAGACGTTCACAACATCTGGCGTTGCTCCAAAGACGAGTTCTGTCACCTAGCGGTGCATCCAGGGCGTAGCTCTTACGTGCAGCAATGAGGATGATCCTCAAATTACGGACCCAATCCGTGTAATTGCTACCATCATCTTTCAACTTTGCTTTCTCAAGGAACGCATTAAAATTCAACGGAACAACAAAGACGAGCCATCTATCTACAATCAAACATAAACAAGCAAGATACTATCAGGTACTAAGTTCATGATAAATTTTAAGTTCAATTAATCATATTACTTAAGAACTCCCACTTAGAAAAACATCTCTCTAGTCATCTAAGTGATCACGTGATCCAAATCAACTAAACCATAACCGATCATCACGTGAAATGGAGTAGTTTTCAATGGTGAACATCTTATGTTGATCATATCTACTATATGATTCACGCTCGACCTTTCGGTCTCCGTGTTCGAGGCCATATCTGCATATGCTAGGCTCGTCAAGTATAACCCGAGTATTCTGCGTGTGCAAAACTGGCTTGCACCGTTGTAGATGGACGTGAGAGCTTATCACACCGATCATCACGTGGTGTCCGGGCACGACGAACTTTGGCAGCGGTGCATACTCGGGAGAACACTTCTTGATAATTTAGTGAGAGATCATCTTATAATGCTACCGTCAATCAAAGCAAGATAAGATGCATAAAAGGATAAACATCACATGCAAATCAATATAAGTGATATGATATGGTCATCATCATCTTGTGCTTCATGATCTCCATCTTGTTGCACCACCATGATCACCATCGTCACCGGCGACACCTTGATCTCCATCGCAGCATCGTTGTCGTCTCGCCAAACTTATGCTTCTCGACTATCGCTACCGCTTAGTGATAAAGTAAAGCATTACGAAGCGATTGCATTGCATACAATAAGCGACAACCATATGGCTCCTGCCGATTGCGATAACCGGTTACAAAACATGATCATCTCATACAATAAAATATATCATCACGTCTTGACCATATCACATCACAACATGCCTGCAAAAACAAGTTAGGCGTCCTCTACTTTGTTGTTGCAAATTTTACGTGGCTGCTACGGGCTTAAGCAAGAACCAGTCTCACCTCGCATCAAAACCACAGCGATACTTCGTCAAATAGACTCGTTTAACCTTCTCAAGGACCGGGCGTAGCCACTCAGTTCAACTAAAGTGAGAGAGCAGGCACCCACCAGTCACCTTTAAGCAACGAGTGCTCGTGGCGGTGAAACCAGTCTCGCGTAAGCGTCTGGCGTAATGTCGGTGCAGGCGCTTCATCTCACAATACCGCTGAACCAAAGTATGACATGCGGTAGGTAGTATGACTTGTATCGCCCACAACTCACTTGTGTTCTACTCGTGCAAAACATCAAACCATAGAAAAACCTAGGCTCGGATGCCCTTTGTTGGGGAACGTAGTAATTTCAAAAATTTTCCTACGCACACGCAAGATCATGGTGATGTATAGCAACGAGAGGGAGAGTGTTGTCCACATACCCTTGTAGACCCGGCGAAGCGATCTGGCGTAGAGGAAGTAGTCGTCGTTCTCCTCGCGATCCGACCGATCCGGCGCCGTTACTCCGATGCCCCGAGTTCTTGACACACGTACAGCTCGATGGCGTCCCTCGTACTCGATCCAGCCGAGTGTCGAGGAGAGTTCCGTCGACCTGACGGCGTGGTGACGATCTTGATGTTTCACGGCGCGGGCTTCGCCTAAGCTTCGCGACGGTATAACCGAGGTGGAATATGGTGGAGGGGCACCGCACACGGCTAAGGAGCGATCTCACGATCAACTTGTGTGTTCAAGGTGCCCCCTGCCCCGTATATAAAGGAGCAAGGGGAGGGGCCGGCCAAGGGAGGCGCCAAGGGAGTCCTACTCCCTCTGGGAGTAGGATTCCCCCAATCCTAGTTGGACTAGGATTCCCGGAGGGGGAAGGAGAGAGAGGGGGCGGGCCCCCTTCTCCTAGTCCTAGTAGGACTAGGGAAGGGGGGCCTTACCCCACCTAGGGCTGGCCCTTCTCCTTTCCACTAGGGCCCATCGAGGCCCATTTACCTCCCGGGGGGTTCCGGTAACCTCCCGGTACTCCGGTAAATTCCCGTTTTAGCCCGGAACCATTCCGAACTCCAAACATAGGCTTCCAATATATCAATCTTTATGTCTCGACCATTCCGAGACTCCTCGTCATGTCCGTGATCACATCCGGGACTCCGAACTTCTTCGGTACATCAAAATACATAAACTCATAATAACATCGCCATCGAAACCTTAAGCGTGCGGACCCTACGGTTCGAGAACAATGTAGACATGACCTAGAACTATTCACGGTCAATAACCAACAGCGGGACCTGGATGCCCATATTGGTTCCTACATATTCTCGAAGATCTTTATCGGTCGGACCGCATAACAACATCGTTGTTCCCTTTGTCATCGGTATGTTACTTGCCGAGATTCGATCGTCGGTATCCAATACCTAGTTCAATCTCGTTACGGCAAGTCTCTTTACTCGTTCCGTAATACATCATCTCACAACTAACTCATTAGTTGTAGTGCTTGCAAGGCTTAAGTGATGTGCATTACCGAGAGGGCCGAGATACCTCTCCGACAATCGGAGTGACAAAACCTAATCTCGAAATCGCCAACCCAACATCGCCTTTGGAGACACTGTAGTACTCCTTTATAATCACCCGATTCGTTGTGACGTTTGGTAGCACCAAAGTGTTCCTCCGTAAACAGGAGTTGCATAATCTCATAGTTATAGGAACATGTATATGTTATGGATAAAAGCAGTAGCAACATACTAAACGATCGTGTGCTAAGCTAAGGGAATGGGTCATGTCAATCAGATCATTCTACTAATGATGTGACCTCATTAATCAAATAACAACTCCTTGTTCATGGTTAGGAAACATAACCATCTTTGATTAATAAGCTAGTCTAGTAGAGGCATACTAGTGACATGTTGTTTTGTCTATGCATTCACACATGTATCATGTTTCCGGTTAATACAATTCTAGCATGAATGATAAACATTTATCATGAAATAAGGAAATAAATAATAACTTTATTATTGCCTCTAGGGCATATTTCCTTCAGTATTAGCTCCTTTATCTCCCCCGTCGCCCCCCTCTGTGGGCGCAACCTCCAACATTCTGACCAGCACGAGCTCCAGTGCGGTCTCTGGGACGGGGGCCGGACACCTTATCAGCCTTGATCGCGCCACCCATTCCTGTAGAGAATAAAAAAGGGGTCAGGAGATGATATTTTGAAAGGCATACAGATAGAACGTCCGAGCTTTGAGCTACTTACCTGAGTATCCGGGCGATCGCGGCTTAAGCCTGCGTCCTCGGCCGAATCCGGACACGCTACCTGCGGTCCAAGAACAGCTTGTACATCTCCATGGGTGTCGCGCCCATAAAATGCTGGAGAATCGAGGTCCCTCCGGATTGAACTCCCATAGCCGGAGAAGACGGCGTTTGCGGTGGTAGGAGGTGCCGACTAGCATGACTTGCATCACCTTGACCAGGCCGATCTCCCTTGTTTGGAGGTCTCGAATCCGGCCTGCAGTGCGGGCACGCCCCTCGGGCGGCCCCAGTTGAGCCCTTGGTTGACCCACGACATCGATTCTTTGTGGAGTTCCCGGCGGAAGGAGGCGGCGGCTTCTTTGCGCCCCTGGAGCGGTGATGTAGAACCACTCCTGCTGCCACAATCCTGTTCCTCTTGGAAGGAACCTTGAGCCACGGGCATCGACCTTCTTGCTTATGGTCGCCCGCCACACTCCGCTTGCGCCCCGATCATCTTGGCTCCACCTTGAATGTTTTCAGCCACAGGCCGAAGTGGGGATGATGCGGAGGAAGGCTTCATGACGATGATAAATGCGGAGATATGGAGGATGGACTCGGAGCCAAGTCGTGGAAGTCCAGCCCGTAGAAGAACAGAGCCCCCCTCACGAAAGGATCCGTCGGAAGCCCAGTCCCCGACGGAGGTGAGATCTTGGCAGCGTATTCGCGGGCTCGAGGCTGGCACGGCCTGCCCAGGGGCAGGCAACCTGTGCGAAACTTCATAGGCCAGGTACTTGGCCTCACGCAACTTCAATATGTCCTCCTCCGTGATAGAGGAGGGCACCCACCGGCCCTGGAGGTCGGAGCCGGACATTGCTGTAGATCCGAAGCGCTCGAGTCTGAAGCTCTTGGTGTTGGGCGGGGGAGCGGAGGAAAGATTCGATCGAGGTCGAGAGACAAGGACAGGCCTTGGTCCTCTTATAAAGGAAAATAATACCAAGGGCCGTCTCGTGACCGTTTGAGATTCCCTTTGATAGAGGAGGCGTGGCGGCGGAACGGTTGGGTTACCCACGCACGTATTGATGAGGATCCCGAATAAAGGGAACACGATCTCTGCTTGACAGGACATGCCAAAAACCGCTTCGCTAAACGTCTTTGGCGGAATAATAAAACGATTCAAGCGAGGGCTTGGCTGCGGTGTGATATCACGCTGCGTATTACGTCAGCAGATTGAACTAAGTGTGTATTTTATTCTCTCTACGTTGGAATGTGGAAATTATTTTGCAGAGCCGGACACTATCCTGGTGTTCATTATCTTCTCCGGATTATTCAAGGGAGAAACCCGCCTTGCAATGCCGAACATTATGCACGCCGGACTTATCGCCATTGAAGACTGGTTCAGGGGCTACTGAGGGAGTCCTGGACTAGGGGGTGTCCGGATAGCGGACTATCGATATCCGCGGACTCCCGGACTACGAAGATAGAAGATTGAAGACTCCGGCTCGTGTCCGGAAGGTACTTTACTTGGCGTGGAAGGCAAGCTTGGCAATACGGATATGTAGATCTCCTACCATTGTAACCGACTCTGTGTAACCCTAGCCTCTCCGGTGTCTACATAAACCGGAGGGCTTTAGTCCGTAGGACACAACATTACATCTCAACAATCATACCATAGGCTAGCTTCTAGGGTTTAGCCTCATTGATCTCGTGGTAGATCTACTCTTGTACTACCCATATCATCAATATTAATCAAGTAGGACGTAGGGTATTACCTCCATCGAGAGGGCCTGAACCTGGGTAAAAACATTGTGTCCCTCGTCTCCTGTTACCATCCTCCTAGACGCACAGTTCGGGACCCCCTACCCGAGATCCGCCGGTTTTGACACCGACAGCCACCAAAAACCTTGGGAGCCCGTTCCGGCACCCTGCCGAAGGGGGAATCCCTCACCGATGGCCATCTTCATCATCCCGGCGCTCTCCATGACGAGGAGGGAGTAATTCACCCTCGGGGCTGAGGGTATGTACCAGTAGCTATGTGTTTGATCTCTCTCTCTCTCTCTCTCTCTCTCTCTCTCTCTCTCTGTTCTCTCTATGGCACGATCTTGAAGTATCGCGAGCTTTGCTATTATAGTTGCATCTTATGATGTTTCTCCCCCTCTACTGTCTTGTGATGAATTGAGTTTTCCCTTTGAAGTTATCTTGTCGGATTGAGTCAATAAGGATTTGAGAACACTTGATGTATGTTTTGTCGTGCTTATCTGTGGTGACAATGGGATACCACGTGATCAACTTGATGTATGTTTTGGTGATCAACTTGAGGTTCCGCCCATGAACCTATGCATAGGGGTTGGCACACGTTTTCGTCTTGACTCTCCGGTAGGAACTTTGGGGCACTCTTTGAAGTACTTTGTGTTGGTTGAATAGATGAATCTGAGATTGTGTGATGCATATCATATAATCATGCCCATGGATACTTGAGGTGACAATGGAGTATCTAGGTGACATTAGGGTTTGGGTTGATTTGTGTCTTAAGGTGTTATTCTAGTATGAACCCTATGCCTTGTTTCCTACCATTGCAATACCGTTTGTGCTCACTTTTATCATTAGTTACCTTGCTGTTTTTATATTTTCAGATTACTAAAACCTATATCTACCATCCATATTGCACTTTTATCACCATCTCTTTGCCGAACTAGTGCACCTATACAATTTGCCATTGTATTGGGTGTGTTGGGGACATAAGAGACTCTTTGTTATTTGGTTGCAGGGTTGTTTGAGAGAGACCATCTTCATCCTACGCCTCCCACGGATTGATAAATCTTAGGTCATCCACTTGAGGGAAATTTGCTACTGTCCTACAAACCTATGCACTTGGAGGCCCAACAATGTCTACAAGAAGAAGGTTGTGTAGTAGACATCACGCTCAAATTTGTGGTCTGTTGCGAGGTACTACCTCTGTCTGGATTTATTGGTCCCCTTCGTATTTAATGCACAACTTTGACCGTAGATTTGTCTAACAAATTATAAGTTGTCTGTCACCAAGCTTATATTATTGAATTCATATTTGAAAGAGGTTTCCAATGATACTATTGTTATAGTATAAAACTTATTTTTTGATAGTTAAATCAAATGTCAAAATTTGACCCAAACTACAGGGAAGACTAATAAACCAGGACTGAGGTAGTACCAAAAGCACCTATATTTCCTTGCAGTGGTGGAAAAGAGCATGATGTTGGTTGCCATGGGTGGAGACAATGTGATCTTATAGTTGCAGTGGTAGTGGGTGTTTGCTGGGAGAGAGGGTGTCTTGATATGAGAGTGGTGAGGCCAACTCGAATGCGTGACCCCATCCTGTTTTCCCGCGTCCGTTTGGGGGTAAACGGAGAAAGCAGGCCTCCCAACGCGCGGCCGCAAATGGACCATCATCCGTTTTCTGTCCGGTTTCGACCCATTTCCGGCCCAAGTTTGAGCCGAGTTTGCGGCCGAGCGAACAATGCGTGGACGGGCGGGACGCGCGCCCTTGTCCTCCCCTGGCCCGCCCGTCGATGGCATAACCGGCCACTTTCCCTCCTTTTCCTCCAAAACCTCCCGCGCCCCACCCTCCACTCTCCCGTGCCCCCAGCCTTCCCCCCTCTCCGTCCACCATGGCCAACGATGCGAATCCCGGCGACCCACCACCTGTCGCGAAGAAGCTCGTGGCAAAGAAGAAGAAGCCCATGACAAAGAAGCCGCAGTCGGAGCTCTCGCCTGCGTCCGCCGCCAAGCTCAACAGGGAATCGACAAAGAGGAGGGACTGGCGAGCCGTGGAAAAGGAGAATAAGGCCGTCGCGCAGTACGCATCTGAGTGTGACCTATGGCGTGCAATGCAACACCAGGCCGAGATCGACATCAAGGAGTCCATCGTCTCCAAGGCGCACTCCCTCCTCATGATGGGTGGTATGGCCCGCTCCATGCTGGCCATTCTCTCGGCCGCTGCCATGGATGCAGCCAACACAGGATCATCAGCTCATCGACCGCCGCAACATCATTCCCCTAGCTCATCCGTCTCACATGGCACGCCGGATTTTTGTGCTCCGCCGCCACACGACCATGCGCAGACACGATTCTCTACGTCGCCGGACTGCGCATGGTCGACCCCACTACACTGATACGTCTCTAACGTATCTATAAGTTTTCATTGCTCCATGCTACTTTATCTACTATTTTGGACTATATTGGGCTTTATTTCCACTTTTATATTATTTTTGGGACTAACCTATTAATCGGAGGCCCAACCCAGAATTGTTGTTTTTTGCCTATTTCAGTGTTTCGAAGAAACGGAATATCAAACGGAGTCCAAATGGAATGAAACCTTCGGGAACGTGATTTTCTCACCGAACATGATCCATGAGACTTGGACCTGCTCCAAGGAGCAAAAGAGGCGGTCACGAGGGTGGGGGCGCCCCCCAGGGCGCGCCCCCTTGCCTCGTGGCCCCCTGTTGCTCCACCGACGTACTCCTTCCTCCTATATATACCTCCATACCCCCAAACGATCAGACGAGGAGCCAAAAACCTAATTCCACCGCTGCAACCTTCTGTATCCACGAGATCCCATCTTGGGGCATGTTCCGGAGCTCCGCCGGAGGGGGCATCCACCACGGAGGGCTTCTACATCAACAGCATAGCCCCTCCGATGAAGTGTGAGTAGTTTACTTCAGACCTTTGGGTCCATAGCTAGTAGCTAGATGGCTTCTTCTCTCTTTTTGGATCTCAATACAATGTTCTCCCCCTCTCTCGTGGAGATCTATTCGATGTAATCTTCTTTTTGCGGTGTGTTTGTTGAGATCGATGAATTGTGGGTTTATGATCCAGCTTATCTATGAATAATATTTGAATCTTCTCTGAATTCTTTTATGTATGATTGAGTTATCTTTGCAAGTCTCTTCGAATTATCCGTTTGGTTTGGCCAACCAGATTGGTAGTTCTTGCAATGGGAGAAGTGTTTAGCTATGGGTTCAATCTTGCGGTGTCCTTTCCCAGTGACAGAAGGGGCACCAAGGCACGTTTTGTATTGTTGCCATCGAGGATAACAAGATGGTTTTTTTTATCATATTGCATGAATTTATCCCTCTACATCATGTCATATTGCTTAAGGCGTTACTCTGTTTTTAACTTAATACTCTAGATGCATGTTGGATAGCGGTTTATGAGTGGAGTAATAGTAGTAGATGCAGAATCGTTTCGATCTACTTGTCTTGGACGTGATGCCTATATACATGATCATACCTAGATGTACTCATAATTATGCTCAATTCTGTCAATTGCTCAACAGTAATTTGTTCACCCACCGTAGAATATCTATGCTTTTGAGAGAAGCCACTAGTGAAACCTATGGACCCCGGGTCTATTCTCATCATATCAATCTCATTTAATTTATTACTTGCTTTGTTTTTACTTTGCCTTTTACTTTTCACTTTGCATCTTTATACCAAAAATACCAAAAATATTATTTATCATCTCTATCAGATCTCACTCTCGTTAGTGACCATGAAGGGATTGACAACCCCTAATCGCGTTGGTTGCGAGGAGCTATCGTTTTGTGTAGGTACGAGGGACTTGTGCGTGGCCTCCTACTGGATTGATACCTTGGTTCTCAAAAACTGAGGGAAATACTTACACTACTTTGCTGCATCATCCTCTCCTCTTCGGGGAAATCCAACGCAGTGCTCAAGAGGTAGCAAGAAGAATTTCTGGCGCCGTTGCCGGGGAGGCTCACGCAAGAGCAAGTCAACCATACTAAGTACCCATCACAATCCCTATCTCTCGCATTACATTATTTGCCATTTGCCTCTCGTTTTCCTCACCCCCACTGCACCCTTGCCGTTTTATTCGCCCTCTCTTTCCCAATCTCCTCCTTTTTTCCCGTTTGCCTTTCTGTTTGCTTGTGTGTTGGATTACTTGTTGCCATGGCGCAAGATAATACCAAATTGTGTGACTTCTCGAATACCAATAATAATGATTTCCTTAGTACTCCGATTGCTCCTCTTAATAATGATGAGTCTTGTGAAATCAATACCGCTTTGCTGAATCTTGTTATGAAAGATCCATTCTTCGGCCTTCCTAGTGAAGATGCCACTACTCATCTAAACAATTTTGTTGATTT
Organism: Aegilops speltoides; assembly: GCA_021437245.1. NCBI lineage: Eukaryota > Viridiplantae > Streptophyta > Magnoliopsida > Poales > Poaceae > Aegilops > Aegilops speltoides. The sequence goes on from CM038145.1 coordinate 402,665,027, forward strand.
GTGTGATATGCAAAAGAAGAAAGATACGGATAACAATATTGTCAAATTGAAGTTATTTCCGTTTTCACTTAGAGATCGAGCTAAAGTTTGGTTTTTGTCTTTGCCTAAAAATAGTACCGATTCTTGGAACAAGTGCAAAGATGCTTTTATCTCTAAGTATTTTCCTCTCGCTAAGATCATCACTCTTAGGAACAATATTATGAATTTTAAACAACTTGATCATCATCATGTTGCACAATCTTGGGAAAGAATGAAATTGATGCTTCGCAATTGCCCTACTCATGGTTTGAATTTATGGATGATCATACAAAATTTTTATGCCGGATTAAATTTTGATTCTAGAAATCTTTTAGATTCAGCCGCGGGAGGCACGTTTATGGAAATTACATTAGGAGATGCTACAAAATTGCTTGATAATATTATGGCTAATTATTCTCAATGGCACACCGAAAGATATTCTAGTAAAAAAGTGCATGCTATAGAAGAAATCAATGTTTTGAGTGAAAAGATGGATGAACTTATGAAGATGTTTTCTACTAAAAAATACTTCTCTTTATCCCAATGATATGCCTTTGTCTACTTTGATTGAGAATAATAATGAATCTATGGATGTGAATTTTGTTGGTAGGAATAGTTTTGGAAACAACGCGTATAGAGGGAATTTTAATCCTAGGCCTTATCCTAGTAATCCTTCTAATAATTATGGAAATTCCTACAACAACTCTTATGGAAATTTTAATAAGATGCCCTCTGAATTTGAGAGTAGTGTTAAAGAGTTTATGAATTCACAAAAGAATTTTAATGCTTTGCTTGAAGAGAAATTGCTTAAAGTTGATGATTTGGCTAGGAACGTTGATACAATTTCTCTTGAAATTGATTCTTTAAAGCTGAGATCTATTCCTCCTAAGCATGATATCAATGAGTCTCTCAAAGCCATGAGAATTTCCATTGATGAGTGCAAAGAAAGAACCGCTAGGATGCGTGCTTCCAAAGATGCCTTTATTAAAGTGTGTTCTTTCAATTCCTATGAAAATCAAGATGAAGATCTAAAACTTACTAATGTGTCCCCCATTAAATCTTTGTTTTGCAATATGAATCTTGATGAAACTGAATATGATTTTCCTTTACCTAGAAGGCGTTCTAAGAATTCGGAGTTTCTAGATCTTGATGATGAAATTGATAAAAGTGGGATTGAAATAAATAAAAACCTAGATGTTGCTAAACCCACTATTTTGAATCTCAAGGAATTTAATTATGAAAATTGCTCTTTAATTGATTGTATTTCCTTGTTGCAATCCGTGCTAGATTCGCCTCATGCTTATAGTCAAAATAAGGCCTTTACCGAACACATTGTTGATGCCTTGATGCAATCTTATGAAGAAAAACTTGATTTGAAAGTTTATATCCCTAGAAACTCTATGATGAGTGGGAACCTACTACTAAAATTAAAATTAAAGATTATGAGTTTCATGCTTTGTGTGATTTGGGTGCTAGTGTCTCTACTATTCCCAAAACTTTGTGTGATTTGCTAGATTTCCGTGATTTTCATGATTGCTCTCTAAACTTGCATCTTGCGGATTCCACTATTAAAAATCCTATGGGAAGAATTAATGATGTTCTTATTGTTGCAAATAGGAATTATGTGCCCGTAGATTTTATCGTTCTTGATATAGATTGCAATCCTTCATGTCCTATTATTCTTGGTAGACCTTTCCTTAGAACGATTGGTGCAATTATTGATATGAAGGAAGGGAATATTATATTCCAATTTCCCCTAAAGAAGTGCATGGAACACTTCCCTAGAAAGAAAATAAAATTAATATATGAATCTATCATGAGAGCCACTTATGGATTGCCTACCAAAGATGGCAATACCTAGATCTATCCTTGCTTTTATGCCTAGCTAGGGGCGTTAAACGATAGCGCTTGTTGGGAGGCAACCCAATTTTATTTTTTGTTTTCTTTGTTTTTGCTTCTGTTTAGAAATAAATAATCCATGTAGCCTCTGTTTGGATGTAGTTTTATGTTTTAATTAGTGTTTGTGCCAAGTAGAACCTATAGGATAACCTACGATGATAGTTGATTTGATTCTGCTGAAAAACAGAAACTTTGCATGCACGAATATAATTTTGTTAAATCACAGAAACGTGATTTTGCATTGATTATTTTTTCTGCTGTTAAATAGACAAATTGTCCAGGACTTCCTATTTTGGTAGGACTTTTAGAGTTCCATAAGTTTGCGTTAGTTACAGATTGCTACAGACTGTTCTGTTTTTGACAGATTCTGTTTTGCGTGTGTTGTTTGCTTATTTTGATGAATCTATGGCTAGTAAAATAGTTTATAATCCATAGAGAAGTTGGAATACAGTAGGTTTAACACCAATATAAATAAAGAATGAGTTCATTACAGTACCTTTAAGTAGTCTTTTGTTTTCTTTCTCTAACGGAGCTCACGAGATTTCTATTGAGTTTTGTGTTGTGAAGTTTTCAAGTTTTGGGTGAATTCTTTTGATGGATTATGGAACAAGGAGTGGGAAGTGCCTAAGCTTGGGGATGCCCATGGAACCCCCAAGATAATCCAAGGACACCAAAAATTCAAAGATTGGGGATGCCCCGGAAGGCATCCCCTCTTTCGTCTACTTCCATCGGTAATTTACTTGGAGCTATATTTTTATTCACCACATGATATGTGTTTTGCTTGGAGCATCTTGTATTATTTGCGTCTTTGCTTGTTAGTTTACCACAATCATCCTTGTTGTACACACCTTTTGAGAGAGCCATACATGAATTGGAATTTGCTAGAATACACTATGTGCTTCACTTATATCTTTTGAGCTTGATAGTTTTGCTCATAGTGCTTCACTTATATCTTTTGAGCGTGATAATTTTTGCTCTAGTACTTCACTTAGATCTTTTAGAGCACGGTGGTGGATTTGTTTTAAAGAAACTATTGATCTCTCATGCTTCACTTAGATTATTTTGAGATTCGTTAATAGCATGGTAATTTGCCTAATGATAATATACTTGGTATTCAAGATATGTGAAACTTTCTTTTGAGTGCGTTGAACACTAAGAAAAGTTTGATGCTTGATAATTGTTTGGAGATATGAAGATGGTGATATTAGAGTCATGCTTGTTGAGTAGTTGTGAATTTAAAGAATACTTGTGTTGAAGTTTGTGATTCCCGTAGCATGCATGTATGGTGAACCGTTATGTGATGAACTCTGAGCATGATTTATTTATTGATTGTCTTCCTTATGAGTGGCGGTCGGGGACGAGCCATGGTATTTTCCTACCAATCTATCCCCCTAGGAGCATGCGCGTAATACTTTGCTTTGATAACTTCTAGATTTTTGCAACAAGTATATGAGTTCTTTATGACTAATGTTGAGTCCATGGATTATACGCACTTTTTCCCATACTTCCACCATTGCTAGCCTCTCTAATACCGTGCACTTTTCGCCGGTATCATACACCCACCATATATCCTCCTCAAAACAGCCACCATACCTACCTATCATGGCATTTCCATAGCCATTCCGAGATATATTGCCATGCAACTTTCCACTGTTCCATTTATTATGACATGCTCCATCATTGTCATATTGCCAGTATGATCATGTAGTTGACATCGTATTTGTGGCAAAGCCACCATTCATAATTCTTTCATACATGTCACTCATGATTCATTGCATATCACGGTACACCGCTGGAGGCATTCATATAGAGTCATACTTTGTTCTAAGTATCGAGTTGTAATTGTTGAGTTGTAAGAAAAATAAAAGTGTGATGATCATCATTATTAGAGCATTGTCCCAAGTGAGGAAAGGATGATGGAGACTATGATTCCCCCATAAGTCGGGATGAGACTCCGAACGGAAAAAAAGGCCATAAAAAAGAGAAAGGCCCAAATAAATAAAAAAATAAAATAAAAAAATGAGAGAAAAAGAGAGAAGGGACAATGTTACTATCCTTTTACCACACTTGTGCTTCAAAGTAGCACCAAGATCTTCATGATAGAGAGTCTCTCATTTTGTCACTTTCATATACTAGTGGGAATTTTTCATTATAGAACTTGGCTTGTATATTCCAATGATGAGCTTCCTCAAAGTGCCCTAGGTCTTCGTGAGCAAGCGAGTTGGATGCACACCCACTTAGTTTCTTTGGTAGAGCTTTCATATACTTATAGCTCTAGTGCATCCGTTGCATGGCAATCCCTACTCACTCACATTGATATCTATTGATGGGCATCTCCATAGCCCGTTGATACTCCTAGTTGATGTGAGACTATCTTCCCTCTTTTTGTCATCTCCACAGCCACCATTCTATTCCACATATAGTGCTATATCCATGGCTCACGCTCATGTATTGCGTGAAGATTGAAAAAGTTTTGAAAATGTTAAAGTATGAAATAATTGCTTGGCTTGTCATCGGGGTTGTGCATGATTTAAATATTTTGTGTGGGGAATATGGAGCATAGCCAGACTATATGATTTTGTAGGGATAACTTTCTTTGGCCATGTTATTTTGAGAAGACATGATTGCTTTGATTAGTATGCTTGAAGTATTATTATTTTTATGTCAATATGAACTTTTGTCTTGAATCTTTCGGTTCTGAATATTCATACCATGATTAAGAAGATTTACATTGAAATTATGCCAAAGTATCACTCCGCATCAAAAATTCTTTTTTTATCATTTACCTACTCGAGGACGAGCAGGAATTAAGCTTGGGGATGCCTGATACGTCTCCAATGTATCTATAATTTTTTATTGCTCCATGCTACTTTATCTACTGTTTTGGACTATATTGGGCTTTATTTTCCACTTTTATATTATTTTTGGGACTAATCTATTAATCGGAGGCCCAGCCCAGAATTGTTGTTTTTTGCCTATTTCAGTGTTTCGAAGAAACGAAATATCAAACAGAGTCCAGACAGAATGAAACCTTCGGGAACGTGATTTTCTCACCGAACGTGATCCACGAGACTTGGACCCTGCTCCAAGGAACAAAAGAGGCGGTCACGAGGGTGGGGGGCGCGCCCCACCCCTAGGGCGCGCTCCCTGCCTCGTGCCCCCCTGTTGCTCCACCGACGTACTCCTTCCTCCTATATATACCTACGTACCCCCAAACGATCAGACGAGGAGCCAAAAACCTAATTCCACCGCCGCAACCTTCTGTATCCACGAGATCCCATCTTGGGGCCTGTTCCGGAGCTCCGCTGGAGGGGGCATCCACCATGGAGGGCTTCTACATCAACACCATAGCCCCTCCGATGAAGTGTGAGTAGTTTACTTCAGACCTTCGGGTCCATAGCTAGTAGCTAGATGACTTCTTCTCTCTTTTTGGATCTCAATACAATGTTCTCCCCCTCTCTCGTGAAGATCTATTCGATGTAATCTTCTTTTTGCGGTGTGTTTGTTGAGACGGATGAATTGTGGGTTTATGATCCAGCTTATCTATGAATAATATTTGAATCTTCTCTGAATTCTTTTATGTATGATTGAGTTATCTTTGCAAGTCTCTTCGACTTATCCGTTTGGTTTGTCCTACTAGATTGGTAGTTCTTGCAATGGGAGAAGTGTTTAGCTATGGGTTCAATCTTGCGGTGTCCTTTCCCAGTGATAGAAGGGGCAGCAAGGCACGTATTGTATTGTTGCCATCGAGGATAACAAGATGGTTTTTTTATCATATTGCATGAATTTATCCCTCTACATCATGTCATATTGCTTAAGGCGTTACTCTGTTTTTAACTTAATACTCTAGATGCATGCTGGATAGCGATCGATGAGTGGAGTACTAGTAGTAGATGCAGAATCGTTTTGATCTACTTGTCTTGGATGTGATGCCTATATACATGATCATACCTAGATATACTCATAATTATGCTCAATTCTATCAATTGCTCAACAGTAATTTGTTCACCCACCGTAGAATATCTATGCTCTTGAGAGAAGCCACTAGTGAAACCTATGCCCCCCGGGTCTATTCTCATCATAACAATCTCATTTACTTTATTACTTGCTTTGTTTTTACTTTGCCTTTTACTTTTCACTTTGCATCTTTATACCAAAAATACCAAAAATATTATTTATCATCTCTATCAGATCTCACTCTCGTTAGTGACCGTGAAGGGATTGACAACCCCTAATTGCGTTGGTTGCGAGGAGCTATTGTTTTGTGTAGGTACGAGGGACTTGTGCATGGCCTCCTACTGGATTGATACCTTGGTTCTCAAAACTATGGGAAATACTTATGCTACTTTGCTGCATCATCCTCTCTTCTTCGGGGAAATGCAACGCAGTGCTCAAGAGATTGCATACGCTCGCGGGTGTCATCGACCTCAACATCACGTCGGGGTACAGTGGCTCTGGCCATTGTGAAGATGACTCGCAAAGGAAGCAGCCCCGGTCATTCGAGTCGGCTACCATTGCCGGCACCCGCAAGCTGTTCGGCGATATGCCACCGCTGATGTAGACGCCCACAGTTGACGACCCGTACTACTCCTCGTTCATGCAACACGTCATCTTTGAGGGCCGTGGTGAGGCGTTCCACGTCGATGGCCATGTGCAACCTTTTGATGCTGACGCGACCCAAAGCTGGGATGGCCGTGGTACCTATCATGACTTTCAGTTCGGCGACCATGATGATGCCGCGATGAGGACGGCCATGGAAACTCGTGGCATGAAGATGATGACTTGTATTGTGAAGATGAGGAGGACGAGCTCGACATTTCGCAAGAGCCATTGTGTTTCATCGAAGAGCTCACCCAAAAGGCCGAAGCACAAAAGAGGAGAAAGAGCATTCACACGGGATCATATATCGAAGCCGAGGACACTTTGTTTTGCGGGAGTTGGAAGGAAATCGGCCAAGATCCAATCAAAGTTGCCGAGCAAAAAGGAATGGTCTTTTGGACAAGAGTTCACAAGAACTTCCATGAGCGAAGAAAGTCTGCCCCCTACCAATTCACAAGCACTCGCGGCATCAATTCAATCCAAAAAAGGTGGGGATTCATCCAACAAGAATGCAACAAATATTGTGCCGCGCTTGAGAGCATCAAAGCCCGTCCCGTGAGCAGCCTAGGCCTTGGTGAGTTGGTATAAATCCCTCTCTTTTCCATCATGCATTCGTTCATGTTGGCACGCCATTTAAGTTTCATGCATTTTATGTCCTTTCATGTTGGTCGCATGTTTGATTGTGTAGGCATTCCAATCTTTGGAAGCCTTCAAGGCCCGTCACAAAGAGAAGCCATTCACTCTCACACATTGTTGGGTGCTCATCAAAGATTGCCCAAAGTTCAAGGACCAATACAACGCTCGAGGAAGAAGATAGGAGAGAAGGAGGCGGCGGCCGAGGCTGATGCGGGTGACGTGCTCAAGAGGCCAAGGTGCAAGACATGCTCGAAGTCCAACGAGAAGCTTGATCCGTCTTCTATAGCCTTGCAAGGAACTTTGGAGGATATGATGAGCCAAAAGGAAATGCGAGAGGAGAGGAAGAGCAAAGGGAGGAAGGAGCAAATGAAGATATACCTAGATCTTCAAACGAAGAAGCTTGACATCGAGGAGGCCGCTCAACTCAAGAAGTTAGATATCGAGGCCACCAATGCTGACACTAAAGCCAAGGAGGTGGCACTAGCGATCATGATCGCCGACAAGAACAACATGTCACCGAAGAGGAAGGCTTGGTTCATGAACCGGCAGAAGGAGATGTTCACTGGCGACTGCATGATCTAGGTGACACGACGGCCGCGATGATGTTCCTTTTTGAAGGCTGGCTAGCGTGTCGGCTGATGGCTTTGTTACCGGCGACAAAACTGTGTCCATTCTGAAGGCTGGCTCCTGTGCTGGCCACTGGCTTTCATACTAGCGTGAAACATGTCTTTTTGAAGGCTGGCTAGTGTGCCGCCCCTGGCTTTATTACCGGTGTCGACTGTAGGCTCCCTGCTGTGTTGTCAACCGGCGTGAACTAGAGCGAACCGTGGACGCGGCTTAAATCCTTTGTTTCTCACTTTTACATGCACGCGGACAAGATGTGGCCGAAATGCAGCAACGCGTTGGGCGCACAACGGACACATCCATGAATCCGGGCAGACATGGCCCCATGCCACACCCAAACGGACGGAATCCAAACAAAGCCGACATCCGTTTGGGGTCGCGTGTTGGAGTTGGCCTGAATGGGAGTGAGCGTTGATGACCGTCATGGGGAGCGTTGATGACCGTGCTCGGTTGCGTACTATTGTGGCTGAGAGACATCACAATGGAGGTGACTTTGATTGGACAAACTAGGGCCTAGGGCTTGGTTAGGTTCCTCAATTAGGTGTAGATTTTGCGCAATGATGTTTTAGACTACCCATAGTGGGAGTAACATAGGTAGTAACATCACACATATCTAGATAAAATAGATGATGTGGCAAGCAGTAAACGAAGAAAGAGAGGAAAGTGGTAATATAGCTAGTTACTAGTAGTATGATTAACATCACACATATCAAGATAAGATGTGTCTATAGCCTAATAAATGAAGTGTTGCATGTTACCACACATATGTTACTTCTCACTATAGGGGTAGTAACATAGACTAGTAACATAGGCCGGGGCTCACTACAGAGATTGACGTGGGCCGGGGCTGACTCAAAATTTTGAAATCTGATAGCCCTAGATAGCAACTCCACACTGTGGTGCACCTGCTCCACTTGGAACTCTGAAAGGGCAAAAAAAACAGTTGTTTAAGGCAGTTATAACCAACATGTTTGGTGGTGAAGCTTTAAGCGCCATGAAAGTTATCCAAAATTTGAACATTGGGTCGGCAAAGCATGAGAAGAATTCCTTTGGATTTGCAGAGTGATAGAGACTAAGCATGTGGTAGTAGAAACTATAACCGGGGCGTAGTGGCCTAACATGGTATTGATCACGAACTAGAGCCTCCACTAGCGGTACCGCATCATAGGTAGCCGAAGATGTACAAGGTGCACACAGCGTGCGCATTCCCGAGATTCTTCTGTCCCGAGTGGCATGCATGTGGAAGCTTGATGATGCTTGTGCTTCCGCTGCGGTTGTCGTGGATGGCAACGTTGCTAGATTCGGGAAGCAGATTAGCACTCCAAGCTTCTTGAAGTCTCCCGCGAAGACGATGAGAGAGGCAACCCCAGCATTTTCAACAGTGAAAGAGAGGCGGGAGTCCTCCTCGTCGATGAGGTTTTATAGGTGGTGATCTCCACCGAAGGGACGACACAGGATCATGGCCATAAGCTTGGCATTCATAGTGAATGTGAATTGGATGACTCTTACATACATGCGGTAACCATGGCTGTTGGAGCAGGTGAGGGTGTGACATGAGAACAAAGTCGATGCCAAGTAAGAGACTTGAAGTCCATGCAAAGATCTTCAGGAACATAAAGAAGTTGTGCAAGAGATTGGCATGAGTTGGTAGCAGACGAAGAGGGCTGAGCTACAGTTGAGACGTACGACCAAGGAATGAATAAAGGAGAAAGCATAGTTTCGATGCCTTACACGATATTGTGCAAGAATGATCTCTACAACCCTAGCCGAGGCAACTTGGAACCGGAACGCCAGTAGTGAGATCGTGGTGACGAAGAAATCAGCAGCACAATCACCAATGGCAGACTGGAGTAGAGCAACGACAACAATGTCGTCAACGCAAGCAAAGTAGTCGAAGACAATGAATAGTGGGGCGACGAGGTGCAAATCTGGCGTGGTGATGTTGAGTCTGAGGGTGTAGCTGCAATCATCTTCAAACTCGAGGCCCATGGCACTCCCACAGCCGAGGATGCATCGTAGGGCTACTTGGCCTGATTTGACATATGTAGGGTCAAAGAAAGGGCATGCTGGAGGGCTGACAGAAGGAGCGTCTCGACATCCGGCGAGGTGAACACATGGATTAGGTCATTGGCCTGTGCATGGATGGTGTGGGTCGGGACAATGCCGTTGTAGCCGCCGACTTTGGGCTAGTAGGGGTTGACGGGGGTCGGGTGGAGGAGAGTTGATAGATACCGAACCTCGATGGCGAGATCCGATCTGTTGTTGCGGCCTGATCTTTCACGACACTTCACCACCACCAGTAGCAACCTCTCGCTCGCGCACGCGATGTACACGAAGTAGAGGGTTTGAATCTTGCGGCCCAGCACGAGAAAACCAATCTCGACGAAGGTACTTACGCGCAAAACAATTTCCAAGAAGAGAAATCGCAACACAGAGGTTTTCTAAAGATCCCTACAAAATTTGATACGGGTGTCTAACCTGAAAAACACATCGTGTTTATTTCATAAAAAATAACCTCTAAATCAAAGGAAAAACAAACTTGTCCTACCACAAGATAACAACCGACTTGATTTAGTCTAAGGAAACAAAAATAACGATGACTTGTTTGGTTGGTGATGAGGCCTCTCGTGTAGTCTGCAGGCGGACCCCACCCGGTTCCTTTCAAAGAATGCAATTCTTTAATCTTCATGTACGTCACGAAGTACAATTCCTGATCGGGTGGCCGCACCTGATGGAACCTGTATTTGGTCAGGACTCTTTCCTGTATTGTAGCTACTAAGGATGGCAATGGGTCGGGTTTGGACCGGGTTGAACAATATCTAATCCATATTCATATCCATGAAGATAGTCTTTGCCTAACCATGAAAATATCCATGGATGAAAAATTGTGTCCACGTCCAAACCCGTCGTATCCATACCACTGGATATCCATTGGGTCCTCTCGAGACATATAAATAAGACATAATATAATGTTAACATAAGCTCTTCCAATCTTCACCTTGTGGTAGGCTAGGCCTCACTTACGGTAAACATCAACACTATGGTAAATCAACGCTCACTAACAACCAAATATCATTTAGGATTTTTTTCTAATAGATGAGAATGACGAGTCATTTAACAAGGAGATAAAAATAAGAGAAGGGTTGTTGGAGTATGTTATGGATGGGATTGAATGTCAACTATTAAAAGTTATGATGGGGATTGTGCAATTTCTTTTGCATGTTTTAGATAACAAAGTGTAAAATTGCAGTGGGACATGTGACTGTGGGGTAGGCATAGCAGATTTTTGCCTAATAAGTTATAATATCAGGTCAGTTTTGGATATATCCACGGGTACAAGATTATATCCATGTCCTATCCACGAGCAATCGGGTCGGGTTTGGGCACCGCCCATGAACACAAAAGCATATCCAAACCCTATCCATTCGGGTCGGATATCCATGGGTATGCATGTTCATAGATAAAATTGCCATCCTTAGTAGCTACGTAATGGACTAATTTCCCATGCATGCAAGTGACCTTGCTTATCTCTGTCGCATCAATGTTGCATGCAGATTCTTTCGTTTGCTCAATTCTAGTTCTACACGTTATTGGTTGCATGCAGATTCTTTTGTTTTCACGGAGTACATAACTTGGTAACATGTGGCTACCTCGTTCCTTGACGTGCATAATCTTCCTCTCATCAGTACAATGCAAATTAGCAATCTGGCTCGAGACGAAGTATTGTTCCGCATCTCCGTAGATGATAGGCAGGTACCTTGATATATATGGTGCATATACATCCTTAGGATAAGGTGAAATAACAGTAACGCCGGTAGTGACAGAGAACACGGTCGTATCAAGAGTCATCGCCCTATGATGAGTGGTTAACTGGTGATTGGTGTCCTTGGTAATGTCCAACAATGCACTCCCTTTGTTTCTAAATATAAGTCTTTTTATGGATTTCAATAAAAAACTATATGCAGATGTATATAGACATAATTTTAGAGTGCAGATTCACCCATTTTGCTCCATATGTAGTCCGCATTGAAATGTCCGAAGAGACTTACATTTACGAATGGAGGGAGTAGATTTTATGGCATTCACTTATATTCTACAAATCAAATGTACGGTACAAGGTTGACTCAAAACACAAGGAGACCTAATAAACCCGGCCGGAGGTTACAGAGATTACAAATCCTCACAACTGACATGACAAAGTCTCTAATTTGGTCGTCTTTTTCTTCTTCTAAAATTTGACCTGGGAATGAAATTACAATAGAATTAAGATATATCCTAATAACTCTAGTTGACAGGCATAGCATGGGCATGGCACCATCTATATATGGAGCAGTTCCACATATTGGTTAGAACTGGAATACTGGATGGATGGACCAGTACGCACTGCACGCCCGGCCGGTCTAGAATGATCAATGACCCCGCGATCATGCCCGGTCGATCAGAGAGTTAACTGTGGTAAAAGAAACACTTGTACTCCTCCAGTTGGTAGTGTGCCATTCATCACGAACTCCCGTTCCCTTGCGCTCCCATGCCATGATATATACCCATCGACACCCGCCACCAGCAGTCCACAGCCACACGGGAGAGCGCACGACACCGCCCGGTACGTACGGCAGTCGGCAACCAAGGAGTCATGCAGGGCGGCGGCGGAGGGATGGAGGAGACAGCGGCGGCCAAGAACCGCAGTGGCGGTGTTGGTGAGGGCGCCGTCGTGGAGGTGGAGGTGGAGGAGGGGCCTCGGTTCCGGCGGGTGTGCGTGTTCTGCGGGAGCAGCTCCGGGAAGCGCAGCAGCTACCGCGACGCCGCCGTCGAGCTGGGCAGGGAGCTGGTACGTAATCGCTCGAGTTAATTGCACACGTTTTGTGCATGATGATTAGTTAGTTAGTTAGTTAGTTATTAAGCATGTTGCACATGCGTGTGGGCTGCAGGTTGCTCGTGGGATGGGTCTGGTGTACGGCGGGGGCAGCCTGGGGCTCATGGGGGAGGTCTCCGAGTCCGTCCACAAGGCCGGCGGCCACGTCATCGGGTGAGTCAGACACTTGCATTATTGTCCATCGCCTGGTTTTTTTTCTCTCTTTCGCTTCATTTACTAGTAGTACTGTAGCTACCTTTCTGTCGACACTGAAGTTTCTCCGACCGGCCTAATTAACAGTATCCATGTCCAATTAGGCTGGTTGTAATGGGGAGTATCATATACTAGTATCATACATATGATACTAGTATATGATACTACATCCATAATGCATAGTATCATATATTAGTATCATGCAGTACTCTATTTATTGCCATGCATGACACAAGATAGCTTAGCATTTAATATGATATGGTATCATGATATGATACTATACCCTCTCTTTCTTTATTTAATGCTATGACACCTCATCAAAATTGCCTAGTTGGCATGCATGATACTACCTATGATACTACCATTACGACCAGCCTTAAGTTGCTCACGGCAGTCGCGTTCCGCTTTTCTTTGATGTGCAGCGTCATACCCACCGCTCTCATGGGCAAGGAGGTACGATCGACGCCTGGACTCCCGACCACAACCACAGGAACGATGCATGCATGTTAATTACATATTTTGCAGTATCCTTGGGGAGTAGCAGTAGCTTGTACTAGTACTAATTAAGTAATCCATGCATGCATGCAAAATGGACTGATGTTAGATCACCGGGGAGACGGTGGGGGAGGTGGTGGCGGTGTCGGGGATGCACGAGCGGAAGGCGGCCATGGCGCGCAACGCCGACGCCTTCATCGCACTGCCCGGCGGCTACGGCACCCTGGACGAGCTGCTCGAGGTCATCACCTGGGCGCAGCTCGGCATCCACAGCAAGCCAGTTAAGCTCATGAAATCACTGGTTTTAGCTGCTGCAGTTACCTACTTAGTTAGCTCTGCTAATGGCGGAATGGTGTAGGTGGGGCTGCTGAACGTGGAGGGGTACTACGACTTCCTGCTGGCCTTCATCGACAAGGCGGTGGACGACGGCTTCATCCGGCCCGCCCACCGCCACATCTTCGTCAGCGCGTCCGACGCCAGGGACCTCGTCCGCAAGCTCGAGGTACTGTAAAAAAAAAAATACTGCATGCATGACTAGCTAGCTGGGTCTCCGTTCGTTTCCCATGTGCTGTGTCACGACGGCATCAGCGAGTTAGATAGCTGCCTCTACTCTTTGATTACTGATTAGTAGTCGTCCTAGCTAGCTAGCGTGTCGAGCTGAAAAGTTTCCACGATTGTTCAGTACGTAACGGTTGACGCTAATTCGTTTGGGTCGCAGGAGTACGTGGCGGTGGAGGAAGACGACCCGGCGGCGCCCAAGCTGCGGTGGGAGACCGGGAAGGTCGGCTACAACGCCACGCCCGCTGATCGATCTACACTTAATTAATTACGCTAGTCACCTACTCTCTCATTTTACCACGCTTTAGCTCCTGTCCGTATCTCTAGCTCGTCAGAGTTTTACCAATGTGAGCATGAATTATATATCACAAAAAGCTATTCCATTATAAAATAGAACAATTGAAATTTCTAATGGTATCATCATTGTAATAATCGCCGCAAAAATAACCACTATTGTAGTAGTATTAGTATATAACTCCTGTAATGTTCATCAAATCGTCTATCTAGGATACACGTGGCCTAATAAACCCAAAAAGAGGAAGCACTTAATCATTTTGTGTACTATTGCTGACCAATAGATTACTGGCCCGCTTGTGCTTAATCAATTAATTAGTTTAGCACTACTACCACTATTGCACGTACGGCATGCATGCATGTACGAGCGCATGAGCGGGGATGTTCTTCTTTGGTGTTGGTGCATGCATGCATGCATCGCGATCGCGTGTTAAACTTGGATCCTGCGTCCATGTAAGTACGACGATCACGTTCCAGTTTGTGCTTGCTAACAGTCGGACGGTTGGTTGGTTGACTCCTATTAGCTGACGTACGGAAATGTGTTCTGTATCTACTTTGATGATGTATATATACCTGGCTGGAACGGTGGTGTGCATGGTACATGCCATAACTAATCTTTTAAATATATGTCTAGCTTAATTCATGCAATTCAGTTATTTTCTTTCTTTTTATTTGACGGGGTATTTGCGCTGTGAATTAGTGTTTGCTAGTTTGACCTTGTACCAGCTTTCGATCCCGTTAGGGGATGTTTGGCAGCCTACACGGTGGTAGGTAGAATGGTAGATTGCACATGAATGAAATATTTTGCTTCGCGCGGTGTTTGCTTGCTTGGGTTGCATCAGATTCCTGCATCACACGGTCCTTAAAGCACCAGGCCTGGCTAAGGAGAAACGACCGAATCGGCCGTTTCACTAATGCAGGTTGGCGTGGACCACGAGGTGGAAAATATCCCGTCATTATCCGTGCCATGCTGCATCCTCATGTCACAACGCATGACATAATTTTTTAAATATTAATTTCTTACGGAATTTTGAAACTATAGCTCTAATTTAGTAAAATCTTCCTCTGCTAGACGATGAGTGACTCTTCATCTTCGCGTGGGCCAAAGAGGCCCATTTCATCCTTTTGTGGGGCGAAGAACGCTCTTCCTTCCTACAATGGCTGAAGAGTGAGTCTTCCTTCACCATGTGAACAAAGAGGCTATTGCCTACATTACCACACGCAAAATGACATCCCTTTGATCTGGAGCTCTCCTTGCTGAACCCTCGCGCCAACTCGGACTGTATCATGACAAAAATCCATTCAGATGAAGAATAGTTTGAACTGTACATCATACAAAATGAATTCTGCCAATTAGCCTACACTGGCCGTCGCTAGCCCACATCACGCTCATTGAGAAATATTCCAAATACGTTCACACATCTACACGTCTAGATGTTGCCGACTTCATTAACATTGCCCCTTCTCGTGTTTTATCACCGACCGTGCGCACTATGAATTCGAAAATTTCTCACCGACCGCGATGTAGGTTGGCGATGGTCAGCGTAGATTGAAAGACGAATTCGTCCTCCATAATCCATGGTTTAAGTTGTTCTTCATCTGAGTGGATTCTAGTAGTCGATGCGATCCTGGTGACGCGAAGGTTTGACTGAGAGGAGTTGTGGTGTGTAGGACAGTGTGGATGTCCACTCTTTGTGCGTTGCGGGGTACAAAGACCCACTCTTGGGCTTTCCTGGGTACGAAGAGTAATCTTCAATTCAAACAAGGACGAAAAGTGCCTCTTCGGCCCACGCGAGGACGAAGAGTCACTCTTCGGCCCAGCAGAGGACAACGGGGGTGGATATTTGAAATTTACTAAATCCGAACTATAGTTTCGAAATTTCGTAAAAAAATAATACTTTAAAAAAATCCGTGAAGCCCTCTTCTATCTTCTTTGTTTTAGTGTTTACAGGTTTGATCCTTGTGATCTACGACATCCTTCATCAGCGATGGTTGCTGCTCTAGTGCGCTGGCCATATGGGGTTTTAGCACACTGACTTCCTGACTATCTACTACTACAAGGTTTGCCAGGCTCTATTGAGGGAGGGGCGATGACGGCTGCGCGCCTTCGGCTGGCTCCAGTGCGTGCAATTGTCGCTTGGTGGTCCATAAATATGGTTGTAATTTTTATTACCTGCGTTGTTTTTTGTACTGCCATGATTAGAAATGAATAGATTGAAAGTTAAAAAAAATCAACAAAGCCCCACTACCAAACAATAATCATGCATGCCCCCAAAACCCCACTACTATGGAGAGGACCAAACCACATGCGTACGTTGTTTTTTGCACCGATTTTTTACCAGGCCCCGGTCAGGGCCTGGCTCATTAGACTAATTAATGCAGTCTGGCTGAATTGCTGCAGACTATCAAACAACCCCTCTTTATTTTTGGCTGACTGTGTGTGCGCGTGTGTTTGTCTAATCTGATGCACTGGAATAGTGGGGCTGTATTATTTTGTCGATCGATCTGCTCTGTGTTTATGTACACGTGCGTCTGCATTAATTAACTAACCGACTACTCGAGACCAAATTTGATGTTTTGACCCTTTAAAGTTTAGCAGGATCTGATCCCATTTTTTTTTAAAAAAAAAATGATTTGATCCTTTTTCTACCACCGGCGTAGATAACGGTAGGCCTTTCAACATGCATACGACTTTTTTGCTGCTCCTCATCGCCGGGGGGAATCCTGTGTTCTGTATTGATCCTGTGCTGTGTGCTGAGCAGCAAGATGATGGCCTCCTGTGCGCAGCAAAGCCAGCCCTGTCCCTGCATGGACTTTTTATCAAAGTAATTTATTTAGTACTCCCTTCGTTTTTATTTACTCTGCATATTAGAGTTGACTGAAGTCAAACTTCATAAAGTTTGACCAAGTTTGTAGAAAAAAATATAGACATTTATCATAATAAATCTATACGATGTGAAAGAAAATTCAATAATAAATCTAATATTGTTTATTTTTTATTGTATATCTTAATATTTTTGCTTATAAACTTGGTCAAAGTTTGTAAAGCTTGACTTTGACCAAAGCTAATATGCGAACTAAATAAAAACGAAGGGAGTATGTGGTACTACAGTCAAGCTCTTTGACGGTAGGGCTGCACAGCGTACCCTGAAAGGTTCTGGTTATAGGATATTTTTCATGTTAAATAGAAATCACGGTGCAGTTAAATCGTACCGCCAAATCCTGTGATGGTAGACAGTTTTACCCTGGCGCCAAGCACTATACCAATAGAAAAAAGGGCCAAAACGGAATATCTTTTAAGACTAGGGTCAAATCTTGCTTAACTTCTTAAAAAGGGTCAAAACACCAAATTAGGCCTCTACTCGAAGGATCGTCCCCTCCAAGTCCTGAAGCAGCAACGTTGAGTACTCGGCTGCAAGCACCGACGCGACGGCCGGCGTGCTTGTTTGTTTCGGGATGGATTTCCCCTCCGCCCTTTACTTCTTCCGGCCGGCCGACGCCAGCCAGCTCGCTGCCTCTATCTGCCTCCAGAGGTCTTTTATTCAGCTTAGCTAGCCCTAGTACGGTTCTAAATTTCCTAGCTGGCCCCCCTCCGTTCTTCACTGCGTCCTGCCGTGGCGGCAGCAGCTAGCAGCGCCGTGCCGTCGCCACATTACTTATGCCCCACCACGCTCATAGCTACGTACATTCGCCATCGTGCAATCACTGCGAGCTCGACCTAGGCTAGCTAGAAAGATCTGGGTGGCAATCAGGGCCCCCAGTCCTATCGAATTCAGGAAACCGGACAGGTGGATGTAGCGGGATGGACGCGGGCGATGGGATTCGTGGTATAGCTCTAGCTATTGACCGGCCACCCTCCCTGCCGGTCGATCGAACCTACTCAGATCAGCTGGTACATCCTCTACCTTGCTAAGCTGTAGTTTCCTAGCTACTGATCGACCCAGCGTCACTCACGCGCCGGTCTGCGGACCACTCCATCGATCTAGGGGCACACGTACGACCAACTGCTACCTGCATGATATGTGTGATGACTAGCCACAATGGGTAGTAACATAGAGTAGTAACATCGACATGTTACTAGTCTATGTTCCTACCTTTATAGTGGGGAGTAACATATGTGTGGTAACATGCAACCCTTTATTTATTAGGCTATAGACACATTTTGCCTTGATATGTGTGATGTTACTACTACTACTAGTAACTAGCTATGTTATCACTTTCCTCTCTTTCTTCATTTATTGCTTGCCACATCATCTATTTTATCTAGATATGTGTGATGTTACTATCAATGTTACTCCCATTGTGGGTAGTTTGAACGCATGACCCGCAAAGAAGTTTCTAATTAACGGTGGTGGTACTCTCTCTGGTCCTTTTTAGTCCACATATAAGAATTATCTGAAGTCAAGCCTTGTAAAGTTTGACTAACTTTATAAAAAATAGTAACATTTACAATGTGAAATCAATACCAGTAAATGCGTCATGACTTAACATTTCATATCGTATAACTTTCGCATGATAGATGTTAATATCTTTTTATATAAATATAATCAAACTTTGTGAAGTTTGACTTTAGGCAATTCTTATATATAGAGTAAAAAGGACTGGAGGGGAATACCTTTTCTTTTTGAGGCAAACTGGAGGGGAATACCTACCGGTGAAGGTATCCACCACAGAGCAGCTTTGATATCTGTGGCCCATTTTGGGTTTATATGCGTAGCTTTGATATCTGTGGCCCATTTTGGGTTTATATGCGTGTACGTATTACACAGCCCAACCATCTCATATATGGGAGTCAAACCACTACCCCTTCTCCTACAAGAACCATGCACTGAATCCATCAGTTCGGTCAGAGAGATGCCGCCACTGAGGGGGACTTTCCGGCAAAAACTGCCAGGGAGCCAAAGGAACATCTGCATAACCATCGGAGGCCTCCGGGTGCTGGAGTGTGCAAACTAAATTCGGATGCTTCTTTTATTAATCTGACCAGTCAAGCTAGCGTGGCTGTGATTGTCAGGCATCATGTTGTTGGCTTGGGTGTTAAAAAAAATCTGCGGCTTTGGCCATTCTATCCCGCCTACGGGCATCTTTACCCGCAACCCGCAAATTTACTCCTGTATCCGTCCATGAATGGGCAAAAATGCTAGACGTACAAAAGATTACAGGATTTTACAGGCTTTTTTCATCTAGTAACCAATCACAAACTTGCCCCCTGATTTTCAGGGGGGTGGGCCATGTTCCTCACCTATTGACCAATCGAATTAACCCTCTATGTAAAACCTTATAATTCTTTTGTACGTGTAGCGTTACTCATGAACGGGGACCGGTCTGTGGACATGAATAGGGGAGACCGTCATCCAACTGTAGCCGCATACATTGCAAACACTTTTTTCACAAATCAGATGAGCGCATACATGGCGGACTTTATTAAAACTCGGACATAATTTACATAAAAAGGTCAATATTCCAACCGTTTAACTAAAAAACTTATAAAAAGCCTAAACTCTATAGCGGACGACAATCTCGTATGTGTGGCCGCCCTGTCCTGTCGCATTGTCGTCATCGTCGTCCCAGTGGCGCAAGACTTTCGGAGGGCCACGACAGCCTTGTTCGGCTACTGCCTGCCGCTCGCGGTGTAGCCGCTCCGCCTCCTGCTTCGCGGTTCGGAGTGCCGCCACGGTCAGTGCCCATGGCGCGAGCGGAGCCCTAGTGGCGGCCTTGCCCTTGCTGGCACCTGTAGTCTCGCTAAGAGACCACCCCTCGCCGTACTTGGCGATCTCGCTGTCGAGCCGGTGACGTCATCTGCTGTCCATCTCATTGGTGGCCCTGGAACAGTCCATGGCCCACATGGCGGCGAGGTCCGGGTCGTTGCAGACCCATTCCGACGTCTTGTCGGTCGTTGCGAACAAAGAGCGGCGGGTGGTGGACGGTGTTGCGCCGGTTGTACCGCGTCCGCTGACGCGCCGCCTACTCCTCCTTGGAGACGACAACTGATACATTTCCAACGTATCTAAATTTTTTGATTGTTTCATGTTATTATAGTATCAATCTTGGATGTTTTATATGCAATTATATATCATTTTTTGAAATAATCTGTTAACCTAGTGCCCAGTGTTGGTTGTTGTTTGCTGTTTGCTTTTGGATTTTCAAAAAAATCAATATCAAACAGAGTCCAAAAGAAGGAAAAAATTTGAATTATTTTTTTCTGGACGAGAAGGGACCCACGAAGGTGCGAAAGAAGACCTGGGAGTCACGAGGAAGCAACAGGCCCAGGGGGCGCGTCCTACATGCTTGTGGGCCCCTCGTGGCACCTCTTGACCTAATTCCACCTCTATAAATTCTCAAATATTCCTAATACATCAGAGAACCACCCGAAACACTTTTTCCGCCGCCGAAAGTTTCTGTTGTTCTACAATCCCATCTGGGGGCCTTTTCCAGCACCCTGCTGGAGGGGGAATCGATCACAAAGGGCTTCCACATCATCCTTGCTACCCTTTGGATGATGCATGAGTAGTTTACTACAGACTTATGGGTCCATAGCTAGTAGCTAGATGACTTCTTCTCTCTCTTTAATCTTCAATACAATGTCCTCCTCGATGTTTTTGGAGTTCTATCTGTAATCTTCTTTTGCGGTGTGTTTGTCGGGATCCGATGAATTATGGGTTATGATCAGATTATTCATGAATATTAATTGAGTCTTTTTTTAATTCTTTTATGCATGATTATTATAGCATTTTATTTCTCTCATATCTATCCGTTTAGTTTGGCCAACTAGAATGATTTTTCTTTCGATGAGAGAGGTGCTTTGTGATGGGTTCAATCTTGCGGTGCTCAATCCCAGTGACAGAAAGGGACATGGCATGTATTTGTATTGTTGCCATTAAGGATAAAAAGATGGGGTTTATTCATATTGATTGGGTTTACTTTATCACATAATGCCATCTTGCTTAAGGTGTTACTCTTTTTTATTAAGTTAATACCCTAGATGCATGCTGGATAGCGGTTGATGGGTGGAGTAATAGTAGTAGATGAAGGCAGGAGTCGGTCTAGTTGCCTTGGACGTGATGGCTATATACATGATCATTGCCTTGAATATCCTCATAACTATGCGCGAAAACTATGGCCCCGGGGACTACCTTTATTATATATAGAATCCAAAAATACCTTGCTACGGTTTCATTACCGTTATTTTATTTTGCAATTTATCTATTTTCCTACCACTTCAAGATTTGATCCTTGCAAATAACTGCGGAGGGGATTGACAAGCCCCTTGTTTGCGTTGAGTGTAAGTATTTTCTTTTGTGTGTGCAGGTGCTGCTAACGAGGTTATGTGTGTTCTCCTACTGGATCGATAACCTTGGTTCTTAACTAAGGAAAATACTTATCTTTACTATACTGCTTCATCCTCTCCTCTTCGAGGAAATCACAACGCAGCTCAGAAGTAGCAGGAAGAACTTTCGGCGCTGTTGTTGAGGAGACATCACCAAAACTTATCAAGTTCCTTAGCATAAACTATCATCTACTTGCTATTATTTTTATATGCCATTTATTTGCGTTTGCCTCTCGTTTTCATATCCCCCACTTCTAGAACAATTTACAAAAAAACACAAAAATATTTCCGTTCGCCCATTTGCTTCCTTTACCACTATGGCTAGTTCTTCACTTGTTACGTGTACCCCTGAAAATGAAGTGCTCAATTTTAAACAAATGGAAGGAGAGAATTTAAAAGATGCTTGGTGTAGAAATTGAGGTGCTCAAAATAGATCAACTCGTAAGCAATCTACTACCATTCTTCTTCGCAAATTTTATGTGGGTGCAACTACTTGGTATAGCTTTGTGCTAGATATTATTACCGGAGGGAACTTCTTGACTAGTCACCATATGTATGCTTCCAATGCTATGGAAAATTTAGTAGGATCACCACCTATTACCATTGATGAAACAACATTGGCGTTAGAACATGTTATGAAAAGATTGGATACTATCGAAAACAAAATGCTTACCTTAGAACATACTGAGAATTTAGATAAAAAGATTCACAATCATATTACTCAATTTGGATCAAAGGTAGGAACTACTTTGAAAATAATAAAAGAGAAGGAACCCATAATTAATGACAGGATAGAACAAAGCCCCGCTAGAATTGATAAATTGGAAGAAATTATTAATAATTTGGGTTCCACTTTTTCTTTCGTTAAAAATATTGAAAGACTCCTCCTAGTAAGAATGCAAGTTTATGTATGTTCCTTAGAACAAGGGTTCCACTTCTAGTAATGGGAGTGAAGTTCTTAAAATTATTAGTGTTCACCCAGGCTTCATTGATTTAATAAAGGAACCCATCTAGAGAACCAATTCCTTAATTTTGTTCCTAGGAGTGTGATCATCAAAAATATTCATGGTAAGCCTCCTAGTAAGTGTGGTTGTGTAATTGAGGAATTGGGAAACAAAGATGACAACACTTGAAACTATACCTTACGCCTATCTAGGGGCCTAAAACAATGGCGCTTGTTGGGCGGCAACCCAACAATTATCTTTTTTTTTCCTTTTTTTGTGCTCACGCAATTATGCTACTGTTATGATTGTGTTTTTGTGTTTAAATTTGTGTTTATGCCAAGTAAAGCCTTTGGGATAATTTGATTGATAGTTGCTTTTATTCTAGGAAAAAATAGAAACTTTTGCGCCCAGTAGCAGAAATTTTCAAATCACTGGAACATGATAAAGTTTTGATTTTTATACACATGATTGATATACAAATATCCCATGTTGTTCGAATTTTCCAGAATTTTTGGAGTTACAGAAGTATTGTGTTTCTCCAGATCATTACGGACTGTTCTGCTTTTGGCAGATTTTGTTTTCGTTGCATAGTTTGCTTGTTTTAATGAAACTATGGATTTTATTGGGGTTATAAGTCATGGAGAAGTTAGAATACAGTAGGTATTATGCAATAATAAAATATGAAATGGTTTACAATAGTACCTAAAGTTTATGATTTGCTTGTTATACTATGAGTTTTCTGTCGTGTGCTGAAGTTTTCAAGTTTTTAGTGAGAGCACGATGGATGAAGGAATAAGGAGTGTCAAGATCCTAAGCTTGGGGATGCCCAAGGCACCTCAAGGTAATGTTCAAGGAGACCCAAGCATCGAAGCTTGGGGATGCCCCGGAAGGCATCCCCTCTTTCATCTACCAATCATCGGTAAATTACTTGGAGTATATTTTTATTCATCACATGATATGAGTTTTGCTTGGAGCAATGTGTAATATATGAGTCTTTGCTTTATTTTCCTTTTAGTTTGCCACAATCATCTTTTCTGCACACACCTTTTGAGAGGGACACAAATTTCGTGATTTATTAGAATACTCTATGTGCTTCACTTATGTATTTTGAGCTAGGCAGTTGCTATAGTGCTTCACTTATATCTTTTAGAGCACGACTGTGGTTATATTTTAAAAAATAGTAGTTGCACTCACACTTCACTTACATCTTTTTGAGAGTCTAATAAATAGTAATCGCAATATGCACGGGTTATGAAATTGGTCCTAATATGATTGGTATTCAAGAGGGATATAATAAAAACTTTAATGTAGATCACTAAATATGATAAGTTTGATTCCTTGCAATAATTTTGAGATATAGAGATGGTGATATGTGGGTTGTACTAGTGAATGATTGTGTTTTAGTAAGAATATTGGTGTTAAGGTTTATGATTCCCGAAGCATGCACATTTAGTCTCCCGTTATGCTAAGAAGTTGGAGAATGATTTATTATTGATTGTCTTCCTTATTTGTGGCGATCAAGGATTAGCGATGGTCTGTTCCTACCAATCTATACCCCTAGGGGCATGCATAGTAGTAATTTGCTTCGATAGCTAATAAACATTCGCAATACGTATGCGAGATCTTTATGACTAATGTGAGTCCATGGATTATACACACTCTCACCTTTCTGCAATTTGCTAGCTTCTTCGGTACTGTGCATTGCCCTTTCTCACCTCGAGGTGTGGTGCAATCTTCACCTGTGCATCCAAATCCCGTGATATGATACGCTCTATCACACATAAGCCTCCTTATATCTTCCTCAAAACAGCCACCATACCAACCTATTATGGCATTTTGATAGCCATTCCGAGATATATTGCCATGCAACGTCCACCGTTCTGTTTATTATGACACACACCATTGTCTTATTGCTTTGCAAAGTCATATAAATGACATAGTATTTGTGGCTCAGCCACTGTTCATAATTTTTTATACATGTTATGCTAGATCATTGCACATCCTGGTACACTGCCAGAGGCATTTATATAGTCATATTTTGTTCTAGTATCGAGTTGTAATTTTGTGTTGTAAGTAAATAGAAGCGTGATGATCATCATTATTCATTATGAGAGCATTGTTCCTGTGCTGAAAAAAGAGAGGCCAAAAAGAGCCCACAAAGAAGAGAAAAAAAGAGAAGGGCCTATGTTACTATCTTTTTCCACACTTGTGATTCAAAGTAGCACCATGTTTTTCATATATAGAGTCTCCTTTGTAGTCACTTTCATATACTAGTGGGAATTTTTCATTATAGAACTAGGCTTGTATATTCCGATGATGGGCTTCCTCAAATGCCCGAGGTCTTCTAGAGCAAGCAAGTTGGATGCACACCACTTAGTTTTCAGTTTGAGCTTTCATACACTTATAGCTCTTAGTGCATCCGTTGCATGGCAATCCCTACTCTTGCATTGACATCAATTGATGGGCATCTCCATAGCCCGTTGATTAGCCGCGTTGATGTGAGATTTTCTTCCTTTTTTGTCTTCTCCATATTAATATCTGCCATCATATTTTGTTCCATCAATAGTGCTATATCCATGGCTTGCGCTCATATATTGCGTGGGGGTTGAAAGAGTTGAAGGGTATTAAAAAGTATGAACCAATTGCTCGGCTTGTCATCGGGGTTGTAAATGATAAATACTTTGTGTTAAGAAGATGGAGCATGACAAGGCCATATGATTTTGTAGGGATAGTGTTCTTTAGCATTTTTATTTTGATTGTTTGTTGGTATGCCTAAGTATTGTTGTCTTTATGTCAAATTATAGACTATTGATTTGAATCATTCAGATCTAAATGTTCGTTCCATGAAAGAAAGATTACATGATAGACATGTTAGGTTGCATTCCGCATCAAAAATTATCTTTTTATCATTTACCTACTCGAGGACGAGTAGGAATTAAGCTTGGGGATGCTTGATATGTCTCCAAAGTATCTAGAATTTTTTATTGTTCCATGCTATTATAGAATCAATCTTGGATGTTTTATATGCAATTATATATAAATTTTTGGGACTAACCTATTAACCTAGTGCCTAGTGCCAGTTGCTATTTTTTTGGCTTTTTAGAAAATCAATACCAAATGAAGTCCAAACAAAGAAAAAACTTTGAATTAATTTTTTTCTGGGCCAGAAGGGGCCGTAGATGGTTCGCAGAAGACCAGAAGAGTCACGAGGGAGCGACAAAGCTCGCTAGGTGCACCCCGGGGGTGCAAGCTTGTGGGCCTCTCGTGTCACCACATCTATAATTTCCCAAATATTCCCAATACATCAGAGATCCACCCAAAATACTTTTTTCGCCGCCGCAAATTTCTGTTCTTCCGTGATCCCATCTGGAGGCCTTTTCTGGTAATCTGACGGAGGGGAATCGATCATGGAGGTCTTCTACATCAACGTTGTTGTCCTTCCTATGATGTGTGAGTAGTTTACTATAGACCTACATGTCCGTAGCTAGTAGCTAGATGGTTCTCCTCGATGTTCTTGGAGTTCTATTCGATGTAATCTTCTTTTGCGGTGTTTTTGTTGGGATCCGATGAATTGTGGATTTATGATCAGATTATTCATGAATATTAATTGAGTCTTCTCTGGATTCTGTCAATTTATGATCAGATTATGCATGATTATCATAACATTTTATTTCTGTCTGATTTGTCAGTTTAGTTTGGCCAACTAGATCGATTTTTCTTGCAATGGGAGAGGTGCTTTGTCATGGGTTCAAACTTGCGGTGCTCAATCCCATTGATAGAAAGGGAGATGATACATATTTGTATTGTTGCGATTAAGGATAAAAAGATAGGGTTTATTCATATTGATTGGGTTTACTTTGTCTACATCATGTCATCTTGCTTAAGGCATCACTCTACTTTTATTAACTTACTAATACCCTAGATGCATGATGGACAACGGTCGATGGGTGGAGCAATGGTAGTAGATGCATGAAGGAGACGGTCCACTTGTCACAGACGTTATTTCTATATACATGATCATTGCCATGAATATCGTGATAGCTACACACTTTTCTATCAATTGTCCAACAGTAATTTGTTTACACACCATACTTTATGTGCTTGAGAGAGAAGACTCTAGTGAAAACTATGCCCCCTGGTCTACCTTTATCATATATAAAATCCAAAAATATCTTGCTGCAATTTTAATGTCGTTATTTTATTTCCAATTTATCTATTTTCCTACCACTACGAGATTTGATACTTGCAAATAAACACCGAGGGGATTGACAACACCCTTGTTTGCGTTGGGTGCAAGTACTTGTTTTTGTGTGAAGGTGCTGCTAACGAGGTTCTGTGTGGTTCTCCTACTGGATTAGTAACCTTCGTTCTTAACTGAGGGAAATACGTATCTCTACTGTACTTCTTCACCCTTTCCTCTCTGAGAAAATCCCAACGCAGCTCATAAACCTCCAACATAATGGAGGATGCGGCCACACGAGCGAGTTGGGCACCGCTGATGTGCGCGTATCGGCTAGGCGCCGGTGGCGACGCGGCCTCGTCCTTCACACGGCGTCCAATCTGGACGTCGCAGCTGTGCAGCAGGGGAGGGGGGCTCCTCCTTGACCCTCGCTAGTGATGGTGGTGTCGGGCTCATCTGACGGAGCGAGCGCTCGGCCATTATCTCCATCTGACCGAGCAAGCGATTTCTCATTATCTCCATTTGACGGATGAACTTCGTCAGTAAGAGCCACCTCGGCGAGGAGGCTCGGCCACTGCTCCGGTTGCTGCTGCAGCTGCTAGTCCTCCTCGTCGCTGGAGGAGAGGACGATCTCCCCTTGGCGGAGGAGCCAGCCGTCGAGGTGCCCGGAGAGCGCGGGTGCCGACGCCAAGATCTAGCCGAGGATGAACTACCACCGCCACCGCTGGCCGATGTGGACCACGACGACTTCGGCATCGTCACTGTAGGTCGAGGGGATCGAAGAGGTAGAGGACGGGCTCGGAGAGGAGGAGGCCATCAGAGAGAAGAAGATGCGGATGTGCACCGCTGGAGCACAGCTTATTTGGCCGCGGCCAGGCCAGATGAATGGGCGGTCAGCGCACTTCAATGCGGCGCAGCGGCCGGAGTCGGTTCCTCGGGAAGCTGCGTCCGCATTGAAATGACGGCTGCCGAGAGGTCGCGTCGGTCAGCGCCGTCCTCTCGCCGCTCACATCGCGCGGCATCAATGCAGGCCGCTGCATGCTTTGGGGCGGCACGGTAAGCAACGTGTGCATCGGAAGCAAAGCATGAGAGGGCGAGGGTAGGGGTTTGGGTGGGCCGGGGCGATCAGAAGCGGGCGTGGCAGCGATCCGGACTCCTGCAAAGCCCCCCCTCCCACCCCTCGCGTTTGTCTCCGGTTTTCGCGAGAAAACATGTTCGGACCGCCCTACGAACCGATACAGGCCCGCGTTGTATGGCTTGCGTGATCCGGACAGCGTGGTCCAGACGGACTTGGGGATTTGAGGGTCAGCGTTGGACATGCCCTAATGGAGTTAAAATTATATACTGGCCCTCTGTGTATTGAAACTGATTATGTCTCGGTTGCTGGTTTGCTGGACCCAAAAGTGAAGAACTTGTCAGCGTTGTTCTCTATTATTGCTGATATGAGAGAGTTGATGGGTGCATTTCAAGATGTTTCAATCAGTGCGGTGAGGAGAAAAAGGAACATGCCAGGAAATTTGGAGATCAGGCGCTCATTGCTGATGTACCTCCCATGCTAAGAGCTATCCTCCACGCTAATTTAATGTGATTCGGGGTGTTATTTAATACTCCCTCCGTCCCAACATAAATATCTTAACTTTGTATTAACTTTAATACAAAATTGTACTAAGGTTGAGACGCTTATTTTGGGACGGAGGGAGTAGTATATATGGCTGGGGCCTTTTTCTAAAAAAAAGGATGCATGCATGGCCCCATCTCTCACTTTTCTGGCTCTAGTACAGACTACGACGCATGCATATCTATAACAATGTCTCTCCTCTCTCCTTATCAAAATCCATCACTTTTATTTTCTTTTGATAATTTACAAGGTTCATATCTCTTAAACCAAAATTTTGTTTGTGAACTTTTTTAGAATTCCTAGAGATGAGATCTTTAGAACAATACCGCTCTCAGATATATTTCAAACTAGTTTAAAATTTCATAGTATTAGTTCAATGTGTAAATTTGATTATTTCAAATATATGAAACTGATATTTTTCATATATATGAATCAGAATGATGTGTGAAGCGGATATTTGCGAAATTCAGCTTAAATTCAAATATATTATTTTGTGAAGCTGCTTATTTCAGCGTGTGAAGCTGCTTATTTCAACAAGTGAAATTAGTTTTTGAAGTGAACTAAGTGAAATAAATGTTTTGAAATGATTGATTTTTTTAAATGAGTCAATTGTTTTGAAATGAGTGAAATCAGTTTTTCTAAATGAGAAAAATACTCTTTTGAAATGAGTGAAATATTTTTTAATGAGTCAAACCAATTTGCTAATAGAGTTAAATCTATTTTATAAGCAATATTTTCTGAAATAAGTAAAATCTATTTTTTGAAACAAATGAAATCATTTTAATGAGCGAAATCAGTTTTTCTAAATGAGAGAAAAAAACTCTTTTGAAAGGAGTGGAATATTTTTTAATGAGTCAAACTACTTTTCTAAATTGAGTGAAATCTAATTTATAAGCAGTATTTTTTTGCAATAAGTGAAACATTGTTTTGAAACAAATGAAATAAGTTTTTTGTAATGAGTGAAATCAGTCTTTTGAAATGAGTGAAATATGTGTTTTGAAATGAGTGAAGTTAGTTTTTTGAAATAAGTGAAATATGTTGCTAAAGTGAGTGGAACCATTTTTTTCAAATGAGTAAAATATGTTTCTTTAATTGAGTGAAATCAGTTTTTGAAGTAGTGAAACAATTGAAATCACTTATTTAAAATAGTGAAATAATTGAAATCACTTTTTCTAAAATAGTGAAATTGTTAAATTGTCTTTTGGAAATTGTGAAATGGTTGAAATTACTTTCTAATTAGTGTAAACAAATCACATTTTTTTTTCATTTTTTGGTTTTAATTTAAAATATTGTAACAACTGAAATCACCTATTTTCTAAATAATGAAAAAATTACATCATTTATTACAAATAGTAAAACTGTTGAAATCAACGAAAGCTTTGGATTCCTCCTTTAAAAATCTCAAACTATATACCTATATAAGTGGACACAAATTTCATTGTGGCAATGAGTAGCAGATGCTTCACCGATGAACATCTAGAAAAAAGAAGGTCATGCAGGACCCTCCTGATCTTTGTCGGCCTTGATCTAGCGGCGTTGTTGCGCGAGGACGTGTTGGGGAACGTTGCATGGAAAACAAACAATTTCTACGCACACACAAGATCTGTCCATGGAGATGCATAGCTACGAGAGGGGAAAGCATCTTCATACCCTTGAAGATCACTAAGCGGAAGTGTTAATCAACGCGGGTGATGTAGTCGTACACCTTCACGATCCGTCCCGATCAAGTACCGAACGTACGACACCTTCGTGTTTAGCACACGTTCAGCTTGATGACGTCCTCGCCTTCTCGATCCAGCAAGAGGGGCGAAGTAGTAGATGAGTTCCGGCAGCACTACGGCATGGTGACGGTGGTGGTGAAGAACAATCTCCGCAGGGCTTCGCCAAGCACTACGGAAACTATGCCGGAGGATAAACTAGAGGGTCGGGGTTGCCGACACACGGCTTGGTGTATCTTGATGTGTTTCGGGTGCTAGCCCTGCCCCTCTATTTATATGTTGAGCCCTGGGGTCGAAACTTGGAGGAAAAGCCTCCTCAAGTTTTGCTCGCAAGGAAGAGTCCTTCTCGGACTTCCAGGTCAGATGCCATAGTCCTTGGCATCTGGCCCCGGCATTTGGTCCCTGGCCTCTGCAAAACATCCTTTTGCACCGACCTAAAGCCCCGTGGGCCTGACCCCTTGGCCTAACCATATCATCCTATATAGCACTCTTTACCTCCAGACCATTTCGAAGCTCCTCGTCATGTCTGTGATCTCATTCGGGACTCCGAACAACATTCGGTCACCATCATACATAACTTATATAATACAATATCATCAACGAACGTTAAGCATGCGGATCCTACGGGTTCGAGAATGATGTAGACATGACCGAGACGCTTCTCCGGTCAATAACCAATAGCGGGACCTGGATGCCCATATTGGTTCCTACATATTCTACGAAGATATTATCGGTCGAACCTTTATGAGAACATACATAGTTCCTTTTGTCCGTCAGTATGTTACTTGCCAGAGATTCGATCGTCGGTATCTCCATATCTAGTGCAATCTCGTTACTAGCACGTCTCTTTACTCGTTCGGTAATATATCATCCCATAACTAACTCCTTAGTCACTTTGCTTGCAAGCTTCTTGTGATGTTGTATTACTGAGAGGGCCCAGAGATACCTCTCTATCATACGGAGTGACAAATCCCAGTCTCGATTCATGCCAACCCAACAGACACCTTCGGAAATACCTGTAGATAACCTTTATAATCACCCAGTTACGTTGTGACGTTTGATAGAACACAAGTCATTCCTCAGGAGTTCGGGAGTTGCATGATCTCATGGTCGAAGAAACATGTATTTGACATTAAGAAAGCAGTAGCAATAAACTGAATGATCATATGATATGCTAACGATTGGGTCTTGTCCCTCACATCATTCTCCTAATGATGTGATCCCATTATCAAACGCCAACTCATGTCTATGGTTAGGAAACCTTAGCCATTTTTTATCAACGAGCTAGTCTAGTAGAGGCTCACTAGGGGCATGATATTTGTTTATGTATCCACACATGTATTTAAGTTTCTGGTCAATAAAATTCTAGCATGAATAATAAACATTTATCATGAATAAGGAAATATAATAATAACAACTTTATTATTGCCTTTAGGGAATATTTCCATCAGTATCCCACTTGCACTAGAGTCAATAATCTAGATTATATTGTAATGAATCTAACACCCATGGAGTGTTGGTGCTGACCATGTTTTGATCGTGGAAGAGGCTTAGTCAACGGGTCTGGTACATTCAGATACGTATGTACTTTACAATTTTCTATGTCTCCTTCCTTGACATATTCGCGAATGGAGTTGAAGCGTCGCTTGATGTGTTTGGTTCTCTTGTGTAACCTGGGCTCCTTTGCTATGGCAATTGCTTCAGTGTTGTCACAAAGTTGTCATTGGACCTGATGCACTGGGTATTACCCCTAAATGGGATATGAACTCATTCATCAGACTTCTTCATGCGCTACTTCCGAAGCAGCTATGTACTCCGCTTCACACGTAGATCCCGCCACGAGGCTCTGCTTAGAACTGCACCAACTGATAGCTCCACCATTTAATATAAATACGTACCTAGTTTGCGACTTAGAGTCACCTGGATACGTGTCAAAGCTAGCATCAACATAACCCTTTAGATGAGCTCTTCGTCACCTCCATAAACAAGAAACATGTCCTTGGTCCACTTCAGGTACTTCAGGATAATCTTGACCGCTGTCCACTGATCCACTCCTAGATTACTTTGGTACCTCCCTACAAACTTATGGCAAGGCACACATCAGGTCTGGTACACAACATAGCATACATGATAGAACATATGGCTAAGGCATAGGGAATGACCTTCATTCTCTCTCTATCTTCTATCGTGGTTGGTCTTTGAGTCTTACTCAATTTCACACCTTGTAAAACAGGCAAGAACCCCTTCTTGGACTGATCCATTTTGAACTTCTTCAATATCTTATCAAGGTATGTGCTTTGTGAAAGTCCTATTAACCGTTTTGATCTATCTCTATAGATCTTGATGCCTAATATGTAAGTAGCTTCACCGAGGTCTTTCATTGAAATATTCTTATTCAAGTACCCTTTTATGATATCCAGAAAATTATATATCATTTCCTTTCAGTAATAAGTCATCTACATATAATATTAGAAATGCTACAGAGCTCCCACTCACTTTCTTGTAAATACAAGCTTCACCATAAGTCTGTATAAAACTAAATGCTTTCATCACCTCATCAAAGCATTTATTCCAACTCTAAGATTCTTGCACCAGTCCATAGATGGATCACTGGAGCTTGTACACTTTGTTAGCACCTTTAGGATCGACAAAACCTTAAGGTTGCGTCATATAGAACTCTTCCTTAAGAAACCCATTAAGGAATGCAGTTTTGACATCCATTTGCCAGATTTCATAATCATAAAATGCGGTAATTGCTAACCTGATTCGGATTGACTTTAGCATCACTATGGGTGAGAAAGTCTCATCGTAGTCAACCCCTTGAACTTGTCGAAAACCTGTCACAACAAGTCAAGCTTTGTAGATAGTGATACTATGATCAACATCCGTCTTCCTCTTGAAGATCCATTTGTTATCAATGGCTTGCCGATCATTGCACAAGTCCACCAAAGTCCACACTTTGTTCTCATACATGGATCCTATCTCAGATTTCATGGCCTCAAGCCATTTATCAGTCATCATAGCTTCTTCATAGTTTCAAGGTTCACCGTTGTCTAACAACATGACTTCTAGGATAGGGTTACTGAACCACTCTGGTGCGGAATGTGTTCTGGTAGACCTATGAAGTCCAGTAGTAACTTGATCTGAAGTTTCATGATCATCATCATTTGCTTCTTCTCTGTTTGGTGTAGGCATCACGGGAACTATTTTCTCGGATGTACTACTTTCCAATTCATGAGTGATACGTCCATTTTGCATCATGCTTTTATATCGATATTTATTGCATTATGGGCTGTTATTACATGTTATGTCACAATACTTATGGCTATTCACTCTTATTTTACAAGGTTTATCATGAAGAGGGAGAATGCCGGCAGCTGGGATTCTGGGCTGGAAAAGGAGCAAATATTGGAAACCTATTCTGCACAGCTCCAAAATCCTGAAACTCCATGAAAGTCATTTTTGGAATTAAAAAGAACTATTGAGCAAAGAAAGTACTAGAGGGGGCCCACACCTTGGCCACGAGAGTGGGGGCGCGGCCCCCTACTAGGCGCGCCCCCTGTCTCGTGGGCCCCCTAGTGGCCCTCCGGTGCCCATCTTCTGCTATATAAAGTCTCATACCCTGGAAAAAATCATAAGCAAGCTTACGGGACGAAATTCCGCCGCCACGAGGCGGAACCTTGGCGGAACCAATCTAGGGCGCCGGTGGAGCTGTTCTGCCGAGGAAACTTCCCTCCGGGAGGGGGAAATCATCATCATCATCATCACCAACGATCCTCTCATCAGGAGGGGTTCAATCTTCATCAACATGTTCACCAGCACCATCTCCTCTCAAAACCCTAGTTCATCTCTTGTATCCAATCTTGTATCAAAACCACAAATTGGTACCTGTGGGTTGATAGTAGTGTTGATTACTCCTTGTAGTTGATGCTAATTGGTTTATTTGGTGGAAGATCATATGTTCAGATCCTTAATGCATATTAATAATCCTCTAATCATGAACATGAATATGCTTTGTGAGTAGTTACGTTTGTTCCTGAGGACATGGGTGAAGTCTTGCTATTAGTAGTCATGTGAATTTGGTATTCGTTCGATATTTTGATGAGATGTATGTTGTCTCTCCTCTAGTGGTGTTATGTGAACGTCGACTACATGACACTTCACCATTATCTGGGCCTAGAGGAAGGCATTGGGAAGTAATAAGTAGATGATGAGTTGCTAGAGTGACAGAAGCTTAAACCCTAGTTCATGCGTTTCTTCGTAAGGGACTGATTTGGATCCACTAGTTTCATGCTACGGTTAGGTTTACCTTAATACTTCTTTTGTAGTTGCGGATGCTTGCAATAGGGGTTAATCATAAGTGGGATGCTTGTCCAAGAAAGGGCAGTACCCAAGCACCAGTCCACCCACATATCAAATTATCAAAGTACCGAACGCGAATCATATGAGTGTGCTGAAAACTAGCTTGACGATAATTCCCATGTGTCCTCGGGAGTGCTTTTCTCATTATAAGAAATTGTCCAGGCTTGTCCTTTTCTACAAAAAGGATTGGGCCACCTTGCTGCACTTTATTTACTTTCATTGCTGGCTACCCGTTGCAAATTATCCTATCACAAAACTATCTGTTACCTACTATTTTAGTGCTTGCAGAGAATACCTTACTGAAAACCTCTTGTCATTTCCTTCTGCTCCTCGTTGGGTTCGACACTCTTACTTATTGAAAGGACTGCGATAGATCCCCTATACTTGTTGGTCATCAAGAATCTTTTCTGGCGCCATTGCCGGGGAGTGAAGCGCCTTTGGTGAGTGGAACTTGGTAAGGAAACATTTATATAGTGTGCTAAAATTTTCTATCACTTGCTACTATGGAAACTAATCCTTTGAGGGGCTTGTTCAGGGCATCTTCGCCCCGGCCAGTAGAGCAAAGAGTTGCTCCTCAACCTACTGAACCTACTGAAAATGTTTACTTTGAAATTCCTTCGGGTATGATAGAGAAACTGCTAGCTAATCCCTTCGCAGGAGATGGAACATTGCATCCCGATTTACACCTTATCTATGTGACGAAGTTTGTGGATTATTCAAGCTTGCAGGTATACCCGATGATGTTTTTAAGAGGAAGGTCTTCCCTTTATCTTTGAAGGAGGATGCATTGACATGGTATAGGCTATGTGATGATACGGGATCTTGGAACTATAAACAATTGAAATTGGAATTTCACCAGAAGTTCTATCCTATGCATATTGTTCATTGTGATCGTAATTACATATATAATTTCTGGCCTCGCGAAGGAGAAAGTATCTCTCAAGCTTGGGGGAGGCTTAAGTCAATGTTATATTCATGCCCCAATCATGAGATCTCAACAGATATGATTATTCAAAAAAATTATGCTCGACTTTCTTTCAATGATCGCATCATGCTCGATACTTCCTGTGCTGGTTCTTATATGCTGAAGACTATTGAATTCAAATGGGACTTATTGGAAAGAATTAAATGCAACTTTGAAGATTGGGGTTCCAACGATGGTAAGGAGTCAGGTATGACACCTAAGTTTGATTGTGTTAAATCTTTTATGGATACCGATGCTTTTCATGGATTTAGCGTTAAATATGGACTTGACTCTGAGATAGTAGCTTCTTTCTGTGAATCTTTTGCTACTCACATTGATCTTCCTAAGAAGAAGTGGTTTAAATATAATCCTCCCATTGAAGTAAAAGTAGTTGCACCTATTAAAGTTGAAGAAAAGATTATCACTTATAATGATCCTATTGTTCCTAGTTCTTAGGTTGAGAAACCACCTTTCCCTGTTAGGATAAAGGATCATGCTAAAGCTTCAACTGTGGTTCGTAAGAGTAATACTAGAACATATACACCTCCTGAGCAAATCAAAGTTGCTATGGTTAAAGATCTCTTGGCTGATAATATAGATGGGCATGTAATTTACTTCTGCGATGAAGCTGATAATATTGCTAGACCAGATGCTAAGATACATAGACCTGTTGTAGGCATGCCTGTTATTTCTGTTAAAATAGGAGATCATTGCTATCATGGCTTATGTGATATGGGTGCTAGTGATAGTGCAATACCTTTTTCCTTATATGAAGAAATTATGCATGAAATTTCACATGCTGAGTTAGAAGATATTGATGTTACAATTAAGCTTGCCAATAGAGATACTATTACACCATTTGGAATTGTTAGAGATGTCGAAGTCTTGTGTGGGAAAGTTAAATATCTTGCTGATTTTGTTGTTCTCAGTTCCCCACAAGATAGCTTTTGTCCCATTATATTTGGTAGACCCTTCTTGAATACTGTCAATGCTAGGATTGATTGCAGAAAGGTATTGTTATGATTGGCTTAGGAGATATGTCTCATGATTTTAATTTTGCTAAATTTCATAGACAATCCCATGATAAAGAATTGCCTAGTAAGGATGAAATTATTGGTCTTGCTTCCATTTCCGTGTCTCCTACTGATCCTTTAGAACAATATTTGCTAGACCACGAAAATGATATGTTTATGAATGAAAGAAGGGAGATAGATGAAGTATTCTTTCAACAGGGTCCTATTCTGAAACACAACTTGCCTGTTGAAATCCTAGGGGATCCTTATCAACCCAAGGGTGATCCCATGTTTGAGCTTAAACCATTACCTGATAATCTTAAATATGCTTATCTTGATGAAAAGAAGATATATCCTGTTATTATTAGTGCTAACCTTTCAGAGCAGGAAGAGGAAAGATTATTGAAAACTCTGAAGAAGCATCGTTCTGCTATTGGATATACTCTTGATGATCTTAAGGGCATTAGTCCCACTCTATGCCAACACAAAATCAAATTGGATGAAGATGCCAAACCAGTTAGAGATCATCAACGACAGTTGGATCCTAAGATGAAGGAAGTGGTAAGAAAGGAGATACTAAAGCTCCTTGAGGCAGGTATTATTTATCCCGTTGCTGATAGTGATTGGGTAAGTCCTGTCCATTCCGTCCCTAAGAAGGGAGGTATTACTATTGTTCCTAATGATAAAGATGAATTGATTCCGCAAACAATTATTACAGGTTATAGGATGGTAATTGATTTCCATAAATTAAATAAAGCTACTAAGAAAGATCATTACCCTTTACCTTTTATTGATCAAATGCTAGAAAGACTATCCAAACACACACATTTCTGCTTTCTAGATGGTTATTCTGGTTTCTCTCAAATACCTGTGTCAGCGGACGATCAGTCAAAAACTACTTTTACTTGCCCTTTCGGTACCTTTGCTTATAGAGGTATGCCTTTTGGTTTATGTAATGCACCTGCTACCTTTCAAAGATGCATGATGGCTATATTATGTGACTTTTGTGAAAAGATTTGTGAGGTATTCATGGATGATTTCTCCGTTTATGGATCCTCTTTTGATGATTGCTTGAGCAACCTTGATCGAGTTCTGCAGAGATGCGAAGACACTAGTCTGGTCTTGAATTGGGAAAAGTGTCACTTTATGGTTAATGAAGGCATTGTCTTGGGGCATAAAATTTCTGAAAGAGGTATTAAAGTTGATAAAGCTAAAGTTGATGCTATTGAAAAGATGTCGTGTCCCAAGGACATCAAAGGTATAAGAAGTTTCCTTGGTCATGCCGGTTTTTATAGGAGGTTCATTAAGGACTTTTCCAAGATCTCTAGGCCTCTGACTAATCTATTACAAAAAGATATTCCTTTTGTTTTCGATGATGATTGTGTAGAAGCATTTGAAATACTTAAGAAAGCTTTGATCACTGCACCTATTGTTCAGCCACCTGATTGGAATTTACCCATTGAAATTATGTGTGATGCTAGTGATTATGCTGTAGGTATTGTTCTAGGGCAAAGAGTTGATAAGAAATTAAATGTTATCCAATATTCTAGTAAGACTCAAGACACTGCCCAAAGAAATTATGCTACTACTGAAAAGGAATTCTTAGCAGTTGTTTTTGCATGTGATAAGTTCAGACCTTATATTGTTGATTCTAAAGTAACTATTCACACTGATCATGCTGCTATTAAATATCTTATGGAAAAGAAAGATGCTAAACCTAGACTTATTAGATGGGTCCTCTTGCTCCAAGAATTTGATTTGCATATTATTGATAGAAAGGGAGCTGAGAACCCCGTTGCAGACAACTTGTCTAGGTTAGAGAATGTTCTTGATGACCCACTACCTATTGATGATAGCTTTCCAGATGAACAATTAGCGGTCATTAATGCTTCTCGTAGTGCTCCATGGTATGCTGATTATGCTA
Source organism: Aegilops speltoides (assembly GCA_021437245.1). Classification (NCBI taxonomy): domain Eukaryota; kingdom Viridiplantae; phylum Streptophyta; class Magnoliopsida; order Poales; family Poaceae; genus Aegilops; species Aegilops speltoides. The sequence goes on from CM038145.1 coordinate 402,703,265, forward strand.
ATTACATTGTTGCTAAATTTATACCACATAGTTTCACATACCAGCAAAAGAAAAAGTTCTTTTATGATTTAAGACATTACTTCTGGGATGACCCACATCTTTATAAAGAAGGAGTAGATGGTGTTATTAGACGTTGTGTACCTGAGCATGAACAGGAACATATCCTACGCAAGTGTCACTCCGAACCATATGGAGGACACCACGCTGGAGATAGAACTGCACATAAGGTATTGCAATCTGGTTTTTATTGGCCTACTCTCTTCAAGGATGCATGTAAGTTTGTCTTGTCTTGTGATGAATGTCAAAGAATTGGTAATATTAGTAGACGTCAAGAAATGCCTATGAATTATTCTCTTGTTATTGAACCATTTGATGTTTGGGGCTTTGATTATATGGGACCTTTTCCTACCTCTAATGGATATACACATATTTTAGTTGTTGTTGATTACATTACTAAGTGGGTTGAAGCTATTCCAACTAGTAGTGCTGATCATAACACCTCTATTAAGATGCTTAAAGAAGTTATTTTCCGAGGTTTGGAGTCCCTAGATACTTAATGGCTGATGGTGGTTCACATTTTATTCATGGTGCTTTTCATAAAATGCTTGCTAAGTATGATGTTAATCATAGAATTGCATCTCGTTATCACCCACAGTCTAGTGGCCAAGTAGAATTGAGTAATAGAGAGCTCAAATTAATTATGCAAAAGACTGTTAATAGATCTAGAAAGAATTTGTCCACGAAACTTCATGATGCAATATGGGCCTATAGAACTACATATAAAAATCCTATGGGTATGTCTCCGTATAAGATGGTTTATGGAAAAGCATGTCACTTACCTCTCGAACTTGAACATAAGGCATACTGGGCTATTAAAGAGCTCAACTATGATTTCAAACTTGCTGGTGAGAAGAGGTTATTTGACATTAGCTCTCTTGATGAATGGAGAACCCAAGCCTACGAGAATGGCAAGCTGTTTAAGGAAAAAGTTAAAAGATGGCATGACAAAAGAATACAAAAGCGTGAGTTTAACGTAGGTGATTATGTGTTGCTATTCAAATCTCATTTAAGATTTTTTGCAGTAAAACTTCTCTCTAAGTGGGATGGTCCTTACGTTATCGAGGAGGTCTATCGTTCCGGTGCCATAAAAATCAACAACTTCGAAGGCACAAACGCGAAGGTGGTGAATCGTTAAAGAATCAAACATTACATCTCAGGTAATCCCATAAATGTTGAGACTAATATTACTGAAACTGTAACCCGGAGGAATATATAAGGGACAATTTCCAGAATGTTTTAGACTCCGAAAAGGAATAGGTACGTGGTACGGTAAGTAAACCGACTCCAAAACAATTCTAATGACAAATTTTCTCTGTTTTGGAATATTTAAGAATTTAGGAAAATAAGAAGTAGTCCGGGAAGGACACGAGGCCTCCACGAGGGTGGAGGGCGCGCCCACCCTTACTGGGCGCGCCCCCTGCCTTGTGGGCACATCGTGTGCCCTCCGGACTCCGTTTTCTTACACGTTACTTCTTTTGGTCGGTAAAAATTCATTATATAATCTCCCGAAGGTTTTGACCAGCGTATCACGCAAAAATCTTCTGTTTTCGTTTCGAGCTGTTTTTCTGATAGATCTAGAGCACCATGACGTCTCCAAGCACTCCCAAGGACAAGTTTTTTGAGAGGGTTATCAACCCCTATCTCGCGGAGGTGCTGCAACACCCTCAAACCATTGAGATGCGTGAGGGGGTGCTGCACATACGCGATGTGGAGGGACCAAGGCGTACCGGAAGCGTGGAGACAAAGCTCGAAGCTATGGAACAACAAGTTTTCAAGTGCCAAGGGATGGTGGAGCGTGGACTCAATGCTAACCAGATGATGATCGCGGAATTCACCAACAACCACAAGCTAGACGCCAAGAACGTTGGGGATACCATCTTCAAGCTTCATGAGAAAATCGAGCACCTCCAAGCCCAGATCTATGACCTGCAAAACCAAAACTATGAGTATGAATATAGATTCAAGAGGATGAGTTTGGCTGCAGATTTGAGAATCCCGGAGACTCGATCATCCTTCTAGGATGGTGAGCCTATGCCTTGGAAGATGGACGACAAGCCTACATCATCAACAACTCCTTCTTCACCACCTCCGAGGACATAATTACATGGGTATGGACACTCCCCTTGGCAACTGCCAAGCTTGGGGGAGGTGCCCCGGTATCATATCACCATCACACTCCTATCTTTACCGTTTTACTTAGTTCGATTATTTTAGTAATATGTTGATCCAGTAGAATAAAGCTTTGGTATGAATTAGTTTTGAGTTTTGCTTTGTGATCTCTCTATCTAATCGAGTCCGTGAGCTATATAATAAAGATTAGTGTTGAGTCAAGGGCTTTGCTATCTTGCTATGATCTTGAGAAATAGAAAGAATAAAAAGAATAAAAGAGTCCATATTGATCTTATGGATAGTAATGACTTCACACATAAAGACTATGAGGCTTAAAAGTTGTTGAGAGTTGACAAACATAGTTTTGGTCATCGTTGCAATTAATATGAAGTAATAAAGAAAGAGAGGTTCTCACATATAAATATACTATCTTGGACATCTTTTATAATTGTGAGCACTCATAAAGTATGACATGCTAAAGAGTTGATGTTGGACAAGGAAGACAACGTAATGGGTTATGTTTTCTCACATCTTAGTTAAAGTATATTGTCATGGATCGTCGAACATGTTGAGCTTGCCTTTCCCCCTCATACTATCCAAATTCCTTGCACCAAGTAGAGATACTACTTGTGCTTCCAAATATCCTTAAACCAAGTTTTGCCATGAGAGTCCACCATGCCTACCTATGGATTGAGTAAGATCCTTCAAGTAAGTTGTCATGTTGCAAGCAATCAAAATTGCTCTCTAAATATGTATGACTTATTAGTGCGGAGAAAATAAGCTTTAGATGATCCTGTGATATGGAAGTAATAAAAGCGACGGACTGCACAATAAAGGTTCATATCACAAGTGGCAATATAAAGTGACATTCTTTTGCATTAAGATTTTGTGCATCCAACCTTAAAAGCACATGACAACCTCTGCTTCCCTCTGCGAAGGGCCCATCTTTTACTTTATGTCTTTACTTTATGCAAGAGTCAAGGTGATCCTCACCTTTCCCTTTTTCATTTTATCCTTTGGCAAGCACCTCATGTTGGAAAGATCCTGATATATAAATATATCCAATTGGATGTAAGTTAGCATGAGCTATTACTGTTGACATCACCCAAAGGTGAATTTGTTGGGAGGCAAAATTATAAGCCCCTATCTTTCTCTGTGTCCGGTTAAAACTCCAGAAACATAAGTATTGCGTGAGTGTTAGCAATTGTAGAAGACTATATGATAGTTGAGTATGTGGACTTGTTGAAAAGCTCTATTCTTGACTCTTTCCGATGTTATGATAAATTGCAATTGCTTCAATGACTGAGATTATAGTTTGTTAGTTCTCGAAGTTTCTGAACCATACTTGACATTGTGAAAAGTTTGTTACTTGAGCAAAGAAATCATATGACAAAATCTATATATGTTGCTATTATAAGAATGATCATGATGCCCTCATGTCCATATTTTATTTTTATTGACACCTCTATCTCTAAACATGTGGACATACTTTTCAATTTCAGATTCCGCTTGAGGACAAGCGAGGTCTAAGCTTGGGGGAGTTGATACGTCCATTTTGCATCATGCTTTTATATCGATATTTATTGCATTATGGCTGTTATTACACGTTATGTCGCATTGCTTATGGCTATTCTCTCTTATTTTACATGGTTTATCATGAAGAGGGAGAATGCCGCCAAAAGTCCTGAAACTCCACGAAAAGCTGGGATTCTGGGCTGGAAAAGGAGCAAATATTGGAAACATATTCTGCATAGCTCCAAAAGTCCTGAAACTCCATGAAAGTCATTTTTGGAATTAATAATAATTATTGAGCAAAGAAAGTACCAGAGGGGGCCCACACCCTGGCCACGAGGGTGGGGGGCACCCCCCTACTGGGCGCGACCCCTGGTGGCCCTCCGGTGCCCATCTTCTGCTATATGAAGTCTCATACCCTGGAAAAAATCATAAGCAATCTTACGGGACGAAATTCCGCCGCCACGAGGCGGAACCTTGGCGGAACCAAACTAGGGCTCTGGCAGAGCTGTTCCGCCGGGGAAACTTCCCTCCCGGGAGGGGGAAGGGAATCATCACCATCATCATCACCAACGATCCTCTCATCGGGAGGGGTTCAATCTTCATCAACAACTTCACCAGCACCATCTCCTCTCAAAACCTTAGTTCATCTCTTGTATCCAATCTTGTATCAAAACCACAAATTGGTACCTATGGGTTGCTAGTAGTTTTGATTACTCCTTGTAGTTGATGCTAATTGGTTTATTTGGTGGAAGATCATATGTTCAGATCCTTAATGCATATTAATACTCCCCTTATCATGAACATGAATACACTTTGTGAGTAGTTACGTTTGTTCCTAAGGACATGGGTGAAGTCTTGCTATTAGTAGTCATGTGAATTTGGTATTCGTTCGATACTTTGATGAGATGTATGTTGTCTCTCCTCTAGTGGTGTTATGTGAACGTCGCATACATGACACTTCACCATTATCTGGGCCTAGAGGAAGGCATTGGTATGTAATAAGTAGATGATGGGTTGCTAGAGTGACAGAAGCTTAAACCCTAGTTTATGCGTTGCTTCGTAAGGGGCTGATTTGGATCCACTAGTTTCATGCTATGGTTAGGTTTACCTTAATACTTCTTTTGTAGTTGCGGATGCTTGCAATAGGGGTTAATCATAAGTGGGATGCTTGTCCAAGAAAGGGCAGTACCCAAGCACTGGTCCGCCCACATATTAAATTATCAAAGTACCGAACGCAAATCATATGAGCGTGATGAAAACTAGCTTGACGATAATTCCCATGTGTCCTCGGGAGCACTTTTCTCATTATAAGAAATTGTCCAGGCTTGTCCTTTGCTACAAAAAGGATTGGGCCACCTTGCTGCACTTTATTTACTTTCATTGTTGGTTACCCGTTACAAATTATCCTATCACAAAACTATCTGTTACCTACTATTTTAGTGCTTGCAGAGAATACCTTACTGAAAACCTCTTGTCATTTCCTTCTACTCCTCGTTGGGTTCGACACTCTTACTTATCGAAAGGACTATGATAGATCCCCTATACTTGTGGGTCATCAGTGAGCGGGTACAATTACCTCGTCAAGTTCTACTTTCCTCCTACTCACTTCTTTCAAGAGAAACTCCTTCTCTAGAAAGGACCCATTCTTAGCAACAAAAATCTTGCCTTCAGATCTGTGGTAGAAGGTATACCCAATAGTTTCTTTAGGGTATACTATGAAGACACACTTCTCTGCTTTGGGTTCGAGCTTATCAGGATGAAGCCTTTTGACATAAGCGTTGCATCCCCAAACTTTAAGAAATGACAGCTTAGGTTTATTGCCAAACCATAGTTCATACAGTGTCGTCTCAACGGATTTAGACGGTGCCCTATTTAACGTGAATGCGGCTGTCTCTAATGCATAACCCCAAAATGATAAAGGCAAATCGATAAGATACATCATAGAATGCACCATATCTAATAAAGTATGTTTACGACGTTCGGACACACCATTACACTGTGGTGTTCCCACACTACTAGGGAAAACATTATAAACAGAATCTTACCAGCAACGCGCTTTAAAATAAGGTGCTACTGCTACTTAGCAGTAGCGCGCGACATCAAACCCCGCTACAGATATCCACGTAGTAGTAGTGCGTCGGGAGGAAGGAGCGTTACTACTACAACTGCCGTGACGTTGCCGCCAGACTACGTATAGTAGTAGCGCTGTTTTACACTACTAGGGAAAAGCCTAGCAGCAGCGCGGGTTTTAGGACTATTAGTAGCGCGGCCTGGAGCGCTACTGGTACGGCGCTACAGCTAAAGGTTAGCAGTAGCGTGCCTCAACCCACGCTACTGCTAAATCGACTTAGTAGTAGTGCTTTCTCGGAGGAGCGCTACTGGTAATTAGTAGTAGCGCTTCTCCCAGCCCGCGCTACTACTATTATTTCGTATTTTATTTCTTTTTTATTTCATGTTGTATTCATACACCTTTACACAAGTTTTCATAAAACAGGAATTTAGAGATTGTTTTTACATCATAATGAGTTATTACATCACGGGGTGAAAGAACCATGGACTAGTTTCAAGTGGATGTCCATCCACTTGAAATTAATCCGCGGTTCTTTCACCCAATGATATAATAAATATCATCATCATCATCATCATATCATTAACAACTTATCATCGTAATACATCATTGTCATATAACACCTCCTCAAAATCATCATTTTCATCAATGAGACATCACATAGCAAATTGGTCACTAGTCGTAATGACAAGTACTCCTCATCATCAACTCTAACACATTGTACCACGTAATAAACATATTGTACCTCATAGGACCTACTACATTCTCTTAGGACCTACTATATTCTCTAAGGTAAAATAGCAAAAAACAAGATATCCCCTGACTCTCCATTATGGAGAATGGAGATTATCCTGTCTCCAATTCTTGCCTTTCGCTTAATGTTACTTCCAAGAACCTCCTAGCGAATGTCCAAACATTTTTCCATTCTTTGATTAGCATGTGTTCACCGGTTTTAGAAATCCGATATGCACAAGTGAGATCCATAGGTTGACCTGGTTGTATGTTCAGAACCGCAAGGCGACCATTCTGATACATCAGATGAGGCACACAATCCATCAGGATTTTCTGTTGAAAAACATAGTAATAACTTCGTAGTTAGCAATGATGTACTAGTTTTAGAAGTATGCAAAAGATGCACGGATGTCGTAATAGTAAAAAATCTTACCAGGGTATCTCCATAGAAGTTACCATGGTTCAACACGTGCATTAGTGGCACGTATTCACCATAATTTGGAGGAGTTCGATAATAGGTATTGTAATTCTCAAGATAAGTACAAAATGCGATCAGATGACTTTTCTCCTTATAAGTTAATTCGGAGCCATCAGTGTAGTGGGTTTTGTCTACCATCTTCCGCAAATTCTTTGAAGAATCAAAATAAGCTGTCAATGGAAATAAGTTGTCAACTATTTTGAAATATACAATATAAATTAGTTAATAACTATGTTTGAGAAACTCACATTTCGGTAGAATCGGAAGCGTATCAACAAGGACCGAAATGTCCATATTGTCTTGCTCGATGTCAGGATCACCAAGATCCATGATGACAATCATACCCTTATAAAAACCATACATTTTGCAAAGTGCTTCCCAATTTTGGCAACCAAAATGGGTTATGCTCTGATAATTGTACAGATTTACTTCAAAATCCATATCATGATGGGTCCTTAGGTGTATTTTCTTTATTTCAAATTTTTCATGGTCTTGAAAACCCATCCTCTCCAAGACATAGCGTCTTGCATGGCCTGGGATAAGCTAGTCGAATTGTAAAAGATGAAAATTAGACGTTGAAATAGTTGAAGTCATGCTTAATTACGAAAAAACACTTGTCATCGTTGCGTACGGTTTAAACATCGAAGGTCTCCTCGAGCTTAATGCTGAAGCGTCAATCTTCGTCCAGCTGAAGGAACCTATCGCACAGACCTCGATCGTCGTGGCACCAGCTGCACTCCTCCGGGAGACTATCGTCGTTCGAGTACGACATTTCCTACGTTCATAATTCAAAGATTAAACTTGTACAATTAAATATATGTACAAAAAAAACCTAAATTAGATCATTATTTTTCGAGAAAATCCTGGCCACTTGATATTTCCTACATATTCTAGCACAAGTCATGCCAGAATTCACGGAAAAATTCGGCATGACCTTTGCTAAAAAAGGACATATCGAGCGCCTGAAATTTGCCGGAATGGAAATTAATCAACACCTCCGGCAAAACATAGGCCACTCGGAGGTGTAACCTGAACATGACCGGCGACTTGGGCAACCACATATCCTATTTGAGCAACACAAGATATACATGGAGATTTGGCTGGTCTCACCTCGAGGTCAGAGGGGGTCGGTGTCGTGGGAACGAACACCTATGGGGCAGGGCCCCTTTCGGTCTGGCAGGGAGCGGAGATCGCACGAAGAGTGGATCGAGGCGAGGCACACGAGCGATTTTACCCAGCTTCGGAGCTCTCCGGAGAGATAATACTCCTACTGCTGCTTTGTGGTTGTCTTATGTTCTTGCTCGAGAGCGTGGGAGTGTTCTGGTTTCGAATGAGTCGAACCCCTGCTACGTTGCGCATGGGCCTCCTTTTATATGCTCAAGGGGTCACTGACATGTGGCAACGCGTGCAAGGGTACAAATGTAAAAAGAGTGGTTGATACAGCTGCCTCTACAGTCCATCCTACCTAACTCTGACGGCAGGGGACAAGAGCATTTAATGCCCGTCCGCGTAGCCTAAACAGTGCAGAAAAGCGACCGTTAGGGGCGCCACCGTTCTCCACGATGGCCATCTCGTCATCTCCGCTCGCCACCTCGCACCGCTTGGCTGCACAGCTTCTCGCCACGTGCGCCTGGAATGGTCCTGTGGCGACACGTCGGCGGATCTTGCTGGGCGTGGCACAGCGCAGTGGTAACCGCGCGCGCAAGCGCCTTTGCATGCGATCGTTGTCTTGTCGCGCCGGAAGCTTGTCGCTCGCCGGGTCTTGCCGGGACGCGCGGCGCATCGCGGCAAATTCCTTGAGATGCCTTGGTTGGCCTTCCCGGCAAGCTCCTCTTGCCGGGGCCTTGATCTTCCCGGCAAGCTCCTCTTGCCAGGGCCTTGTCTTCTCAGTTAAAACACTTTGTTCTTGAATGGCTCCAATAGGAACTACGAAGGATCTTGGCGGTCACCCGGCAAGCCTTGCCGCGGGACGCTGCGACTGCCCGTGCACAAGTTCGGGATACTAAGGTACCCCTACTTTAGTACACCAATAGGAGCCCCCGGGCCTGGGCCACACACGGTGCCGAGCGCTGTTGGGCCAGGCCCAAAACAGGGCACGGGCACGCGCGGCCTGGGTCCGCACCGTATCTGACTCCGTATCCACCGCGCCCTCCCATAACGGCACGCGTCAAATGCGGCGTCGTGGGAGAGGTCATGGGTGATTCTTTATTCGGAGAAAGCGTAACGTTCGCCTCCTCCTCTTTATAAGCAGGGGAAACAGGGGCAGTTCCCCCACCTTCGCCATTTGCGGTTCCAATCTCAGAAATCTCCGCCGCTACCCTCCGCTTCCAAAGCTGAAAGGGAGCAGCGCTCCGCCCCCACCGCCGCCGTCGCCGCCAACGCCCTCGATCTCCCCCACCGCCTCCGCCATGGCTCCGAAGACCGGGAAGGGTGCGAAGTCGGCCGAGGCGCTGCGGCTCGAGGCGCTGCGAAAAGAGCGGGCAACTTTCCCCCCTGAGCTCTCTGCGAAGGAGCTGAGGGAGTGGTTCTATCTCTTCTGGTCGACGGAGACGCGAGCGCATCCGCGCACCAAGGTACTCTCCGCCGCCGCTTCCGCTTCAAAACGGGCTCCAAACGGATACCCCTTCTTTGTACTGTTCTTCTATTGCGGGCTCTGCCCGCCTTTCTCCGAGTTCTTGTGTGACATCATGAACACCTACGGGTTCCACCTCCTTGACTTTACCCCCAATGCTGTCCTGACCATGGCAGTTTTCGCACATCTCTGCGAGAACTTTGTCGGAATCCACCCAAACGTAGCCCTTTTCCGCCACTACTTCATGCCCCGGGTCGAGAGAGGAGAGCCCTTATCTGGCGGGATCGCTGGATCTCGAGAACCGGCAAGAAGGAGCGTGTCGGAGGGGAGCTCCGCGGCAAATGGGATGAGTGGAGGCGGAATGGTGCTGGATCGTCGAGGAGAACCGCGGCCGTTCACGCCTGCGCCAAACCCCAGCGGTCTTGCGGCAATGATTGGGCGCTCTGGCGGCGGACGATGCTAGGCGAAGATTGCCACCACCGGATCTTGCGACTCGGGCTTGCGGGCTCATCAGAGGGCGCTGTTGGCGCGGACTTTCTTCGCCGCCGCATCGCCCCTTTGCAGGAGAGGGGGAGGCCCACCTGGCTGTTCGGGGGTCCGGCGGACATCATGAGGCTGCGCCCGGGCCTCAACTTCAATTTCACTGTCTTGGAGTTGGATGCGATGCTAGAGGAGCTGTTCAAGCACGACCCCAATCATCCCGAGTGGTTCAGGCTGCCGCAGGGCGTCGTCCCATTGTGCAACAACTCTTCGCTCGATCGCATCCGCGCAATGATTCCAGAGTGCGACTCGCATGGAATTATTCAAGTTGGCGAGAGCCCGCCGACGGCGTCGTGCAGCAGTTCTTCGATAGCTTGGTGGAGGTGGCGGTCGCGCCCGACGAGCGAAGAGCCTCACCGCGACACCACCAAAGACGAGATGCGGCCCATCGCCACCGAAGCGGAAGAGGCGGCGGTGCGCCGCCCGCCAGGCGAGTTTGGGTTCTTGTGGAGGCGGCAGAGGCAGCCGAGGCGGCAAGCCTTGCCGATCGAGACGAGCTTGTCGGGGAGATCATCGGCGAGGAGGGCCCGCCGAATCGAGCGAGCCCGCCGGCGTGCAGCGTCAGCCGTCTTCAAGCAACTTGCTGCAAGCGGAGCTCCCAGTGCAGCCCCCAGCTCCACCAAGAAGGCGCCTCCGCAGGACCGGAGACATAGCAGGGCGGCAGACGGGTCAACAGCCGCCGCGCCGCGGGACACGCTCCACCGCGACAAGCACGGTTGCCGCGGGAGCGTCTCATGCCGCTGCGGCAACTGGAGCGGGGTCCTCTCGGGCCGCCGCTTCTGATCCTGCCACAGCTCTCGCCAAGCGGCCAAGGGAGCCTACTCCTCCGCCTCGTCGCGCCGAAGGAGGACCGGACTTCGACCTCTCTGCGCTCAGCTCCAACGAGGAGGAAGAAGAGTAAGATTTTTTTTGTTGTACTTATATTCCTTCAATTCTTGCTGTTTCTTGTCTTGTATCTGATCTGCTTTCCTCTGAACCTTGTTCCTTTTTAGGACTCTGGCCCAGAGAGCGGAGAAGAGAGCCAAGGTCCCCGTGGTTGTCATCGAGGACGATCCTGCTGTGACGACAGAGGGTGCGTCCGAGACCACCTTGTCGGACCCGGCAGCTCCTCCCCGAAGCAGCCCCCAGCGCAGCCCCCAGTGTAAGTATTTGTTCACTTCCTGTTGTCGGGCGCGCATGGGTGCTCTTTCCTTTACTGACATCTGACTGTTGGTTTGCTTGTGTAGGAGCAGAACAGGCTCACCAGGAGCAACCGGAAGCCTCCCCTGAGGTGCTATCTGCTTCGACTACGCCGCCAAGGGATGATTCCCCGGCAAGGGAGCGCTCTCCGGCAAGGGAGAGGTCCCCGGCAAGGGGCAGTTCTCCGGCAAGGGACGGGACTAGCGATCCCCCGGTGGTGGAGCCCATGACTACAGAGCCCAACACAGGTAATCCTTCTTGTCAGAAAACTTCCCTTGGGTTCTTCTTCTTCTGATCTTTCTTCTTAGATATTTGGTTGATTTTTCTCCCTCTCCCTGTCTTCAGATCCACCTTCCACGGAGCCAATGGAGACTGAAGCCACCGGCGAGGAGAACGTGTGCGGCAACACTGATGACGCCGCCGCCACCGAGGAGGAGGCCGGCGCTGATGACCCTGCCGGCGAAGAGGCCGCCAAGGCTGCTGGCGCAGGAGCTGGCGAGGGATCCAGCGATCGCACTGACGACCCTGGGGCCACAGGAGCGCAAGGCGCTACGCCGACCGCCGATCCCTCCGCTGCTGACGCAGCGCCAGGCTCCGAAGAGCCCCAGCCCGGCGCCTACTTGAAGGCCGGCGACGGGGTCTTCATCAAGCTTCCCTGGGCGTCAAGCTCCAGGGCGCCGGTCGAAGGAGAAGCTTTTGACGGAGAAGTGCTCGCCTCCGCTGGGTTGACACTTGTCGACGCGCCAAGCAGCAGCAGTGGCGAGCCTGAGGAGGAACAGCTGCTGCGGAGGCTGCTGTCACTCTACCGCGCCCGACAAGCCAAGGTAGAATCTCGAGAAGCGCTTGTCGTGCAGGCGGGAGTGGATATTGAGAGGCGCGCGGAGGAGCTCCGGGAACGCAATCAAGAAGCCCTCCGGTCCATTGCGGAGGAGTGCGCGCAGCTTGTCGAGGCGCGGAAGGCCTTCCTCCTCGAGAAGGCTGAAGCCGAAGAGCAGCAGCGGCTTGCCGCCGAGGAGCTGTCCGTGCGGGAAGGCGAGCTGACACAGCGGAAAGTCAATCTGGACAGCTATGAGGAGGAGCTGGCTGCGCGCGAGCAAGCACTTAGCGGGGCTCTCAAGGAGGCAAAAGATGCTGCCGCAGCTGCTGAGGCCGCCAAGAAGGAGCTGGAAGTGAAAGTGGTGCAGCTAGAGGCCGATCTGAAGGCGAGGAATGAAGAGCTTGCCGCGCTCCAGCGGCGAGAAGCGCCTCGCCCATGGCGAAGCTGCAAGGTCGCCTCCTCGAGAGGGCAAAGAGCTGGCGCCACCAAGGACTCAATGCCGATCTCGAGTTGAAGCTGGCTCTGTTGGCCGAGGCGCTGGGCGGCGCCAAGAAGCGGGAGGAGGCCTTGAAGGAGGAGATCAAGGCCAGCGAGGCGCTGGCAGACGAGGGCCGCCAAACCCGAAACACCTTCGTGGATACTATCGAGCTCGGGCGGAGGGCCTCGTCAACATCGCCCTTGATCATCGACGAGGAACTGGCGCATTGGAAATGGAGGGTTTTGGGTACTCCTCGGCGAGAACCTCCAGCCCAGCGCCAAGCTCACTATGTTCTTCAAGGCGTGGCGGCGGCCCTCCAAAGAACTCCGGAAAGGATCCCAAAGCAGCTGGCCGACGAGTCGCGCCGATCTGCGCCGAGTTACGAGAAGGTGTTGGTGAAGGTGGCCTTCCGCAACCCGGCCTCAACCTCACCAACGTTCTCAAGAAGCTGCCGGCGGTGCTGATCTTGAAGAGCTCAAGGCCCTTGTCGCACCCATTGTGGACAAGGTGAATGAAGTCGGAGGGTTGATGGCGTCAGCGTAGATTAGGCCGCATGTTTTCTCCTTTTCTTGCCGCTGCTAGTCATGTTACGAGAACAATTCATCGATCTTTGCGACAAGTTATCTTTGTAATATAACTTTATCTTGGGCAGTATTTGCTATGTTATTTCCTTTACTTGATTCCTTCCTTTGTATGTTTTTACCCTACGCTTTCAGGGAACTTGTTGGCGCAGGCACCCTTGCCATGGCGCTGAGTCGGAACATCAAGGCAGACTTCTTTGGCGGTGTCGCTTCCGGCAAGAAACCTTGTTGCGACTAGTCGCAGCACACTTAAGTTGTTGAGCGGACTCGAAACAAAGTAAGGGCACAACTAGCTACTAGTTAGTTCCTCCGCGCACAGGTTTTCCATACAAAGCACGGTCGTTCAAGGAAGATAACTTAAATTTTTTTAAAATTGATTGTGCTCAAACTTTGGCAACTTAGCTTTTCTGTCGTTTGCGTCCCGGCAAGGCGATATTTTCTTGAACGACGCTTGGTCCACACCATTATCTTCTCCTTCCCCCCGGTGAACTTGTGGGCGAGGGAACCTTCCTTTTTCTTGAGGAAAAGAAAGAAGAAAAAATAAAGATATGGAGCCTTAAGGCTCGTTGTTGCTTACCGGGGCAGGTGCTGCACAAAATGTCAGGTAACACATGCAAAAAGAAAAAAGCATGAAATTTGACAAGATGTGCGGAGCACATGAACTTTATTTATGCACGGGGTCTATGCCCGGCTTTGTACAAAGGGTTACATGCAACAGCGGCAAGGCTTGTACAAAAGGTGGTTGCGGAGCAGGTTCCGCAACAGCGCTTCTCTGAGTAAAACTTACGAAGATGCTCAATGTTCCAGGAGTTGCTCACAGGAGAGCCATCTTCGGTCTCAAGGCGGACAGCGCCAGGCCTAGTGACACGTTTCACCCGATAAGGGCCTTCCCACTTTGGCGTCAACTTGTTGGAATTCTTGGCGGACTGAACACGCCGAAGAACAAGGTCGCCTTCCTCGAGAATTCTGGCATTGACTTTGCGGCTATGGTAGCGGCGCAAAGCTTGCTGGTATCGAGCAGCTCGTACAGCAGCCTGAAGACGGTCTTCCTCAAGGAACAGCGCGTCATCTTGTCGCAGCTGCTCTTGCTCAACCTCGTCGTAAGCGAGCACTCGAGGCGACCCGTATACGAGTTCCGTGAGGAGAACTGCTTCTGCTCCATAGACTAGAGCAAAAGGTGTCTGGCCAGTGGCTCGATTTGGCGTCGTCCTGATCGACCAAAGAACCACCGGCAGCTCCTCAATCCAGTTTTTTCCGCACTTGTGCAGCATGTCGAAAGTCCTGGTCTTGAGCCCGCGCGGCACTTCAGCATTTGCCCTCTCCGCTTGACCGTTGCTTCTCGGGTGAGCAACAGAAGCGAAGCAGACCTTGGCGCCAAGATCTTGGACATACTACATGAAGGTGCGGCTCATGAATTGCATGCCGTTGTCGGTGATGATCCTGTTAGGGACTCCGAAATGGCAAACAATCGACCTGAAGAACTTGACTGCTGACTGTGTTGACACCTTCCTCACTGCTTCCACTTCCGGCCACTTTGTGAACTTGTCGATAGCAACGTACAAGTACTCAAAGCCCCTGACAGCTCGGGGAAAAGGGCCGAGGATATCGAGCCCCCAGACCGAAAATGGCCAGGATAAAGGGATCGTCTAGAGAGCTTGAGCTGGTTGGTGTATCTGCTTGGAATGGAACTGGCACGCTTCACACTTGGTTACTTGTGCAGTTGCATCCTGGAGGGTTGTCGGCCAAAAGAAACCTTGCCTGAATGCTTTGCCGGCAAGTGCTCTTGCGCCAATGTGGTGACCACATATGCCTCCATGTATCTCCGCCAACAGCTTCTGTCCATCTTCCCAGGGAATGCACTTCAATTTCACACCGTTGAATCTTCTTCTGTACAGTACGTCGTCGACAAACTGGTACATACTTGATTGCCGGGCTACTCTTTCCGCTTCTTCTTGCTCTTCGTGGAGTTCTCCTGTCTGAAGGAAACGGACGATCTGTTGCACCCATGTTGGAGCCTGTGGCTCAACAACAAGGACTAAAGGCACGTATGCTACCGCGGGAACATCCGCTTCTACGGCAAGAACCTGCGGCTCCGCCGGAGCTTGATGTTCCCCGGCAAGCTTGCCGGAGCAACACTTGTTGGGAGCGTCTGCTTCAACGGTGCAAACCCTAGGTCTTGTCGGAGCAGACTGCTCCTCAGCATTCTTGGTGTTGATCTTGGGGACCTTCTTGGCAGCGGCTTCGGGGAGCTCTGCCGGAAAGTAGTCACCAGAAACCAACTTCCTCTTCTTGCTCTGTCCAGTTGATGGTGTTACAGTTGGTTGAGTCAGCTTAAGCACAAAGATCCCTGGTTCCACAGGTAACTTAAGTGCGGTGCACTTTGACAGGCCATCTGCGATGTCGTTCTGAGCTCTCGGAACATGTTCCATTTGTAGGCCGTCAAAGTGCTCTTCCAACTTTCTCACTTCAACAATGTAAGCTTCCATCAACCGACTCTGATAATCTTTGTTTACTTGGCGGACGACAAGCTGTGAGTCACCCCTGACAATGAGCTTCTTGATCCCAAGGTCAGCTGCGATCCTGAGACCGGCAAGCAAACCTTCATACTCTGCAGTATTGTTTGTCGCTTGCTCCTTGGGAAAGTGCATCTGGACCACGTACTTGAGGTGCTCTCCGGTGGGTGCGACAAGTAACACGGCCGCACCGGCGCCTTGGAGCGAGAAGGCACCATCAAAGTACATGATCCACTCTTTGCTTGCTTCCTTGGCGGGGATGCTCATCTCTGGAATTTCTTCATCAGGTGTTGGCGTCCACTCTGCTATGAACTCTGCTAATGCTCGGCTCTGGATAGTTGAGGTGGTTTCAAACTTGAGGCCAAAGCTTGACAGTTCCAGTGCCCACTCGACAATCCTGCCTGTTGCTTCTGGATTCTGTAGTATCCTTTTCAGCGGAAAGCGAGTGACAACTGTGATCTCATGTGCTTGGAAGTAATGGCGCAGCTTTCTCGAGGCCATGAGAAGGCCGAAAAGCAACTTCTGCACACCAGAGTACCTTGACCTAGCCCCCTGCAGAAGGGAACTGACAAAGTAAACCGGGCGCTGCACCATTTTCTTCTGTTTCTCCTCCTGTGCCTGCGCAGATCCATCCTTGTCGGGACCAGAGCTTGTCGGGGAAGCCCCATGCTTGTCGCTGGATGCACTTGCCGTGGTCGCTGGCTCATCATCCGCCTCCCTCTCTGCTACTAATGCAACACTAACCACTTGATTGGTTGCCGCTAGATACAGCAGCAACTTCTCTTTCGGCTTAGGTGCGACAAGTATTGGAGTGGAGGACAGGTATCTCTTCAAGTCCTGCAGCGCATCCTCCGCTTCCGGAGTCCATTTCATTGGACCTGCCTTTTTCAATATTTTGAAAAATGGCAGGGCGCGCTCAGCAGACTTAGAGATAAACCTGCTAAGAGCAGCCACGCATCCGGCAAGCCTTCGTATGTCCTTGACGCGCTTCGGTGCTTCGATCTGCTCAATGGCCTTGATCTTGTCAGGATTGGCTTCAATTCCCCGTTGAGACACAAAGAACCCGAGAAGCTTGCCGGAATGAACTCCAAACACACACTTCTCGGGGTTTAGCTTGAGGTTGATCTTGCGCAGATTTGCAAATGTTTCGTCCAAATCTTGAATCAGAGTTGCTTTGTCCTTGCTCCTGACCACTATGTCATCCATGTAGGCTTCCACATTTCTGTGCAATTGTGGCTCAAAAGCGTCATGAACTACTCTTGCAAACGTTGAACCAGCATTCTTTAATCCGAAAGGCATCCGTACGAAACAGTATGTGCCACACGGAGTAATGAATGCGGTTTTCTCCTCATCCTCTTCTGCCATGAAGATCTGATGGTATCCTGAGTATGCATCAAGAAATGAAAGCAAGTCACATCCGGCCGTGGAGTCAACAATCTGGTCAATGCGCGGCAAGGGAAATGGGTCTTTGGGACAAGCTTTATTAACATCAGTAAAGTCAATACAAAGCCTTCATTTCCGTTTGCCTTGCGCGCGACTACGAGATTGGCCAGCCACGTGGGATGGAGCACTCCTCGACAAGGCCTGCTGCTTCCAACTTCTTGATCTCTTCGCAATGAATTCTTGGCGCTCCAACGCTTGTTTTCGACTTTACGCTTGGCGGGCGGCGTGAGGACAAGCGGCAAGGTGGTGCTCAATTACTTTCCTGGAACACGGGGATATCGGGCGGTTGCCATGCAAACACGTCGACATTCACTTTCGAGAAAGCAACGAGCGCTTTCCTATTTAGGGTCGGCGTGGCACGATGGTGAAGGTACCACCAGTGCCGTCCTCCTTGGCGGACACCTTCTTGGTCTCCGTGAGCTGCCTTTGTCTTCTTACACTTACCGGTGGAGCTCGATGGTGCGTCCTCGGCGGTAGCGCAGCACTCGAAGAGGTGCGCTTGCGGAGTGGGCATCAAAGCTCTTGCGGACTTGGTCTTCTTCTTCCCCGGAGCTTCAGTGACAAGTGTCTTGCGTTCTGCTGCTCTGCTGCTTCCCGTAGATCTTCTCGGTCAGATAAGGGCATCTTTCTTGTCACCAGGGCGAGATGACACTTATCGGACACTGCATCTTGAGCATATTGTATGCATAATGAGAGGCTGCCATGAACTTGGCGAAGGGGCGATTTGCCGAGTATCCCATTGTAGGGCAATGGGAAATCAGCAACGTCAAAAGTGACTTTCTCTGTCCTGAAGTTCAGCTCGCTGCCAAATGTCAGTGGCAACGTGATCTTCCCCTTCGGCTTGCTCCTTCCCGGGTTGATTCTTTGGAAAGTACCGGTCTCTTCGAGCTCGCTGTCGGGGATCTGGAGCTTCTGGAGTACCACGGAGGAGATTAGATTCAAGCCGGCCCCGCCGTCAACTAGCATCTTTGTGACCTTGAGGTTGCGGATAGTTGGTGAGACCAACATTGGCAAGCACCCGACCGCAGTTATGCGATCAGGGTGGTCCTCAATGTCAAAGATGATAGGCGTGATGGACCACTTTAGAGGCTTGCGTGACTCAAATGGTGGTTCTGCTGCATTAACTTCCCGCACCCACTGTTTGAGCTGGCGGTGCGAAGTATCCAGAGAAGCACCGCCGTCAACGCACAGAACCTCTGTGGCTTTCTGAAACTCCTGCTCGTCGGCCTCGTCATCATCCATATCTTCGTCTTCGTCTTCATCTTCATCCTTGTCGTGGCCATGGGGAGGCCTGTCTCCTTGCCGCTGCTTGGCCTTGCCGCGACGTCCTCCCCGGCCGGGACGCTTCTTGCCGGATCCACCAGTACCTTCCTGGGCCTTCTCCTTGTCGCGTCATTCGTACTTAGCTTTCTGCTGCTCAACAAGCTGCTCGACCTTCTTGCAGCTCTGGAGATCGTGACCTTTGGTGCGGTGGATCTTGCAATACTGCTTGCCGGAGCCGTCCTGCTTGTCGGCGGCCGCCACAGCCTCGCCGGAGCTACCAGCTTTGGCTTTGTCGGTGCCACCTCCGTTGCCGGACTGCTCAACAGCTAGCACATCTTTTCCTTTCCTTTTCCTGTTATTCCGCCGCCGGTTTTTCCTTGTCGGGGCGGCATCTTCACTGTCAGACCCCCCTGTTCCTGTGTTCTCTTCGGGGAGTTTCCTCCCTTCTTCAGCACGTGCACACTTGTCGGCCAGGGCGTAGATCTCACTGACGTCTCTTATCTTGCACATCACCATCTCCTCCCGCATCCTGCGGTTTCGCACGTTCTGATGGAACGCGCTGATGACCGCGGCAGGGTGGACATCTGGGATGTTGCACTGCACTTGGCTGAATCTTTGAATATACTTCTGCAGGGGCTCTCCTTCCTTTTGGGCGAGCAGATGCAGATCAATCTCTTGGCCATGAGGCTTGTGGCCGCCCGTAAAGGCGCCGACAAACTGATGGCACAGATTCGCCCATGAGGATATGGAGTTGTCCGGCAAGTGCATGAGCCAGGATCTGACATTAGGTTTGAGCACCAGCGGGAAGTAGTTGGCGAGGATCTTGTTGTCGCGCCCCCCGGCAGCTTGCACCGCGATAGTGTAGATGCTGAGGAACTCCGACGGATGCAACCTGCCGTCGTACTTCTCTGGTACGTCAGGCTTGAAGTTCTTTGTACTGGGCCACTGGACTTGCCGTAGCTCACGAGTGAACGCAGGGCAACCTACCGCGTACGGCAAGTGTAGGTGTACTAAAGTAGGGGTACCTTAGTACCCCGAACTTGGGCACGGGCAGTTGCAGCACCCCGCGGCAAGGCTTGCCGGCCGTCCGCCAAGACCCTTCGTCATTCCTATTACTACCATTCAAGAATAAAGTGTTAACTTTGTAGACAAGGCCCCGGCAAGAGGAGCTTGCCGGGAAGGACAAAGCTCCGGCAAGAGAAGCTTGCCGGGAAGAGCAAGACCCCGGCAAGAGGAGCTTGCCGGGAAGGCCAACAAAGCGCTTGGAAAACTTGCCACGGCAGCGCGCGCGTGTCCGGCAAGACCCGACGAGCGGCAAGCTTGCGGGTGCGACAAAGACAACGACGCGGCAAAGCGCTTGCACGGCGGCCACCACTGCGTTACGCTCCAGCTCACCCGAAGCGGCGACGTCGCCACAGATCATTCTGGTGCACGTGGCGTGTAGCTGTGTAGCCTAGCGGTGCGAGTGGCGAGCAAAAGGTGACTAGGAGGCCATCGTGGCGTCGATGGCGCCCTAACGGTCGTTCCGTGACTTGTTGGAGTGACCGGACGGGCATTAAATGCTCTTGTCCCCGCCGTCCGGGGTTAGGTAGAAACATTTGTGAATAGCAGTTGTACCAACCCGCGTTTTTACCTTTCTACCCCTCTCTCTGCGTTGCCACCTGTCGGTGACCCCTTTAGACTATAAAAAGGAGGCCCGTGCGCACGTATAAGGGGTTCGGTCAGTTCGACTCATTCGAGACCACAGCATACCCACGCTTTCGAGCAAGAACAGAATAGAAACACAAAGCAGCAGTAGGAGTTTTATCTCTCCGGAGAGCTCCGAAGCTGGGTAAAATCTCCCCCGCGCATTTGGCCTCGATCCGCTCTTCGTGCGCCCTCCGCTCCCTGCCGGACCAGAAGGGGCCCCCTGCCCCATAGGTGCTCGTTTCCACCACGACATCTTTGGCGCGCCAGGTAGGGGGCGTCGAGGTGGTGCGAACCTGATCCGGTCTCCGCGCGCGCTACATCAACATCTTCATCAACATTAACATGCCACAGAAGAAGAAGGCTTCGGAGGTGGCCGCTCCGTCAGCGACTGTCCTACCGCCACCGGAGCAAACGGGCGGTGGGGCGGGCGCCGGAGGAGGAGCGGGCACCGGCGGTGGGACTCACGTCGTCACCAGGTCAAGGACAAGGCCCATAAGCTTGTCTGCACATTCACCGCACCCCCTCCGGGAGAACAAGATCATTTCTTGCCACGGCGCTCCTAGCACCGTGCTCACGTTGGAACAAGGCCAAGCCGGCGGGTCGCGGGACGCTCAAGGCCAACATGCACGCCAACACGCTGGCACGAGCGTGGTACGGTCGCCTGGGCGAGATGCTGCTCCTTCTAACACTGTTAGAAGTTTGAGCATATCCCGCACCTCGCGTCGTTCGCCACCGCCGCCCAAGACTCCAGAGGAAGCGCTAGCCCGAGCCCAGCTGCTTCTAGAATACTCTCCAGCGCCAGACAAGATCGACGACTGGAGGATGACTATTCAGAGCCTCGTCGGCTTCGCCAACGCTGACAAGCCCCGGCAACCGAGCACATCGAAGCCCCGGCAAGACGCCCAGGTGCAAGCCGACGCCGACAAGACCACTGGGGGTGCCACTACCATGCACTCCCCACCCCGAAGGCCAAGATCGCCGACTCGTCGGGCCAACCTCGACACCGACTCAACTGCATCATCGGACCCGCGAGCTCGCCGTGATCAACGCCAAGTTCTCCAAACGGCGACACGAAGCCTTCGCTTTTCGCATCGGCGTCGCGGAGGCGCGCGTCACTCGACCAGCGTCTTTGAGCCCATGTCGATATGCATGCGCCAGGGGAACCAGGCGACTTGCCGTATGCGGTAGGTTGCCCTGCATTCACTCGTGAGCTGCGGCAAGTCCAGTGGCCCAGCACCAAGAACTTCAAGCTAGACGTACCCGAGAAGTACAATGGCAGGATTCATCCGTCAGAGTTCCTCAGCGTCTACACCATCGCGGTGCAGGCTGCCGGAGGGCGCGATGAGAAGATCCTCGCCAACTACTTCCCGCTGGTGCTCAAGCCCAACGTCAGATCTTGGCTCATGCACTTGCCGGACAGCTCCATTTCTTCATGGTCGGACCTATGCCATCAGTTTATCGGTGCATTCTTAGGCGGCCACAAGCCCCATGGCCAGGAAAGCGATCTTCATTTGCTTGCCCAGAAGGAAGGAGAATCCCTACGCCAAGTACATCTGAGAGATTCAGCCGGTGCGGCGCAACATCGAGCGTCCACCTGCCTGCGCGGTTATCGGCGCGTTCCATTAGAGCGTCGCGTAACACGCGAGATGAGGAGGAGATGGCGATGTGCAAGATCGAAGATGTCGGCGAGCTATATGCTCGGCCGACAAGTGTGCATCGTCTTGAAGAGGGGAGAAACTCCCGGAGAGAATGTAGGGCGAAGGATCGGCGGTGAGGGCGCCCATCCGGCAAGAGGAACCGGAGGCGGAATAACGGAAGAAAGGCTAAGGATGTGCTAGTTGTTGAGCAGTCCGGCAACGGAGCAACTCGACAAGGCCAAAAGCTGGCGACTCGGCGAGGCTGTGGTGGCAGCCCGACAAGCGGGGCGGCTCCGAACTTCAATCTTGCAAGATCCATCGCACCAAGGGCCATGACCTCCAAGCATGCAAGAAGGTTGAGCGGATGGCGAACTCTGAAAAGCTGAATATGGCGTCGCGACGGGGAGAAGGCCGGGAAGGTGGCGGAGGATCCGGCAAGAGGCTTCCCGCCGGGGAGGCGCGCCAGAAGCAAAGCAGCGGCAAGGAGATAGACCTCCCGTGGCGCGACAAGGCGAAGAAGAAGATGAGGATGATGAGATGGATGAGGATGAGACCGGCGACCAAGAGTTTGAAGGCGGCGGAGGTTTGTGCGTTGGCGGCGGTGCTTCTGCACACCTCGCACCGTCAACTCAAGCGATGGAGTGCGGGAGGTGAATCTGGCCAGAACCATCGGTCGAATCACGCAAGCCCTGAAGTGGTCAGCCGCCCATCGTCTTTGATGTTGAGGATCACCTGATCGCATCACGGCGGTCGGTGCTTGCCGATGTTGGCCGCCAACCATCCGCAACCTCAAGGTCACGAAGATGTTGGTTGGCGGGGGCGGCCTAAATCTGATCTCTTCGCGGTGCTCAAGAAGCGGATCCCCGACAGCGAACTTGAAGAGACCGGTACTTTTCAAGGGATCAACCGGGAAGGAGCAAGCGAAGGGAAGATCACACTTGCCGATAACTTTGGCAGCGAGCTGAACTTCGAGCGAGAGAGTCACATTTGATGTTGCTGATTTCCCATTCTTTGTACAATGGGATACTTGGCAAATCGCGCTTCGCCAAGTTCATGGCAGCCTCTCTCTAACTTACGGCGTGCTCAAGATGCCGGTCCGATAAGTGTTATTTCTGTCCACGGCGGCGAAAGATGCACTTATATGTACCGACAAGATCTACGGAAGAAGCGACAGCCGTGAAGCGAAACCACTTGCGCTGAAGCTCCGGGGAAGAAGAAGAAGACCAAGACCGGCAAGAGTAGCTATGATGCCCTCCGACAACGCACCTCTTGAGTGCTGCGCTACCGTCGAGGGCGCACCATCGAGCTCCACCGCAAGTGCAAGAAAGGCGAAAACAGCTGCACGAGAGACCAAGAAAGTGGCCGCCAGGAGGGCGGCACGGTGGAACCTTCACCATCGATTGCCACGCTTGACCCTAAATAGGAAAGCGCTTTCGTTGCTCTGTGGGCGAATGTCGATATGTTTGCATGGCAACCATCGACATCCCTGGTATTCCCAGGAAAGTAATTAAGCACCACCTTGCCGTCTGCCCTCACGCGCGGCCCGTCAAGCAGAGAGTCAGGAAACAAGCAATGGAGCATCAAGAGTTCATTGCAGAAGAGATCAAGAAGTTGGAAGCGGCGGGCCTCGTCGAGGAGTACTCCATCCGCGTGGTTAGCCAATCCGGTTATGCGTGCGCAAAGCGAATGGGAAGTGGAGGCTTTGTATTGACTTCGCGATGTTAATAAAGCTTGTCCCAAGGATCCATTTCCCTTGCCTCGCATTGACGGTTAGCCGACTCCACGGCGGGATGTGATCTGCTTTCATTCCTTGATGCATACTCGGGATATCATCGAGATCTTCATGGCGAAGAGGATGAAGAAAACGCATTCATTACTCCATGTAGCGCGTCTTTGTTTTATGCGGATGCCCTTCGGACTAAAGAATGCTGGTTCAACATTTACAAGAGTAGTCAGCCATGCTTTTGAGCCCGATTGCAAATGTAGAAGCTTACATGGATGACATAGTGGTCAAAACAGGACAAAGACTCGATCCAAGATTTGGGCGAGACTTTTGCAAATCTGCATAAGATTAATCTCAAGTTGAATCGAGAAGTGCGTGTTTGGAGTCCCTTCCGGCAAGCTTCTCGGGTTCTTTGTGTCGGAGAGGATTGAAGCCAATCCCGACAAGATCAAAACCATCGAGCAGATTGAAGCCCGAAGCGTGTCAAGGATGTCACGAAGGCTTGCCGCTGCGTTCTTTGCTCTCGATGGGTTCGTCTCTAAGTCTGCTGGCGCACCACTGCCATTTTCAAAATTTTGAAAAAGCAGGTCCAATGAAATGGACTCGAGGCGGAGGCTGCGCTCTGAGACTTGAAGAGATACCTATCCTCCACTCCAACACTTATCGCACCTAAACCACAAGAGAAGTTGCTTGCTATATCTGGCGGCAACCAATCAAGTGGTTAGTGCTGCGTTAATAGTGGAGAGGGCGAGAATGATGAGCCAGCCGACCGTGGCAAGCGAGTCGGCGACAAGCGAGGGCTTCCCGTCAAGCTCTGGTCCGGCAAGGATGGATCTGTCTACGATTGCGGAAGAAAAACGAAGAAGATGGTGCAGCGTCCGGTTTATTTGTCGGTTCCCTTACTGCGAGGCTAGATCAAGGTACTACGGGTGTGCGAAGTTGCTTTTCGGCCTTCTCATGGCCTCGAGGAAGCTGCGCCATTACTTTCAAGCGCATGAGATCACAGTTGTCACTCGCTTTCCGTTGAAGAGATCTTGCAAAATCCGGAAGCAACATGCGGATTGTCAGTGGGCACTAGAACTATCAAGCTTTGGCCTCAAGTTAGAAAGTACTTCAACTATCGAGCCGAGCATTGGCAGAATTCATAGCGAGTGGGCCAACACTTTGATGAAGAAATTCGGAGAAGAGCATCCCGACAAGGAAGCGAGCAAGGAATGGATCATGTGCCGATGGTGCCTTCTACGCTACAAAGGCGCGGTCTTGGGCATGCTACTTATCGCACCACCGGAGAGCACCTCAATCGTGGTCCAAATGCACTTTCCCAAGGAGCAAGCAACAAACAATCTTGCAGTATGAAGGCTTGCTTGCGGACTCGAGATCATGGCGAACTTGGGATCAAGAAGCTTATCATCAAGGGTGACTCACGACTTGTACGCGCCAAGTTAATAAAGATTATCAAAAGTCCGTTGATGGAAGCCTACATAGATGAAGTGAGGAAGCTGGAAGAGCATTTTGAAGGCTGCGGATGGAGCATGTTCAAGAGCTCGAGCGACATTGCGAGATGACACAAAAGTGTGCCGCCCTCAAGTTACACATGGAACCAGGAATTTTTGTGCTCAAGCTGAATCAACCATCCGTGACACCATCAAGCTGGACAGACCACGAAGAAAGAAAGTTGATTCTTGGCGACTACTTTCTAGCGAGCTCCCGAACCGCCGCCAAGAAGGTCTCGGGATCAACACGAAAGTCTTGAGGGCGGTCTACTCCGACAAGCCCTAGGGTTTGTTCGTTGAAGCGAGCGCTCCCGAATAGTTGTGTCCCGACACGCTTGCGGGGAGCATCACGCTCGGCGGGATCAGATTCTTGCCATAGAAGCGGATGCTCCCGGCGACATTGCGCCTCTAGTCCTTGTCGTTGAGCCACAAGATCCGACATGGGCACATCGGATAGTCCATTTCCTTCAAGCAGGGGAGCTTTAGAAGAGCAAGAAGAAGCGAGAGAAAGTAGCGGCAATCAAGTATGTACCAGGTTTGTCGATGACATCTTGTCATGCGAAAAGATTCAGCGAATTGAAATTGAAGTGCATTTCTCGGGAAGAAGGACAAGAGCTGTTGGCGAGAGATACGGAGGCATATGTGGTCACCACATTGGCGCAAAACACTAAGCAAAGCTTTCCGGCAAGGTTTCTTTTGGCCGACAGCCCTCCGGGATGCTGCTGCACAAGTAACCAAGTGTGAAGCGTGCAGTTCCACTCAAGCAGATACATCAACCAGCTCAAGCTCTCCAAACAATCCCATTATCACGGCCATTTTTGATGCGGGGCTCGACATCCTCGGCCCCTTTCCCGAGCTGTCGGGGCTTGAGTTCTTATGCGTCGCAAATCGACAAGTTCACGAAGTGGCGGAGGTGGAAGCGATGAGAAGGTGACATCACGGTCGGCGGTCAAGTTCTTGGTCAATTGTTTGCCGTTTGGGGTCCCTAACAGGATCATCACCGACAGCGACACACAATTCACGAGCGCACCTTCATGCATTATGTCCAAGATCTTGGCGCCAAGATCTGCCATCATTGCTCACCCGGAAGCAGCGGTCAGCGAGAGAGGGCAAGCGTTGAAGTGCTGCGCGGGCTCAAGACGAGAACTTCGACAGGCTGCACAAGTGTGGGAAAAAATTGGATCGAGCTGCCGGTGATTCTTTGGTCGTCGAGCGACGCCGTCGAGCCAGCGGCGGACACCTTTTGCTCTTGTTTACGGAGCGAGGCGGTTCTCCCCACGGAAATCGTATCACGGATCGCCTCGAGTGCTCGCTTCGATGAGCTTGAGCAAAGCAGCTGCGGCGGGATGGCCTTGCTCCTCGAGGAAAGATCGTCTTGATTCTTTATGACGAGCTGCTCGTTACCAGCAAGCTTTGCGCCCTACCATAGCCGCAAAGTTAATGCGGAGAGCCGAGGAAGGCGACCTTGTTCTTCGCTGTTCAATCCACCTAGAATTCCAACAAGTTGGCCTTGAAGTGGGAAGGCCCTTATTGGGTAAGCGAGTCACTAGGCACTGGCGCTGTCATGCCTTTGAGAGACGAAGATGGCATTCGGTGAGCAACTCCTCGAACATAGAGCATCTTGATAAGTTTTACCCATAAGGCGCGGTTGCCGGAACCTGCTGTCCCGGCAACCACCTCTTGTACAAGCCTTGCCGCTGTTGCATGTCACCCTTTGTACAAAGCTGGGCGCAGGTCCCGTGCCTAAATAAAGATCATATGTTCAGCACATATTGTCAAACTGCATGCCTTTTTCTTTTGTAGCATGTATACACTGACACTTTGTGCAGAACTTGCTCCTGGTAAGCAATAACAAACCTTAAGGCTCCATAACTTTATTTTCTCTTCTTTCTTTTGCTCAAAAGAAGGTTCCTCCACCCACAAGTTCACTGGGGGGGGGGGGAGAGGAGAGGATAAAGATACGGACTAGGCGTCGATCAAAGAAGCTTAAGACTTGTCGGACGCAAACGACAGAAAAGCTAAGTTGCCAAAGTTTGAGCACAGTCAGTTTTTAAATTTTTAAGTTATATTCCTTGAATGATCATGCCTTGTATGGAAAACCTGTGCGCGGAGGAATCGACTCGTGGCTAAGTTGCGCCCTTACTTTGTTTCGAGTCCGCTCAACAATACAAGTGCGCTGCAACTAGCCCCGACAAGGTTTCTTGCCGGAGGCAACACCGCCAGCAGGCTGCTGATGTTCCACACTCAGCAAGTGTGCTTGCACCGGCAAGTTCCCTAAAAGCGTAGGGTAAAGACATACAAGGAATGGAACTGAATAAAGGAGATTACATAGCCAGCAGGATAAAGTTATATTACAATAAATAACTTACCGCGCTCTGATGAGTTATTCCTATGACATATCTAGCAGCGGCAAGGAAAGGGAGAAGAAGGGTGGCCTAATCCACGCGCTCGCCGTTGACCCTCATGACATCGTTGATCTTGTCCACAATGGGTGCGACGATGGCTTTGAGCTCTTCAAGATCGGCACCTGCCGGCAGCTTCTTGAGGACGCGGGAGTGGTCGAGGTTCGGGTTGCGGAAGAGTATCTTCACCAACACCTTCTCCGGGACTTTGGCGCGAGATCGCTATGACTCGTTGGCCAGCTTCTTGGGATCCTTTCCGGAGCTGCTGGAAAGCCGTCACCATGCCCTTGAAGAAAAGCGTAAGCTTGGCTGGGGGCTGGAGGTTTTCCTCGATGGAGTACCGAAGCCCGCCAAGTCGACTCCGCCGACTCCTCGTCGATGGATGCAGCGATGTTGGCGAGGCCCTCCGTCGAGCTCCTTTGTGGCCTTGAAGGTGTTACGGGTCTCGGCGGCCCTCGTCAGCAGCTCCTCGTTGCCCTTGAGCTCCTTCTTCAAGTCATCCTCTTGCTTCTTGGCGGCGTCCGGTGTCTCCGTCAAGGTGGCGGCTTCATCTCGAGATCAGCACTTGAGTCCTTGGCGGCGTTCAGTTCCTTGGCCTTCTCGGCGAGTTGAGCTTGCGGATCGCCATGGGCAAGTCGTCCTTCTCGCGTTCCTTGCTGGAGTCGACAAGCTCTTCATTCTTCTTTCCCACATCTGCCTCGGCCGCGCCACCTTCTCCTCTAACTCCTTCTTGGCGGCCTCGGCGGCGGCAGCGTCCTTTGCCTCCTTGAGTGCCCGCCAAGTGATTGTTCCCGTCGTGAGCTCCTCCTCGTGGCTGTCGGTTCACTTTCTTCTGCGTCGAGTTCACCTTCCCTTTGGACATCTCCTCGGCGGCGAGCCTCTCTTGCTCCTCGGCCTTAGCCTTTTCGGGATGAGCGCCTTGTTTGCCTCGTCAAGTTCGCCCTCTCCTCCGCAATGGATCGGAGAGCCTCTGGTTCGGCTCTTGAGCTCCTCGCATGCTTCTCTATGTCAACTCCTGCCCAGCGACAAGCGCTTCCGGGACTCAAGCTTCGCTTGCAGGCGTGATAGAGTGACACCAATTTCGAACAAGCTGCTCCTCCTCGGACTTCGCCATCTTTGCTGCGGGCGCGTCGACCACTTGCCCAGCCAGAGGAGAGTACTTCCCGTCAAACTCCTCTCCTTGACCGGCGCCTGAACTCGGCGCCCGGGAAGCTTGATGTATCGCCCTCGCCCGGCCTTCAAGTATCTTTGGTGGGGCTCCTCGAGCCAGCGCTGCATCATCAGCGAGAGGGTCAGTGATCGGTCTGGCGCCTTAGCGCTCTGTGTCCTCCGGGTCGTCGATCTGATCGCGGATCCCTCGCCCGGCTCTGCGCCCGGCAGTCTTGGCAACTTCTTCGTCAGCGAGTTAAATCGGCGCCGGCCTCTTCCCCATCGGCAGCATCATCCCGGTGTTGCAGCGTCGCCTTCTCGCCAGTGGCCTTAGTTTCCATCTGGTCCACAAGAGGGGATCGAAAACAGGAAGAGGAAGGAAAAGTCAAGCAAATATCCAAAAAAGGGGAAGAAAAGAAAGAAGAATCCGAGGAAGGTTTCGACAAGGAGGATTACTGTCTTGGGCTCGTGACCATGGGCTCCACCTTTGGGGGCTCACTGGTTCCGCCCCTTGCCGAGGATCCCTCCCTTGCCGGGGAGCGTCCCCTCGTCGGAGAGTTGCCCCTTGGCGGCGTGGTCGAAGCAGATTGCACCTCCGGAACGGCCTCTGACTGCTCCTGGTGGGCCTGCTCTGCTCCTACACCAAATCAACAATCGAGATATCAGCAAAAGAGAAAGAGCACCCATGCACGGCCCACAACAGGAAGTAAACCAAACACTTACGCTGGGGGCTGTGCAGGGGGCTGCTGCGAGGAGAAGGAACCGGATCCGTCAAGGTGGTCTCGGACGTGTCCTCTGCTGTCACGGCAGGATCGTCCTCGATGTCAACCACGGGGACCTTGGCCCTCTTCACCGCTCTCTCGGCCAGAGTCCTGAAAAGGAACAAGATTCGGGGAGAAGCAGATCAGATGCAAGACAAGAAACTACAAAGGTCGAAGAAAATCAAGAACAGCGGGAAGAAAGTCTTACTCCTCCTCCTCCTCCTCATCGTCATCGGAGCTCAGCGCGGAGAGGTCGAAGTCCGGCACCCTCTCTGCGCGGCGTGGCGGAGGTAAACTCCTTCGGCGTTCTTGGGGCTGCGGCGGGGATCGGCGTGGTGGCAGGGAAGACCCGCCTCGGTTGATGGCACTGACTGGGACCCTCCAGCGGCAGCGGTACTTGCAGCGGTGGGCGTGTCCCACGGTGCCTCGGCTGCTGGACTGCTGTTCTCCCGCCAGTATCTCCAACTCAGGGCGCCTTCTTGGTTGGAATTGAGGTTGCGGCTGGGGCTCACTGCGGCAAGCTGCTCGAGCGGCTGGCCACTCGCGCCCTCGGCGGGCTCGCTCGCTCGGCCTCGGGCTCCCCCTCCTGCGACCTCTCCGCCAAGACCCTCCCTGTCAGCAAGGCTTGCCACCTCGGCCGCCTCTGCCTCCTCCAGCGTGAAGCCGAACTCACCTGCGGCGGCGGCTGCTGCCGCCTCTTCGGCCCTGGTGGCGATGTAGCGCATCTCGTTCTCGGTGGTGGCGCGGGTGAGGAGCCTCTGCTCATCGGAGTTGACTGCTACCTCTGCCAAGCCATCGAAGAATTGCTGCACGACGTCGTCAGTGGGCTCCATCCGAGTTGGGATTATTCCGTGCGAATCGCACTCTGGCATCATTGCGCAGATGCGATAGCGCTGGGAGTTGTTGCACAATGGGATGACGCCCTGCGGCAGCCTGAACCACTCGATGGTTGGCGTCATGCTTGAACAGCTCCTCGGCATCCCGTCAAGCTCGAAGCTGTGAAGTTGAAATTGAGGCCCGGCGCAGCCTCGCGATATCCGCGGGCCGCCAAACTGCGGCGGGCCTCCCCTCTTCTGCGGAGAAGCGTCGTGGCGAAGGAAATCCGTGCCAACCGCCCCTGCTGTGAGCCCGGCAAGCCTGAGCCGGAGGATTCGGGTGGTGGCAATCTTCAGCTTGGTGTCGTCCGGCGACAAAGCGCCCCAGTCGCCGCCGCGAACTACCCGAGCCTGGCGTAGGTTGGTGAATGGCTACGGATTGGCATCACAGATCCAGCACCATTCCGCCCTCCACTCATCCCACTTGCTGCGGAGCTCGCCCGTCAGATACACCTCCTTCATGCCGATTCGTGAAGTCCAGGCGACTCCGCCAGACAATGGCTCTCCTTTCGCGGCTCGGGAGGGGGGGGGTGAAATAATGGCGAAAAAGAGCGACATTTGGGTGGATGCCAACAAAGTTCTCGCAGAGGTGTGCGAAAATCGCCATTGTCAGAACGGCGTTGGGGGTGAAATCAAGAAGATGAAACCGTAGGTGTTCATAATGTCGCGAAGAAATCCGAAAAAGGTGGGCAGAGCCCGCAATAGAAAAACACCGGAAAGAAATAGTACCCTTTTGGGCACCGCTTCGATTTGGAAGCCTCGGCGGAGCTTACCGGCGTCTTGCGGATGCGCCCGCGTCTGCGTTGACCAAAAGAGGTAGAACTCCTCCCGCAGCGCCTTCGGGGTGAGCTCGGCAGGGAAAAGCACTCGCTTCTTGCGCAGCGCCTCAAGCCGCAACGCCTCGGCCGACTTCTCGGCTTTGCTGGTCTTTGGAGCCATGGCGGAAGCGGCAGGGGAGCGCGGAAGCATTGAGGACGACGGCGGCGATGGGCGGCGGAGCGCTGCTCTCTTCGGCTTGGGAAGCGGAGGGCGGCGGAGCTTTGGAGGAAGGCGCAAGTGGCGAAGGTGGGGAACGGCCTGTTTCCTCTGCTTATAAGCAGGGGAGGTGAGCGTTACATTTCCTGGATTTAAGTATTGCCCGACCTCTCCCGGCGCGCGATTGGCGCGTGCCGTTCTGGGAGGATCACGGTGGATTCGAAGTGGATTTGGTTTGGACCCAGGCCGCGCATGCCCGTGCCCTGTTTTGGGCCTGGCCCAACAGCTCTCGGCACCGTGTATGGCCCAGGCCCGGGGGCTCCTGTCGGTGTACTAATGTAGGGGTACCTTAGTACCCCGAACTTGAAACACGGCGATTCAGCGCCAGCGGCAAAGGCTTGAGGCGTCCGCCAAGACCCTTCGTCATTCCTATTACTACCATTCAAGAACAAAGTGTTAACTTTGTAGACAAGTGTCGGTGTACTAAGGTAGGGGTACCTCAGTACCCCAACTTGTGCACGGGCAGCCGCAGTTCCCCGCAGCTAGATCCACCAAGCGCTTGCGGAGAATACTCCGCTCGAGACCAAGCCATTCAAGAACAAGTGTACAAGACGAAGCTTAAGACCCCGGCAAGAGGAGCTTGCCGGGAAGGCCGTTCCAGGTTCAAGACTGCCTCACACACGCAGGTCCTTGGCGAGAGGAGCTCGCCGGGGAGACTAGAAGATCACATCACGAAGACACGCCTCGGCGCGTCGCGTCGGGCGAGGGCCCGGCAGCGGCAAGTCATAGAGCCCGACAAGCTCCGGGCCCGGCAAGATCAAGGCCCGGCAAGGTACTTGCCGGGAGGGCTCTGACAGCGTGCCGCACTCCAGCTCATCTGTCCGCGTCGCCTTCACCTTCTCGAGCGCGTGGCGGGTGGCTGGCTGCATCTTGCAGTCGCGGTGGCACTCCGCGGTGGTGGCTCCATCGCCGTGGCAAAGCGGAGACGCAAGGCGGGAACTTTTGGAGCGGCGGCGACGGCATCTAATGCTCTTGTCCCCTCGTCAAAAGAGGCCCATGCACAACGTGGGGGTTCGATCATTCGCTACACTCGCGGGGTTCGATCATTAAGCTACACTCGCGAGTTCGACTCTTTAGCAACTTTCACGCTCGGTGCGGCCACTCTCCGAGGCTCCCGAGATCAAATACAACATAAAGCAGCAGTAGGGTTTTACGCGACCATCGCGGCCCGAAGCTGGGTAAAAATCCAACGCGCCGCGCGCGACCGCCTCGATCTGCTCTCTGTGCATCCTCCGCCCTCGTACCGAACACACGAAGGGGCCGTCCCAGCGGCCCCATAGGTCTGCCGCCGCCCATCGCGTCGCGACATCTCTGGCGCGCCAGGTAGGGGGCGTCGAGGTTGTGCGGACCTGATCCGGCCTTCGTGCGGCTGCGCTCTCCATCAACCTCTCCGGTTTCGTCAGCAACTTCATCGACAATTGCGCTATGGCCCCGAAGACGAGAGCTTCGAGGGTCGCAGACCCATCTCCGTCTTCTCCACCGCCACCGGAGCCAGCGGTGGGCGGGGGAGACGCCGATGGAAGGGTGGACGCCGGCGAGGGCACTCGCGGCGCCACCAGATCCAGAGATAGAGCGGAGGACCACGCCTCGGCCTCCGTAGATCCGCGTCCGTCCCAGCGTACGGCGACCCAGCAGCGCCGTGCCACGGAGGATGGTGCTCGCGTGCTGGGGCGAGAGCGGGCCAGGGGTTCGCGGGATGCTCCGGACTGCTGTCCATGCATGAGCAAAAGCAAGAGTGCCGAGGGAGGACTCTGCTCCTCCTATCGCTACTAGGAGTCCGAGCATGTTCTGTACCTCGCGCCGCTCGCCCCCGCTCCCCCTGCACCCCGGCAAGCATATCTCCACGAGGCGCTATCTCGTAATGTCGAGGACGCCGCCATCGAGCTCTAAGTCCGGCAGGGCGGCTCAGTACTCACTCCGACAAGTACAGCCCCTCGGAACGCTATAAGCCCGGCGAGAACAGCTCTGGTGCTCGTTTCGGCGAGCGCACCTCCCCGGAGTGCTGCGCCGTCGAGGACGCGCCATTGAGCTCCATCCGCAAGAGCAGAGACACAAGAAAAAGAAAAGCTAAGTCGCTCGCGCTTTCGTGCAGAGCATTTCTTGTTCCATGCTTTTATCTGTTATATCCCTCTCGCGTTTGTCACTTGTGCAAGAAACCTGTGCGCTGAGGAGCCTGCCTGTGAACGGTCGCACCCTTACTTTGCTTCGAACACGCTCAACGAGTTAAGAGTGGATCGCGACCAACCAGCGCCCTCGTTTACGTTTGAAGTCTGTTCAGCAAGTCAAGCGTCGCGAACTAGACACGGCAAGGTTGCTTGCGGGGCGGCGCCGCCGGCCGGGCTGCTGATGTCCCATACTCGACAAGCGCGTTAAGCACCGCAAGTTCCTAGAAGCGCGGGTGAAAACGCACAAAGGATCTGGCGGAGGGTATAACGTAGCAAGCTTTGCCGTGAGATGTCCTTGGTATGGGAGACTTGTCTTGAGAGGAGCCAAGCCGTGGCCGGTTGCGTGCTTGTTTTGTTTCGAGTCCGCTCAACAAACACAAGTGTGCTGCTGCACCCTTATCTTGCTTCGAGCTCGCTCGGCAAGGTAGCGTCATAATGACCGGCGAGGTAGCTTGCGGGCGACACCACCGGCGGGCTGTCCCGCGGCAAGCGTGCTTCGCCCTGCAAGCTCAGCGAGAGCGTAGAGTACAAGCATACGAAGGATAAAGCTCGGCATCGTATTGCGTAGTCAAGATTTATATACGCACACATGTGCGCTTGGCTGTTGCATATGTACATCAGCTGCTTTTTTTATGGCTGCGGTTGCGATGTGATGGAGGAACCGAGAGGCCACACCAGCACCTAAGGTCCGCGAGTCCGGTCGCCGGGGCTCGGGCGCCAAGGTTCTTCCTCGGCAAGCCAGCCTCATTGGGGCTTCAAGCGCCAAGTTTAAATCTCCGCGAGCGAGAGTTCTTTGGGGCTGCAGCATCGGCTAAGTTTTTCATCCTCGTCATGCATCCTCCTATGGACCGAGAGATGCGGGGCTGCATCTTTGAGCGGCGTGTCTTGTAAAAACCGTGCGTGGAGGAAGAAGAAGAAGCAATGAAAGCGATGGAGGAACCACGCCCGCTTCCTCTGTTTTATGGGGAAGTGGGGCGTTCGCTCTCCTCGTGAAGGACGCGGCACGTCCCATCCCACGACGCCAGAATCGACGCGTCTTTGTTGCGAGAGGCGGCCGGGCGGAAGTGGAGTCGGCGCGCCATGGGCTTCAGCGTGCCGTGCAGACTTGTCTTGGGCTGGCCCAACAGCGCTTCGGCACCGTGTATGGCCCAGCCGGGGCTCTGTCGGTGTACTAAGGTAGGGGTACCTCGGTACCCCAACGTACCTGCAGGCAGCCGCAGTTCCCCGCAGCTAGATCCACTGCGCTTGCGGAGAATACTCCGACTCGAGACCAAGCCATTCAAGAACAAGTGTACAAGGCGAAGCTTAAGACCCGGCAAGAGGAGCTTGCCGGAAGGCCGTTCGAGTTCAAGACTGCCTCACACGCGCAGGTCCTTGGCGAGAGGAGCTCGCCGGGGAGACTAGAAGATCACATCACAGAAGACCGCCTCGGCGCGTCTGCGTCCGGCGAGGGCCCGGCAGCGGCAAGTCATAGAGCCCGACAAGCTCCGGGCCGGCAAGATCAAGGCCCGGCAAGGTACTTGCGGGAGAACTCGACAGCGTGCCGCACTCCAGCTCATCATCCGCAGCGTCGCCTTGACCTTCTCGAGCAGCGTGGCGGGTGGCTGTGCTGCATGCGAGGTGCGGTGGCACTCCACGGTGGTGGCTCCATCGCCGTGGCAAAACGGAGACGCAAGGGCGGGAACTTTTGGAGCGACGGCGACGGGCATTTAATGCTCTTGTCCCCCTCTGTCAAAAGAGGCCCATGCACAACGTAGAGGGGTTTCGATCATTCGCTACACTCGCGGGGGTTCCGATCATTCGCTACACTCGCGAGGTTCGACTCTTTGGCAACTTTCACGCTCGGTGCGGCCACTCTCCGGGGCTCCCGAGATCAAATACAACATAAAGCAGCAGTAGGGTTTTACGCGACCATCGCGGCCCGAAGCTGGGTAAAAATCCAACGCGCCGCGCGCGACCGCCTCGATCTGCTCTCTGTGCATCCTCCGCCCTCGTACCGAACACACGAAGGGGCCGTCCCCGGCGGCCCCATAGGTGCCGCGCCGCCCATCGCGCGCGACAACAAGGCCCCGGCAAGAGGAGCTTGCCGGGAAGGACAAGGCTCCGGCAAGAGAAGCTTGCCGGGAAGAGCAAGACCCCGGCAAGAGGAGCTTGCCGGGAAGGCCAACCAACGCGCTTCAGAAAACTTGCCACGACGCGCCGCGCGTCCCGGCAAGACCCGACGAGTGGCAAGCTTGCGGGTGCGACAAGACAACGACCGCGGCAAGGCGCTTGCCGCGGCGAAGCCACCACTCTGCGCCCACGCTCCAGCTCACCCGACGATGTGTTGCCACAGGATCATTCCTGGTGCACATGGCGTGTAGCTGTGCAGCCTAGCGGTGCGAGGTGGCGAGCAAAGGTGACTAGGAGGCCATCGTGGCGATCGGTGGCGCCCCTAACGGTCGTTTCCCGCGCTATTGGAGCGACCGGACGGGCATTAAATGCTCTTGTCCCCTGCCGTCAGGGTTAGGTAGGGGGCACTATAGATAGCAGTTGTACCAACCCGCGTTTTTACCTTTCTACCCCTCTCTCTGTGTTGCCACCTGTCGGTGACCCCTTTAGACTATAAAAAGGAGGCCCGTGCGCACGTAGAAGGGGTTCGGTCAGTTCGACTCATTCGAGACCACAGCATACCCACGCTTTCGAGCAAGAACAGAATAGAAACACAAAGCAGCAGTAGGAGTTTTATCTCTCCGGAGAGCTCCGAAGCTGGGTAAAATCTCCCCCGCGCGTTTGGCCTCGATCTGCTCTTCGTGCGCCCTCCGCTCCCTGCCGGACCAGAAGGGGCCCCCTGCCCCATAGGTGCTCGTTTCCACCACGACAGCAAGTTGCCTGGTTCCCCTAGCGCATGCATGTCGACAATGGGCCCAGTGCGCTGGTCTGATTGACGCCGCGCTTCTCTTTGGCGCTCGATGCGTGTGCGAGCGTCTTCTTGCTGTCGTTCTTGAAGAACTTGGCGCTGATCACGACGAGCTCGTGGGTCTGATGACGCCGTGGAGTCGGTGTCGAGGTTGACCCGACGAGTCGGCGATCTTGGCCTTCGGGGCGGGGAGTGCACGGTGGTTGCACCCCCACCAGTCTTGTTGCCATCGGCTCGCGTCCGGCAATCTTGCCGCGGCTGCGACGCATTCGGCTGCCGTGGAGTGTCACCGTTGGCGAAGCCGATGAGGCTCTGAATGGTGGCCCTCCAATCGTCCATCTTGTCCGCCGTTGGAGGGTAATCCAGGAGCAGTTGGGCTCGAGCCAACGCTTCTTCTGGGGTCTTCGGTGGCGGTGGCGAACGGTGCAAGGAGCGGGATATGCTCGGACTTCTAACTATGTTAGAAGGAGCAGGATCCCGTCCAGGCGACCGTGTCTTGCTCGTGCCAGCAGGTTGGCGTGCATGCTGGTCTTGAGCATCTCGAGATCCACCAGCTCGGCCTTGGTCCAACGAGCGTATGGTACTGCGAGTACCATGACGCTGTCGGTCTCGCGCCTCCTGAGATGGCCGCGGTGCTTGTACGGACGCCGAGGTTTGCGCGGCCTTGTCCTTGGACCTGGCGGCAGCGTGAGCTCCCTCGTCGGCGCCCGTTCCTCCGCTGGCGTCTACCCCACCACCCGTTTGCTCCGGTGGCTGTGGGATCGACGTGGACGGAGCAGCCACCTCCGAAGCCTTCTTCTTCGGTGGCATGTCGATGAAGATGATGAAGAAGATGAAGATTTGGCTCGCGTGAACGCCGGATCGGGTTCACACAACCTCGACGCACCCCTACCTGGTGTGCCAAAGATGTTGTGGGAACGAACACCTATGGGGCAGGGCCCCTTTCGGTCCGGCAGGGAGCGGAGATCGCATGAAGAGCGGATCGAGGCAAGGCACACGAGCGATTTTACCCAGCTTTTCGTAGCTCTACAGAGAGATAATACTCCTACTGCTGCTTTGTGGTTGTCTTATGTTCTTGCTCGAGAGCGTGGGAGTGTTCTGGTTTCGAATGAGTCGAACCCCTACTACATTGCGCATGGGCCTCCTTTTATATGCTCAAGGGGTCACCGACAGTTGGCAACGCGTGCAAGGGTACAAATGTAAAAAGAGTGGTTGATACAGCTGCCTCTACAGTCCATCCTACCTAACTCTAACGGCAGGGGACAAGAGCATTTAATGCCCGTCCGCGTCGCTAAAACAGTGCAGAAAAGCGACCGTTAGGGGCACCACCATTCGCCACGATGGCCATCTCGTCATCTCCGCTCGCCACCTCGCACCGCTTGGCTGCACAGCTTCTCGCCACGTGCGCCTAGAACGGTCCTATGGCGACACGTCGACGGATGCGCTGGAGCGTGGGCACAGAGTGGTGGCTTCTCCGCGGCAACCGCCTTGCCGCCGTCGTTGTCCTGTCGCGCCCGGAAGCTTGTCGCTCGCCGGGTCTTGCCGGGACGCGCGGCGCGTCGCGGCAAATTCCTATAGATGCCTTGGTTGGCCTTCCCGGCAAGCTCCTCTTGCCGGGGCCTTGATCTTCCCGGCAAGATCCTCTTGCCGGGGCCTTGTCTTCTCAGTTAAAACACTTTGTTCTTGAATGGCTCCAATAGGAACTACGGAGGATCTTGGCGGTCACCCGGCAAGCCTTGCCACGGGACGCTGCGACTGCCCGTGCACAAGTTCGGGATACTAAGGTACCCCTACTTTAGTACACCGACAGTCGGTGACGGGGATGACGGCGGGGATGATGGAGGGGCTCCTTGATTTCTGCAAAAGCAAAAACCCTATAACTTATCACTAATGCATCCCGAATAATTGCTTAAACTAAAAAAATAACAACAAATATGACATGTTCAACTAGTTCTATTAATTCAACTAGTTCTTACTAAATATAAACTTACTATAAATAGAAAAAAACTAGTTCTTTCTAAAAATAAAGTAGTTCGACTAGTTATATTAATTATCTTACTAAAAATACATTAGTTCTATTAATTCAACTAGTTCAACTAGATTATTAATTTACTTACTAAACTAGTTCAACTAAAACTAAACTAGTTCAACTAGTTTATTAATTTACTTACTAATTATTTTAAACACTTACTAAAAACAGTAAAAATAAACTACATTATACAATAGTAAAAAAACATCTACTATTAACCATACTGCCCTAGTTAACTAGTACCATCACTACTACTAATTAACATCTACTACTACTAAAAATCATTATCTATGAACCCTAAATTAGCATCTACTACTACTAAAAAACATCTAGTACTAACTAAGCAGATAGAAAGGGGGTGGGGGAGGGGTGCGGGGCTTATAGAGAGGGGAGAGATGGTGGTGGGGAGGTGCTCGGCGACGGAGAGGTAGGGGCGATGAGGGCGGGCTCGGGATCGGGAGGTGGCGGTGCTTGGCGGGCTCTGGCGGCGGCGGTAAGGTCGAGGGCGGCGACGGTGAGGTCGAGAGTGGCGGTGGGCGGTGGTGGTCAGCTTGAGGGCAGCCTCAGGCGTTGGCGGTGTGGGCAGGCTCGGGCGGCGGCGACAGAGGAGTAGGGGAACGGGGGGGATGGAGGACTTAGCAAAATTTTGAGCCTGCGGGTGGTTAAGTCGAACTAGCGGTAGTGCACTTCAGTAAACGCGCTATAGCTAATGTAGCAATAGCGCGTTTTACGTAAACACGTTACTGACAAGTCTAAACTTAATTAGGTGCAATACTTAGCAGCAGCTAGTTTTGAAGAAAAACGCTGCTACTAAGTACTTTAGCATTAGCGCGTCCAGGGAAGGGCGCTACTACTGTATCTAGCCTGGAGGCAACGTCGTGGCAATTATAGTAGTAGCGGTTGTTTCATCTATAGCGCTACTGCTAACGGGTTATTAGAAGCGAGCTTTAGTCAAGCTCGCTACTGCTAATTAGTAATAGTGTTTTTTTTAAACCGCGCTGCTACTAAGATT
Source organism: Aegilops speltoides (assembly GCA_021437245.1). Lineage (NCBI taxonomy): Eukaryota > Viridiplantae > Streptophyta > Magnoliopsida > Poales > Poaceae > Aegilops > Aegilops speltoides. The sequence goes on from CM038145.1 coordinate 402,742,482, forward strand.
CTGTGTATAAGGTTTTCCCTAGTAGTGTTAGTAACCGTGCTACTACTATTGTACTTAGCAGTAGCGCTGTTCGCCAACCCTCGCTGCTGCTAAGTTTAGTCCCCTCCTTGGAGCTAAGTTTTGTCTCACTTCGCACCGTGAACAGGGTGTTTACCACCTTAAATATGTTACTTCTCAAACTATCACAACCACTTGGTCTTCATTGAACTCTATGTGTAGGATTTGTGGCCTCAATATGAGTCTTCACCGGTTCCTAAACCGATGAGGATTCATACTGACAATTTAGATTCTACACAAAAATATCATTGATGACCAATGTATTTTTGATGTTCTTTTTTTACATGCTTAACCTTAGCAGTAGCGCGTGTCCGGGAAAAAGCGCAACTGCTATTGGGCTTAGCAGTAGCGCTCTCCCTGGGCCAGCGCTACTACTATGGGTGCACTATCGCCAAGTTCCTCCCCCGTGCCTGACCTTCTTCTTCCTCCCCTCACTCCCTGTTGCCTCACTCTGCCTCCGCCGCCGCCCCATTGTCGCCGCCGTCCTCCCTCCTCCTTCCTTGGTATGCCCTCCTCCCTCCTCTCCCACCGCCCTCCTCCCTCCTCCTCCGGCCAAGCCCTCCTCCCTCCTCTCCTCCGCCCAAGCCCTCCTCCTCCTCCTTCGGCCAAGCCCTCCTCCCACCCCCTTTGAGGGAGTCCTGGACTAGGGGGTGTCCGGATAGCCGGACTATCATCGTCCGCCGGACTCCAAGACCATGAAGACACAAGATTGAAAAACTTCGTCCCGTGTCCGGATGGGACTTTCCTTGGCGTGGAAGGCAAGCTTGGCGATACGGATATGTAGATCTCCTACCATTGTAACCGACTCTTTGTAACCCTAGCCCTCTCCGGTGTCTATATAAACCGGAGGGTTTTAGTCCATAGGACAACACAACGATTACAACAATCATACCATAGGCTAGCTTCTAGGGTTTAGCCTCCTTGATCTCGTGGTAGATCCACTCTTGTACTACCCATATCATCAATATCAATCAAGCAGGAGTAGGGTTTTACCTCCATCGAGAGGGCCCGAACCTGGGTAAAAACATCGTGTCCCTTGTCTCCTGTTACCATCCGCCTAGACGCACAGTTCAGGACCCCCTACCCGAGATCCGCCGGTTTTGACACAGACATTGGTGCTTTCATTGAGAGTTCCTCTGTGTCATCACCGATAGGAAGGATGCCTCCTCCCGTCTTCAAGGACGGTATTTTCGCCAAAGGAGCCTTGGCCGCCGGCCAAACTATCCGGCTAGGTGGTTTTCTTATGACCGCCTGTCCGGCCACCGCTTCGACAATGACCTCTCAGGTCGTCAAAGGCAATCTTCACATCAGCTCGGAATTTGCCGAGCGGCTGGATCCAATAGAGCTCTCGTCCGTAAACGAGCTCTTGGATCGCATCGCCGCCCTGGGAGCCGCTACGGACTAAAATCAGATTGTGCTTAAAACCGATCTGAGAGAGATTAACTCTCCCCAGGTCACCCACCACGTTGCAATGGTAGAGGAACAACGTGGCGACTCTTCTCCTGTATTGAAAACTATTCATGTCCGGACTCCCGAACCCTCCATGCCGGATTTCCGCGGAGGGACGGACTTCGATCAAGCACTGAACCTAAAGTCAGGCATCGGACCGGACTCGTTGGACAGCGTCCAGCAATCCAAGCTTCCAAATTTGGAAACTTCTCGGCCCTTGAGCCTCGAGATGGGTAGGGTTCCGGATTTAATTCCACCCACCCGCCCAGACATATGCGATCTATCTCTAATCCGACAAGAACCCGTTGAAACAGTACATCACTACTGGGCCAGATTCCTCCTGGTTATGGACAGGATAAAGGACTGCTGAGAGGAAAACGCAATCTCAATTTTTTGCAATAATTGCACGGACGAGGGAATCTTGAACGCCGTCAGCCGTCGTGAAATTACACGCTTCGCCGACCTAGCGTCCATAGTATGAAAGTACTATGCGATGGAGAGTTTCCGGAAAACCGAAAATAAGTTTTGGGACAAATGCGATGGAGAGTTTCCGGAAAACCGAAAATAAGTTTTGGGACAATCCGGCCCCGAATACAACCCTAGTCCGCAATAAAAGGGTGCATTACACTCACGCACCAGATACAAAAACCAAAAAGCAAAAACCCCATAAAGGGCACAGAACCATACTGGAGGGATGGCTTAGCGGACCCTGTAAAATTCATAGTACAGAGGGCGCCATCCCAACACATAGCCTTCGAGCATGTTGGATATTACGGCAGGTGGCCAAAAGTGGCGAGGAGCTCCTATCCCCGGAAAACCACTCCAACAATACCAGTATGGTATCAACAGTCTTCGAGACTTTCACATCAAATAATATGCGGAAACGAACAATCCGCAGCCTCGCCGAAGTCTACCAAGTAGCAACAACAAATCCATGGAGCGACACAGCCATCACCTTCAACGCTAGCGACGAACCTAAATTCCGAACAGCCTGGGCACCAGCCGCACTGGTGCTTAGTCCAATAGTGGACGGCTTTCGACTTACCAAGGTCCTCATGGATGGCGGCAGCGGATTAAACCTCATCTACGAGAAACTCTTCAAAAATGGAAATAGTGGAGCTGCATTGAGCGAAGCAACACAACCTTCAGAGGAATAATCCCTAGCAGGAAGCGCTGCACGCACGAAAAAAATCACACTTGATGTGGTGTTCGCTCACCGGACAATTACAGATCCGAAGAAGTCACGTTCCAAGTGGCCCCATTCAACAACGGATATCACGCTATATTAGGGCGAGAGGCATTCACAATTTTCAAGCCGTACCCCATTACGGGTACATGAAGCTCAAAATGCACGGCCCGGTGGAATAATCACTCTCGTTAGTGATCCGGACATAGCACTCCGTGCGAAAACAAGACAGCCGCATTAGCCACGGAGGCACTATCCAAGCCCTAGCGGCGAGAAGAACTCACCGCTGCACTCTCATCGTAAATAGGGACTATGTGATACTCGATAAGAGATCCAAGTCCACCTCCTTTAAACCAGCGGACGAAATAGTAAAATTCCAGGTCCATCCAACGGACCCGACAAAGACGGCTTCCATCGGGGCACAGTTGAACCCTGATGTAGACGCCGCACTGCGAGAATTCCTTCGGGAAAATTGGGACATTTTCGGCTGGCACCCTTTAGATATGCCCGGAATCCCATGCAGATTGGCAGAACACAACCTAAACATCCTAAAAGGATTCAACCCAGTCAAACAGGCTCTTCGACGATTTTCCGAACCCAAAAGGCAGGCAATGGGAGAGGAGCTAGCCAAACTATTGGAAGCCGGATTCATCAGAGACATCAAACACCCGGATTGGCTAGCAAACCTGGTAATGGTACCAAAGAAGGACAAATCTTGGCGCCTATGTGTCGATTTTAAAGACTCAACAAGGCCTGCCCAAAGGATCCCTTCCCCCTCCCCCGCATTGAGAAGATAATCGACGCTACCGCAGGACACGATTCATTGTGCTTCCTTGACGCATACTCCGGCTACCATCAAATCAAGATGGCGGAAGCGGACCAAGCCGCAACGGCATTCATCACTCCATATGGACCATTCTGCTTCAACACGATACCCTTCGGAGTTAAAAATGCCGGCGCAACATATCAGCGCATGATTCAAACATGTCTGGCCACCCAGATCGGCAAAACAGAGAGGCATACGTGAGCGGCGTGGTCGTCAAAACCAAACACGTCGAAACTCTAGTAGACGACTTGAGGCTCACATTAGACAACCTCAGAGCATATGACATCAAGCTGAATCCGGAAAAATCCGTTTTCGGAGTACCGGCCGGAAAGCTCGTGGGCTTCATTGTATCCGGTAGAGGAATTGAAGCAAACCCAGCTAAGATCCGAGCTCTATCACAACTAGATATTCCAAAAGACCTCAAACAAATACAAAAATTGACAGGATGCGTGGCGGCTCTAAGCCGCTTTATCTCCCGCCTAGGAGAAAAGGCATTGCCCCTTTATCGCCTCCTTAGGCGCACCGAACACTTCGAGTGGACGAATGCTGCCACTGCCGGACTTGAAGAAATAAAAGCCATATTGGCAACAAATCCGGTCCTGGCTGCGCCCAACCTAGGCGAACCAATGTTGTTATACATTGCGGCAACACATCAAGTTGTAAGCGCGGTATTCATCGTCGAACGAGAGACAGAAGGGCATAAATTCCCTCTTCAAAAACCAGTGTACTACGTATCCACTGTGTTAACCCCACAAGTCCGTTACCGCACTATCAAAAGATAGCGTATCACGGTGTTCATGGCATCCCGGAAGCTCCGACACTACTTTCAAGAGTGTTCGATAATAGTGGCCTCTGAAGTACCCCTCAATGACATTATGAACAACCGCGACACGACGGGCAGGATTGCAAAATGGGCCATTGAGCTCCACTAGTAGAAAAGGGGGCAACGGTCCAGGCCGGTCCGGCCCATTAGTCCCGGTTCAATCGAACCGGGACCAATGAAACATCGGACCGGTTCGTGAGCCCGGTGCGGCCGGGCCGCGTGGGCGATTGGTCCGGTTCATCTGGACCTATTGGTCCCGGTTTGTGGGATGAACCGGGACCAATGGTCCTCGCTCTGCCCAAAACCACTGGTCGGTTGGTGGCTTGAACCGGGACCAATGGGCTCCATTAGTCCGGTTCGAGCCACCAACCGGGACTAAATGGTTGTGCCCGTTGCGACGAGTTTAGTCCCACCTCGCCAATCAAGAAGGGAACGGGACTGGTTTATAAGCCCTCCTCTCTACTTTATTGAGCTCCTCCGATAATGAAAATAGATGCGCTTATATAGGTAATTTAGCATAAATTCATACGGATTTCTCTTGAAATTAGTTATGAATTTAAGTTGGATACCTCTATAAGCTTATCTCACTCATTACGAGTAGTTTTTTTTTTTTCTGCTATATTTATTTTTCTTTCTATTTACGTGTTGTAATAAGCCATTAAAAATAAGCATATATGCACCTTTTTAGTGTAGTTAATCACAACTATTTTTGCTTCTATTCATTTACGAGTAGTTTTTATATAGTTTTTCTTTTCTGCTATATTTATTTTTTCTTTTTATTTCGTGTTGTAATAAGCCATTAAAAATAAGCATATATGCTCCTTTTTAGTGTAGTTAATCACAACTATTTTTTGCTTCTATTCATTTCGAGTAGTTTTTATATAGTTTTTTCTTTTCTGCTATATTTATTTTTCTTATTATTTCGTGTTGTAATAAGCCATTAAAAATAAGCATATATGCTCCTTTTTAGTGTAGTTAATCACAACTATTTTTTGCTTCTATTCATTTACGAGTAGTTTTTATATAGTTTTTCTTTTTCTGCTATATTTATTTTTTCTTTTTATTTCGTGTTGTAATAAGCCATTAAAAATAAGCATATATGCTCCTTTTTAGTGTAGTTAATCACAACTATTTTTGCTTCTATTCATTTACGAGTAGTTTTTATATAGTTTTTTTCTTTTTCTGCTATATTTATTTTTACTTTTTATTTACGTGTTGTAATAAGCCATTAAAAATAAGCATATATGCTCCTTTTTAGTATAGTTAATCACAACTATTTTTTGCTTCTATTCATTTACGAGTAGTTTTTATATAGTTTTTCTTTTTCTGCTATATTATTTTTTCGAGTTATAATAAGTCATTACAAATAAAAAAGAGACGCAATGCTCATTAATCTGCTTCAACCCTTTTGGGATAGTGTCAACTGCACTGCACATAGCTCTGTGCAGTCTACCGTATCCCGCAAGGGTTGAAGCCGACCAACGTGCAGGAGCATCGAGCCTCTTCGTCATTGTATCTGCACTCAGGGCTTATAAACAGCTGCGAGTGCCTCTCGCTTGGCGAGGTGGGACTAAAACGAAAGCTGCTGGAAGAATCAACAAAAAACAGCTGCGAGTCCATTGGTCCCGGTTGGTGGCTCCAACGGGACCAATCTCTTTTTGTCGGTTCGTGGCATGGCGGGACCAATGTTACTTTTGTCGGTTTGTGCCTGGCCAACCGACCAAAATCTTCGTTCCGCCCTTTGGGCTCTTTGAAAAAGAGTCTTTGGTCGGTTGGTGGCTTTCCGACAAAGAGGGAGATAATCCCGGTTTATGGCACAAACCGACAAAAGCTTTTCTATATAAGTAGCACTTAGGACAATTTCGAACCGCATCCCCACTTGATCTCTCCTGCTCCTCGCCGTGCCCCCCTGCCGCCCGACACCATCGCCGCCCCCCGCCGCGCCGCCGCCGCCTATGCCTTGCCCGCCGTCGCCGCCCTACCTTACCGTGTCGTCGTCCGCCATCCGCCGCCCGGCCAGCCGCCGTCGTCGCCGCCCTTGACCCGACCCGACCAGCGCCCGTCATTGCCCGCCCGCCCTTGCCTGCAGCCGCCCTGCCAGCGCCGCCTCGTACGCCGTCGCCGCCCATTGCCCGCACCTCGCCGTCGCCGTCGCCGCAGGTCGCCTCTTTTATTTTTTCTTAGAATTGTTTTAGATTTTTTGTAGTTCATAGATATTTTTGTTAGATTAGATTGTGTAATTTAGATATGTAGTTAATGTAGATTGTGTAATTAATTTGTTAGTTTTTATGTTAGATTTTTTTCTGTAAAAAGATTTGTGCATATTATGTAAGATTTTTATGTTAGATTTTTTTATGTTAGTTTCTTTATGTTAGTTTTTTTCTGTAAAATTTGTTCATATTATGTAAGATTTTTATGTAAGGTTTTTATGTTAGATTTTTATGTTAGTTTCTTTATGTTAGTTTTTTTCTGTAAAAGATTTGTGCATATTATGTAAGATTTTTATGTTAGATTTTTTATGTTAGTTTCTTTATGTTAGTTTTTTTCTGTAAAATTTATTCATATTATGTAAGATTTTTTATGTAAGGTTTTTATGTTAGATTTTTATGTTAGTTTTTTATGTTAGTTTCTTTATGTTAGATTTTTTCTGTAAAAAGATTTTTTAGTTAGTTTTTATGTTAGGTGTTTTATGTTAGATTTTTTATGTTAGTTTTTTATGTTAGATTTGTTTTAGATTTTTTGTAGTTCATAGATATTTTTGTTAGATTAGATTGTGTAATTTAGATATGTAGTTAATGTAGATTGTGTAATTAATTTGTTAGTTTTTTATGTTAGATTTTTTTTTCTGTAAAAAGATTTGTTCATATTATGTAAGATTTTTTATGTAAGTTTTTTATGTTACATGTTTTATGTTAGATTTTTTATGTTAGTTTTTTATGTTAGATTTTTTTCTGTAAATAGATGTGTAGTAATTTAGATCTTTATGTAGGATTAGATGTGTAGTAATTTAGAAAAAGGAAAAAAAGAAGAAGTAGTTTATATATGAAGTAGTTTGTTTTTAGTAAGTACTACTTATTTATTTATAGTAAGTGTTTAGTAGTTGAACTAGATAGATTTAATTAATAAGACTACTTTTATTTAACTATATATAGAAGTAGTTCAGCGTCGGCGTCGGCGATGCCTATCCCGCATCCTCGTAAATGCGTCGAGTCGGCGATGGAGGCCTGCTTGATCGAGGTCATGTTAGGGACTGGGCTCCGCGGGTTGGTATTGGGAGGTGCTACCTTTGGGGGCGTAGTAGGTTGGTGAGGAGGCAGCCGTTGTTGACCCGATCCTTGTTTGGTGGCGGTCGCGTGGGCGATGGCGGTGGTGAGGCATCCGGACACCGCGGAGGTGGTGCGTCATCGTGTCGGCGAGGAGGGCGAGCACGTCCGTCGCTACATATGGTTGCATTGGAGGAGGTTCGACAATACGGCATGTTCTTGAGGATCTCACTTTGGAGCTATGATCTGTGATGGTTCCTTATCTTTGGTGTCCACCGCCGCGTCGATACTCGTCGGGCGCTACGGTTCTAGTTTTATTAGTGATAATATTCGATGATGTACGGACACCAAGAGATGATGTAGTTTTGCTTATAATTATTGAATACATGCTAATTTGAATACTATACTTTATTATGTGATTTGGTTTTGCTTATTGAATGCTCATATTGGATAAGTTCTCCTTCATTCCGTGTGCTAGACAATTTGGTATAATATTCAACCCGTCGTACATCGATCATCTATAGTCAACCCGTGATTTATAATAATGATCTAGTTTAATATTTGAATTATGAGCGTAGGCGAAATGTCGTCCTCATCGGCGACGAAAATCGCCCGGGAGTCGATGGTGCCACGATGACCGAGGTATGTCGACAATTCATTGAGCTGGAGGAAGATCGGTAACTTCAGCATTAAGCTCGAGGAGACTTGCGATGTTCATACGATGCATAGCAGCGACAATAGTTTTTTTTCGTAATTAAGCACGACTTCAACTATTTTAACGTGTAATTTTCATCTTTTTCAATTCGACTAGCTTATCCCATGCTTTGCAAGGCGCTATGTCTTGGAGAGGATGGATTTTGAAGACCATGAAAATTTGAAACAAAAAATTGTCCTAAGTACCGAACATGATGTGGATTTTCAAGTAAAGCTGTACAATGCTCGAGTGTAACCCATTTTGGTTGCAAAATTGGGATGCATTTTGCAAGATGTATGGTCTTGATGAGGTATGATTATCACCATGGATCTTGGTGATCCTACAATCGAGCAAGAGACACCTACGATTTGGGTCTTTGTGCATACACCTCCAGTTCTTCCCTCATGTGAGCTAAACATAGTTATTAAGTAATTTATATTGTTTATTTCAAAATATATAGTTGACAACTTATCTCCATTGACAGCTTATTTTCATTCTTCAAAGAATGTGCGGAAGATGGTAGACAGAACATACTACACGAAGGCTCGAATTAACTTATCGGGAGAAAGCGACATCTGGTCGGATTTTGTAGAGATCTTGAGAATTACAATATCTACAATCAAACTCCTCAACATTATGGTCAATCGTGCCACTAGTGCACGTGTTGAACTCTGATAACTACCATGGAGATACCTTGGTGCGATTATTTTTACTATTACAACATCCGTGCATCTTTTTGCACACTTCTAAACTAGTACATCATTGCTAACTACGAAGTTATTACTATGTTTTTCAACAGATAATCCCGAATGAGTGTGTCCCTCATCGATGTATACGCGTGGTAGCCTTCATGTTTTGAACATACTACCAGGTCGTCCTCTGAATCTCAACTGTCCATATCGGGTTTCTAAAAGAAGTGGAGACATAACAATCAAAGAATGGAAAAAATGTATGGACGATCGTGAGGAGCTTCTTGGAAGCAATAAGCAGCGAAAGGCAAGAATTGGAGACAGGATGATCGCCATTCTTCATAATGGAGAGTCAGGGTCTATATTGTTTTATGCTATTTTACCTTAAGGGTGTTTTAGGTCCTATACACAATCTTGATGATCATGTGCTAAGAACAATTATATATGTAGGGTTGGGTTCGATGACTATATACGAGGATGATGATCGTATGACTTATTATTAATAACGAGCTAGTAGAAGTAGTATGATGATGCATGATTAGTAGGACTTTATTATATACATATATATGATGATGTATGATGCAAAGCATGCATGAGCCATGTCATATATCTGCGGGTGCAATGAACATATAGCAGCAGCGTTGATAAACCAAGGCGAAGATAAGAGGACACTTCTCTCTATTAGCTAGCTATAAATAACAACCTAAAATAAACCACAAAACCCTAAAGCAGCCACTTTCTTAAAAAAGACTTTTGGTCCGGTTGGAGCCGCCAACCGGGACCAAAGACCTCCGACCGGGCTCGGTGCACATCGCCACGTGGAGTCACATTGGTCCCGGTTTGTCTTTGAACCGGGACTAATGTCTGTGGCATTAATGCGACCCATTAGTCCCGGTTCATGAACCGGGACTAAAGGCCCTTACGAACCGGGACTAATGGGTTGTTTTCTACTAGTGCTCTTACCATTTGATATAACTTACAAACCTCGATGAGCTATAAAGTCACAAGTTTTGGCTGACTTTGTCGCTGAATGGACCGAAGCCGAACTCCCTAAAGAGTACGGCGCATACTCCAATTGGATTATGCACTTCGACGGCTATAAAATGTTGGTCGGATTGGGGGCTGGCATCATATTGACGTCCCCAACCGGGGACACAGTCCAATACGTACTTCAGATAATGTACACGGACTCCAACAATGCAGCCGAATACGAGGCCCTCTTACATGGCCTCCGGATGGCAATCTCCATGGGCATTCAACGCCTAGAGGTACGTGGGGACTCAAACCTTGCAATATCCCAAGTAAATGGAGACTTTGATGCCAAGGATCCGAAAATGGCAGCCTATCGTAATGTTGTCCTTAAAATGTCAGCTCCGTTCGAAGGACTCGAATTCCACCACGTAGCCAGGGATAATAACCAAGCGGCCGACGTATTGGCACGTATCGGCGCAAAACGTGACGCTGTCCCTCCAAATATCTTCCTGGAACGGCTGTTTAAGCCATCCGTACTATGGGAAGAGGAGTCCGGAAAAAACAAACCGGAAGCAGCCGCACCAACCGACACAGAGCAATCTGACATAACCGGCAATTCAGCCGATGAAATAACACCTTCAGCCCACGACATAATGGCAGTAATCGCCCCGTGGACAGAGCCATTCCTAGCCTACTTGCTTAGGCAGGAACTTCCCGAAGACCAAAATGAGGCCCGCTGCATAGTTCGGCAATCCAAAGCCTACAAGGGCCATGAGGGAGAACTCTATAAGAAAAGCACAACCGGAGTCCTTCAAAGGTGTATCTCCGAAGAGGAAGGGCGAAACCTTTTGGCTGAAATTCATGCCGGACTAGGCGGACACCACGCCGCAGCTCGGGCCCTTGTAGGAAAGGCATTCCGTACAGGATTTTATTGGCCGACGGCCCGGGCAGATGCTCAGGACTTAGTCCAAAGGTGTGTCGGTTGTCAGCTCTTTGCTAATCAGAGCCATATGCCACCCACCTCCCTCAAAACTATACCCATCACCGGCCGTTCGCGATGCAGGGGCTTGACATGGTTGGACCCTTAAAGGGAACCCACAAGCAAAGATACCTATTGGTCATGGTGGACAAATTCACCAAATGGATAGAGGCCAAGCCAGTTAAAACGGCAGAGTCCGGACTAGTGATAGACTTCATATCCGGGGTAGTACACCGTTATGGTGTCCCCCACAGCATCATCACCGATAACGGCATGAACTTCACGGCCGACGAGGTTAAGTCATGGTGCAAAAATATGGGCATTAAGCTCGATTACGCTTCAGTCTATCATCCTCAAACCAACGGTCAAGTGGAACAAGCAAATGGTCTAATAATGGCGGCATCAAACCCGGACTAGTGCGGTCACTTACGAAATCGACACGCCTTTGGGTAGAGGAGCTTGACTCCGTACTCGGGGATGCGGACAACGCCTAAGCTGTACTACGGATTCACACCATTTTTATGGTATACGGCGCAGAGGCGATTCGCCTGCGACATCATTCATGACTCACCTCGAGTGCGCATGTACGAAGAAAGAGAAGCCGAGCTGGATCGGCGGGACAGTTTGGACGCATTGGAGGAAAAACGCGGCGTCGCCAAGGCTCGTTCCGCATTCTATCAGCGATGAGGCTCGAAGATATCAAAGAAGAGAAGTACGGGCCAAGACTTACAACGTTGGCGAGCTAGTTCTACGCTTTGCCGGACAAGAAAAAGGACAAGCTCAAGCCCAAATGGGAGGGCCCTTCATTATCTATCAAGTCCTGACCGGCGGGCGTACCGTCTGAAATCGTCGGACAACCGACTCGAGCGAACCCATGGAGCGCAGCCCGCCTCCGAAGATTCTATGCCTAGCGCCGGACTAAGAGTTCATCCCCTTCCCCCGTCCAAATTTTTACATTTCATCTGTCTTTTGTTTCTCTTTCTTCTCTCACCCCTTTTCCTAAAAAGCCCTTAAAGGCCCACTTGCGCATTGTTCGCACACACTTGACGTGCCATCTGCACTCATTATACCTGGGGGCTTCTTTACCAGAAGCTCAATTATAAGGGCTTCATGCCCAACACATGTGTCAAACTTCCACATGTACCTTTTATTCACCATTATATGCATCGATATGACTTAAGTTTTGGCCAAGCTGGGTTGCCTGGCTCCTGTGCTTACCCCTACGTTCCCGATTGTTCGGTTAGGAGGTAAAGGGAGCACCTCTGCGATTTTTACTGCCGGGTCAGCCGGATGTGTACCTTAGACTGGGTGAAGCCGAAAGCTAGCGTTCTTAAGGGAATATTCGGTCGGTACTTGAAAGATGACTTTTTACCTACTTATTTATCTGCCCCCAGATGCTTTTTTGCTCTTTTCGCAGTCCGGACATGCACTTTAGGGCATGCCTCCCAGGGAAAGGAACCCTTAACGGAACTATTCTCCCTGGAAGATGTTTCTTACTAACCATGTAATATAACATAACTAGTTGGGCACTTATGCGATATAGCACTAATGACCCCTCGCTTTGGTCTCCATGCATGCCCGGTTGTTTCTTAACCGAGAAGGTATTTGGACACACTCCGGACTCTAGGGTCCCGAGGTTGAAGCGAAAAGGTCGGCAAAGACAAGCGATCTACAATCCGGCTAGAAGGCATTTCACATGTCATTTTACAATACATTGTCAAATCTCTTGATGTATTCCTCCTCAATCCCGTCTAACAGGCTGTCTAATTTACATCCGTTGGGAAAATTTAGCGGCCAACTCTACTTGGCCGTATACTAAACTCACAGGATCTCCTTCCCATCGGGCCCCACAGTCCGACCTCGGCCATGTGGTTGGGATCCGCCTTCTTATACGCGTCTTCACCATGGCCCGAGCCTCCACAGCACCTTGGCGGTAGGCGAAATCTTCCATAAGCAGGCGCTGCCGCACTCACTGAAGCTTCTCCACAAGCTCCCCAAGGCCCTCGGGTAGGGAAAGGGCTGGCCATAACGCCTGGACGACGCCACTCATTGCCTGCCGAACTCGTTCGAGCAGTTGCAACAGCTCGGGAAGTTGATCACCCGTTGATACGGGCATCTCCTCCGCAGGGCAACCTGTGAGTATACCTACAGACATATTTTGTCAATTGACTTCCTCGCTGAACTCTTCTTTTCAAAGGAGTTCGCTCAAGCACTTACTATAGATGCCGCGACGAAGCCACTGATTCTCCTTAACGGAGCCAGACAGCTCGGCCCGAACACCTTTCAGCTCTTCTCCGAGCTGGGCGTGGGCATCTTGGAGCTTGTTCCTTTCCTGCTGCACCTTGTTCAGCACCCTCTCGCCGGCCTTTAGCTGGTGCAGTAGTTCTTGCCTATCCGGATCTTGTCCGGCAGCAACTGCAATGTCAATATTAGACTTGCACGCACGCCGCACACCACTTATCTTTTTAAAATAATGTGTTACCAGGGGGGTCTCTGTGTTTCCTCCTGCGGCAACAAGTGCGGCCTCGAGTTGGGCCTTGCACTCTTGCAGCTGCTGAGACAGTTGGGTATTCTTCTCCGTAAGATCCTGCGTTTCAAGTGATCCTTAAATCAGTTAATATAACTATTTTAAGTCTCGGGGGCTACTGGCATATACAAATATTAAATTCTTTTACCCGTATGTCTTTACATACTGCTCCGTGGCTCTGGTTAAACCATCTTGAGCAGCACGGAGGTGCGCGTCCCCCGCGTTAAAGGCATTCAACGCCTCACGGGTGAAACACCCGTCACGAAAAACTGTTCGGCGGCGCCTGTGGTTCATGGCGCTCTCCACCTCAGACTTGGTGGCGGACAGTCTGTCGGCATCCTCCGTTGGAGGAGTGTCCGCCTGCGCCTTCGCTTCGCCTCCCCCTCGAGACCAGTCTTTGGAGCACTGGTTGGTAGAGGTTGGATTGGCAACCTCTACGCCCGCAGTTCGGCGGGCGCTTTTCTCCTACAAAACGTCATGAGCACTCAAACGCTTCCTAGGAACGTTGCTCTAAATAACAAACTGTGAGCTATACCTTTGCGGCGATGTTTCGGTCCGCGCCACACTCCTCTTCCGCCTCTCTGGGCGGATGACCCTGTTGGTCGGCCGCTGAGCTCGGCTTCCGCCTTGAGGCTCCTCCTGCAAAGCACCATCGTATACGGTGGTTAGAAATGAGCAAGGAAGGAATAATGGTGTCAGGACTTCGGTCACAATCACCTGGGAAGCCGGATATAGTCCGGGGTAGTCAGCCGTAATGGCGACTAAAGCATTATCCGTGCTGAGCTGGTGGAACACCCGTCGATTAACTCCACCTTTATGTCCGGATCCTCTTGGAGGCGGATCCCGGATCTCTCGGATCCTCGGGTTGCGAGCTGGACTAAGCATGCCCTCCACAACCCGGCGCGACTCTGCCGAAAGCATAATATAAGAAACTTAAACTTTAAAAGCATGGGTCGGGCACACAAAGTGTTCGCTACCCAACGCCGAGGGTTATTCATGGAGAACCCATTCAGCGGGCCCGTCTGGAGAAGTCCTCCTTCTCCCCTTATGCAGGCGGACGGGATCTCCGCCAGTCTTGGCGATCCGGCCCTTTGCGGCCATGACGGGTGGCATCGTCCTTCCCGTTGAAATCCCACATGGGGTGTCCCCTGTACTACAGCTGCTGCACCCCCCGCATAATGCACGTTGCCATCACTCCAATCATGGTCAACCCGGAATGGGCCAGTAATCTTATCCGGCCCATCAAATAGTGGACACTCTTGTCTTCCTCCAGCTGGGGGCTCCGTGGGCGCCAGCTGAGGCGCTTCTTCAAAGGAGCATTACTGAACTCCGGGAGGCCGATCTGAACAGGGTCCGGCAGCGGAACGTCTTCTATGTAAAACCATTCTGAAGGCCAGTCTTTGGACGCCTTCTTAGGGGTTCCGGATAGATATCCGGTCCCGGTGATGCGCCAAATTTCGGCACCACCCACTTGATATATGGACCCCTCGTGAGAGCGAGGCACAAGGCAGAATAACCTCTTCCACAGTGCAAAATGGGGCTCAACGCCCAGGAACAGCTCACAAAGAGCTACGTAACCCGCGATATGCAGGATAGAGGCGGGCGTAAGGTGATGGAGCTGGAGTCCATATAACTCCAGGAGCCCGCGGAGGAACGGATGTATAGGAAATCCGAGTCCCCTTATCAGATAGGGGACGAAGCATACCCGCTCCCCTTTGCTGGGATTTGGGATAGCCTCCGCTTGCTTCCCACCTTGGTAGGTGGCCAACCCGGCTCGAACCGGAACCATGAAGGCGGAGGAGATATCCTTCGCTTGGAGCGTCACCAGCTCGTTGTGCGGGACAGAACATCTCCTCCAATCTCCCGGCAGAGGGCTGGGAGCGCGAGAAGAGGAGCCGCGTCGACGGTCCATGATGGAATGGATTCTTGGTCAGAAGCATTCCGATGAGTATTCGCGGAAGGAGGATGGTGTGATTTGGATCTGGATTCTTGCCTCTCTTATAGGCAGATTATTTGCACAGCTAGGGGGTAAAACATAAAAGATACCCTGGCTTTTCGCATTTGTGCGACGCATGGAAGATGGCCATTATTGGGCGTGGAAGCCAAGAAGTGCAACATTGATGAGGAAGCCGGACACTGTTCGGCAGGTACATGAAACTTGAGGGAGAACCCGCCTTGCAACGCCGAAGACTACATGCGTGCTAGACTTATCGTCATTGAAGCCTGGTTCGGGGGCTACTGAGGGAGTCCTGGACTAGGGGGTGTCCGGACAGCTGGACTATCATCGTCCGCCGGACTCCAAGACCATGAAGACACAAGATTGAAGACTTCGTCCCGCGTCCGGATGGGACTTTCCTTGGCGTGGAAGGCAAGCTTGGCGATACGGATATGTAGATCTCCTACCATTGTAACCGACTCTTTGTAACCCTAGCCCTCTCCGGTGTCTATATAAACCGGAGGGTTTTAGTCCGTAGGACAACACAACGATTACAACAATCATACCATAGGCTAGCTTCTAGGGTTTAGCCTCCTTGATCTCGTGGTAGATCCACTCTTGTACTACCCATATCATCAATATCAATCAAGCAGGAGTAGGGTTTTACCTCCATCGAGAGGGCCCGAACCTGGGTAAAAACATCGTGTCCCTTGTCTCCTATTACCATCCGCCTAGACGCACAGTTCGGGACCCCCTACCCGAGATCCGCCAGTTTTGACACCGACACCCTTCCTCCTCCCCCTCCTGCTCTCTCCTCCCTCCTCCTCCCTCCTCCCACCCCTTGGTCCCTCCTCCCTCCCTCATCTCTTCTCACTCTATTCTTGCATTATGTAGTTTTTTTTATGTTTTTTAATACAATAGAATGTAGATTATTTGCATTGAATAGAATGTAGATTATTTCAATGTAGGTCTTTTGAATAGAGTATACTTTTCTAGTAAATGTAGGTCTTTTGGATAGATAATAAAATGGTCTTTTGACATGAATAGTTTCAATGTAGGTGTTTGAATAGAGTAGATTTTTTTAGTAAATGTAGGTGTTTGAATAGAGTAGATTTTTTTAGTAAACGTATGTGTTTGAATAGAGTAGATTTTTTTAGTAAATGTAGGTGTTTGAATAGAGTAGATTTTTTTTAGTAAATGTAGGTGTTTGAATAGAGTAGATTTTTTTAGTAAATGTAGGTGTTTGAATAGAGTAGATTTTTTAGTAAGTGTGAATGAGAGCCAAGTTTGTACGCTCATGTGTTTATGCTTAGTTGATAGCTTATAGTGTTTAGAGTGAATTAGTAAAAGTCAAACATAGTTAATAGATTTAGTTCATATGTAACACTTTGATTGTAGAATGTAGGTTTTTTGAATAGTATAGATAGGTAGAATTTTGTTGTAGAAGGTAGATATAAATTGTTTCTATTTATATTTTGCTTTTGCAAAAATCAAGGAGCCCTGCATCATCCCCGCCGCCGTCCTCGTCACCAACCCCCTCCGACCTCGAGGTGAGACCAAACAAATCCCCATGTTGATGATGATGTAGATGTTTCGATAGATGTAGTAGAGTAGTAGATGAGTAGCTGTGACAATTTCTAGGGAATAGAAAATTTTCAATGTAATTCTTTCAAATATGATGGAGATTTAGACATATCATATGTAGTGTTGTGTACTACTAGTGCTTGCCCAAGTGGCCTTTGTTTGCAGGGAACACCTTAGAGTGGCCTATGTTTTGCCGGAGTGTTCATTAATTTCCGTTCCGGCAAATTTCAGGCGCTCGATATATGTCCTTTTTAGCACAGGTCTTGCCGGATTTTTCTATGAATTTTGGCATGACTTGTGCTAGAATATGTAGGAAATATCAAGTGGCCTGGATTTTCTAGAAGTATAATTAAACGACATTTCGGGTTGACTTTAAGTCTGTCGGGACTCCACCATATATGACATAAGAAGAATGATGACTGTTGTCATTGGGGTCCTTCTTCCTCTTCTTTCTCGTGATAGACCTTTTGGTAATGCACAGGAAGAAAGAGAAGAATGACCATCACCGACGGTCGCAAAAGTGAGAGAGGAATTAGTGAGGGAGAGTCTCCACCATATATGAGAGGACGAAGAATCCCGACTATTGTCGTGGGGCTCGCTTCTCCTTCGTTCCCGTGTGCTAGACATTTTGATGTAATGCACTCAGGGATGCAGAGAGGAGCAACCATCACCAACGGTCAAATATATACACCACGTGAGCTGAGAGTTTTCAAGAAAAGACTCGACAGACCGATAGTCAACCTGTGATGAATAATAATGATCTCATTTAGTTTTTGTAGTACATATATTTAATTTTAGAAGTTAATCTTTAAACTATGAACATGGGAAATGTCTGACGACAATGATAGGATCCCGAAGTGCGACTACTGCATTGTCAACCGGTGTCTGTGCGACAGGACTCACCTGGTAGACGGTCGGCGCTTCAGTATTAAGCTCGACGAGACCTTCGATGTTGAAACGATACGCAACGACACGTCTCTTTTCGTAATTAAAATGACTTCTGCTTCTTCAACGTGTAATCTCCGTCTTTAACAATTTGACTAGCTTATCCCATGCCATGCAGGACGCTATGTCTTGGAGCATCTGAATTTCGAAGATCATGAAAATATGGAGACAAAGATAGTTCATCTCAGGACCCATCATGGTTATGGTTTTGCTGTCAAGCTATACAATTTGGAGAGCGTATCCCATTTTCGTTGCTCGAATAGGGAAGCATTGTGCAAGGCGTATGATTTTCAGGAGGGTATGCATGTCACCTTTGATCTTGGTGCTCCTGAAGATGACATGGACGGAGATAATGTGGACGAAGATAATATTGATGAAGCTAATATCGACATTTGGATCCTTGTTGATACGCTTCCACTTCTACCTCTATGTGAGTTTCTCAAACATATTTATTAAGTAATTTATATTGTTTATGTTAAAATAGTTGAGAGCTTAGTTTCATTGACAGCTTATTTTCATTCTTCAAAAAATGTACGGAAGATGGTAGACAGAACCTACTACACTGATGGCGCTGAATTAACTATTGAGGAGAAAGATCATCTTATATCATTTATTGTTGATGTTGAGAATTACAATATCAATTATGAAACTCCTGCACACTATGGTCAATACGTGCAAATAGTGCACGTGTTAAACTACGGTAACATCCATGGAGATGGCATGGTAATATTTTTTTACTATTACAACATCCGTGCATCTTTTGCATAAATTCTTCTAAAGCTAAACTACATTGCTAACTACAAACTTATTATTATGTTTTTCAATAGAAAATCCTGATGGATTGTGTGCCTGATCTGATGATTCCAAAAGGTCGGCTTGATGTTATTAGCTTACGACCAGGTCATCCTAGGCTTCATCGCTGTTCATACCAGATTTCTGAAACCGATGAAGACATGACAATCAAAGAATGGAAAAAATGTATGGACAATCATATGGAGCTACTTGGAAGCAACATTGTGCGAAGCGCAAGAATTGGAGATAGGATAATCTCCATTCTCCATAATGGAGCATCAGGGCCTATCTTGTTTTATGTTATTTTACCTTAGAGAGGGTAGTAGGTCCTAGCTAATACTCATGATCATGTGCTAAGAACAATTAAGCAGGGTTGGTTAGATGACTATGATGATGAGTATGACTTGTTATTATGATAACAATGATGAGTTATTAGATGACTATGATGATGATGAGTATGACTTTTTATTATGATAACGAGTAGAAGTTGTTAGATGACTGTGATGATGATGATGAGTATGACTTGTTATTATGATAACGATGATGAGTTATTATTAATGATGATGATGCTTAGT
The DNA here is from genome assembly GCA_021437245.1 of Aegilops speltoides. NCBI lineage: Eukaryota > Viridiplantae > Streptophyta > Magnoliopsida > Poales > Poaceae > Aegilops > Aegilops speltoides. The sequence continues at coordinate 402,761,779 of CM038145.1, forward strand.
TGTTATATCATTATGAGCATGATCAGTTATTATATATATATATATATATATATATATATATATATATATATCAGTGGGTGAAATAAATATGGATTAGATTTAAGTGGAGGCAACACATGGTGCAGATCGAAAGTACTACTAATTCAAACTTGATCACACTAATCCAAACTCTAGTTATCAAGTTCGTATTAGTAGTACTTTGGATATGCACCATGTTTACTCCACTTGAATCTAATCCATGTCTTTTTCACCCACTGAAATAATAACTCATCATGATCATACAATCATATGATGATACTACTATAAACCAATACAAATACAGCGGCAATATGCAGTAGACAAAAAATAGCAAACTTTACCAGTAGCGCTGGTATCTGACAAGGCGCTACTCCTAGGGAGGTGTAGTAGTAGCGCTGGGTGGGGAAAGACGCTACTACTAGGAAGGTGTAGTAGTAGCGCCGGGCGAGAAAACACGCTACTGCTGAACATTAGTTGTAGTGTGTTACGTCTCCAACGTATCTATAATTTATGAAGTATTCATGCCATGTTTACAATAGTTTTATATGATTTTGGTATGATCTGATTAGAACTAACCCAGACTAACACTGTTTTCAGCAAAACTACCATGGTGTTGTTTTTGTGTAGAAATAAAAGTTCTCGGAATGCGCTGAAAATCAACGGAGATTTTTTTTGGAAAATATAAAAAATACTGGAACAAAAATCTACCGAAGAGGAGTCTCGTGGGTCCCATGAGGGTGGGGGGCGCGCCCACCCCCCTAGGCCGCGCCCCTGTGCCTCTTGGACTTCCCGTGGGCCCCTGACTTGTCCTTGATGCCAACATCTCCTATAAATGCCCAAATCTCCAGAAAATAACCTAGATCAGGAGTTCCGCCGCCGCAAGCCTCTGTAGCCACGAGAAATCAATCTATGCCTTCTCTAGAACCCTGCCGGAGGGGGCCATCATCACTGAGGCTATGGGGAAGGATCTCGGAGGGGCCATCATCGCCATGAAGGCCAAGGACCAGAGGGGGACCTCTCCCCATCCAGGGGGAGGGCATGGAGGAGGAAGCACGAGGGGAGAACCTCTCCTCCGCTCTCACGGTGGCACCAGAGTGCCATCCAGAGGGGAATCATCACCGAGGTGATCGTCTTCATCAACATCATCATCATCATCACCATCCTCATCTCTTTTACACAGTCCACTCTCCCGCACCCCGCTGTAATCCCTACTTGAACATGGTGCTTTATGCCACATATTATGGTCCAATGATGTGTTGTCATCCAATGATGTTTTGAGTAGATACCATTTGTCTTTGGGTTGATTGATGATCTAGATTGGTATGAGTTGTATGTTTTATTTTGGTGTTGTCCTATTGTGCCCTCCGTGTCGTGCAAGCGTGAGGGATTCTCGTCGTAGGGTGTTGCAATATGTTCATGATTTGCCTATAGTGGGTTGCTTGGGTGACAGAAGCATAAACCCGAGTAAGGGGGTTGTTGCGCATGGGATAAAGGGGACTTGATATGTTAATGCTATGGTTGGGTTTTACCTTAATGATCTTTAGTAGTTGCGGATGCTTGCTAGAGTTCCAATCATAAGTGCATATGATCCAAGAAGAGAAAGTATGTTAGCTTATGCCTCTCCCTTACATGAAATTGCAATAGTGATTACCGGTCTTGTTAACAATTGCATAGGACAATTCCGCACACCAACCCATCATTATTCCACACTTGCTGTTTATAATATTTAGTAATATATTCTAACTTTATGATAACAACACCTACTTTTATATTTTAGCTCTCTGATGTCATGCAAAGTTATCCTCTTCATACCCACAACGTAGTTTTATTTCTCGTTTCAAGTTGGAAGCAAGCGTTAGATTGTCGTGAGAGTCGTGTCGATGGCGATAGGACTTGAGAGAATATTGATCTTACCTTTAGCTCTTTGTGGGTTCGACACTCCATACTTATCACTTCCATTTTTAGAAATTTCTACGATGATTCCCTGCACTTGGGGATTATCATAGCGTCGTATCAGTAGGGCACCCCCCCTCGCCACTACTACGCCTCCAACACGCGCTACTGCTAGGCTTTTCCCTAGTAGTGCAGGTGGCGTGAGTTGCGAAATTATTCCACATTTTTTTTAAATGAAGGCCAAACACGTAACTCAAATATTTGCCCCCGCGATTAGATCGTAGAAACTTTATTTTCTTGTTACGATGATTCTCCACTTCACTCTAAAATTCTTTGAACTTTTCAAATATTTCAGACTTGTGTTTCATCAAGTAGATATATCCATACGTACTCAAATCATCTGTGAAGGTTAGAAAATAACGATATCCGCCGCGTGCTTGAACACTCATCGGACCACATACATCGGTATGTATTATTTCCAATAAGTCATTAGCTCGCCCCATTGGTCTGGAGAACGGAGTTTTAGTCATCTTGCCCATGAGGCATGGTTCGCAAGTATCAAATGATTCATAATCAAGTGATTCCAAAAGTCCATCCGCATGGAGTTTCTTTATGCGCTTTACACCAATATGACCTAAACGCCAGTGCCACAAGTGTGTTGCATTGTCATCATTAACTTTGCACCTTTTGGCATCAATATTATGAATATGTGTATCACTACGATCGAGATTCAACAAGAATAGACCATTCACTAAGGGTGCATGACCATAAATGGTACTCATGTAAATAGAACAACCATTATTATCTGATTTAAATGAATAACCGTTTAGCATGATCCAGATGTAATGTTCGTGCTCAACGCTAGCACCAAATAACAATTATAGAGGTCTAAAACTAATCCTGAAGGTAGATGTAAAGGTAGCGTGCCGACGGCAATCACATCAACCTTGGAACCATTCCTGACGCGCATTGTCACCTTGTCCTTATCTAGTCTTCGTTTAATCCATAGTTCCTCCTTTGAGTTACAAATATGAGCAACCGAGCGGTATCAAATACCAAGGTGCTACTATGTACTAGTAAGGTACACATCAATAACATGTATATCAAATATACCTTTGTTCACTTTGCCATCCTTCTTATCCGCCAAATACTTGGGGTAGTTCCGCTTCCATTGACCATTTTCCTTGCAGTAGAAGCACTCAGCTTCGGGCTTGGGTCCAACTTTAGGCTTCTTCACGGGAGCGGCAACTTGCTAGACGTTCTTCTTGAAGTTCCCTTTCTTTCCTTTGCCATTTTTCTTGAAACTGTTGGTCTTGTTAACCATCAACACTTGATGCTCCTTTTTGATTTCTACCTCCGCCGACTTCAACATTGCGAAGAGCTCAGGAATCGTTTTCGTCACCCCTTCCATATTATAGTTCATCATCGGAGCCTTTGTAGCTTGGTGGCAGTGACTGAAGAACTCTATCAATAACACACTCATCTGGGAGCTCAATTCCCAGTTGAGTCAAGTGATTGTGGTACTAAAGAACTCGTTGGAGACTTCATACCTCTCAAACCAGGCATTAGCTTGAAAAATATCAATTTTAGATCTTGGAACATCTCATATGCTCCATGGTGTTCAAAATGCTTTTGAAGTAACGGTTCTAAGCCGTGAAGCATGGCACACTGAACTATCGAGTAGTCATCAGATCGAGCCTGCCAGACGTTCACAACATCTGCGTCAGCTCCTGCAGCAGGTCCGTCACCTAGCGGTGCATCAAGGACATAATCCTTCTGTGCAGCAATGAGGATAATCCTCAAATTACGGATCTAGTTCATGTAGTTGCTACCATCATATTTCAACTTAGCTTTCTCTAGGAACGCATTAAAATTCAACGAAACAGTAGCACGGGCCATTGATCTACAACATAGATATGCAAAGACTATCAGGACTAAGTTCATGACAAATTAAGTTCAATTAATCAAATTACTAATGAACTCCCACTTAAATTAATATCCCTCAGATTATTTAAGTGAAACATGATCCAAATCAACTAAACCTTGTCTGATCATCACGTGAGATGGAGTAGTTTCCAATGGTGAACATCTACATGTTGATCATATCTACTATTTGTCTCATGTTCGACCTTTCGGTCTCCAGTGTTCAGAGACCATGTCTATACATGCTAGGCCGTCAAGTTTAACCCAAGTATTATGCGTGTGTAAATCCGACTTACACCCGGTGGATGTGAACATAGATTCTATCACACCCGATCATCACGAGGTGCTCGAAACGGCGAAGTGTCGCAATGGTGCATTCTTAGGGAGAACACTTTTATATTGAAATTAAGTGAAAGGATCATCTTATAATGCTACCATTGTTCTAAGCAAAATAAGATGCATAAAGGATAAACATCACATGCAATAAAAATATGTGACATGATATGGCCATCATCATCTTGTGCTTTTGATCTCCATCTCCAAAGCAACGTCATGATCTCCATCTTCACTGGTGCGACACCTTGATCCCCATCGTTGCGTCGAGGTCGTCTCGCCAACTATTGCTTCTACAACTATTGCTAACACATAGTGATAGAGTAAATCAATTACATGACACTTGCATCTCATACAATAAATTAAAGACAACCCTACGGCTCCTGTCGGTTGTCGATATTACAAAACATGATCATATCATACAATAACGTATATTACATCACGTCTTGACCATATCACATCACAACATACCCTGCAAAAACAAGTTAGACGTCCTCTACTTTGTTGTTGCAAGTTTTACGTGGCTGCTATGGGTATCTAGTAAGAACCGTTCTTACCTACGTAAAACCACAACAATGATTATCAAGTTTGTTGTTTTAACCTTCTTCAAGGACTGGTCATAGTCAAATTTGATTCAACTAAAGTGAGAGAAACAAACAACCACCAGCCACCTCATGCAAAACAAGTTGTATCAGTTAGTGGAACCAGTCTCATGTACGTGGACATGCAATATTGGTCCGGGCCGCTTCATTACACAATACCGTCGAATCAAAATAAGACGTTGGTGGTAAGCAGTATGAACATCACCGCCCAGAACTCCTTTGTGTTCTACTCGTGCATATCATCTGCGCATAGACCTTGCTCATGATGCCACTGTTGGGGAACGTTGCATGGAAAACAAAAATTTTGTACACACACGCAAGATCTATTCATGGAGATGCATAGCTATGAGAGGGGAGAGCATCTTCATACCCTTGAAGATCGCTAAGTGGAAGCGTTAATCGACGCGGGTGATGTAGTCATACACCTTATGATCCGTCCCGATCATGTACCGAACGTACGTCACCTCTGTGTTCAGCACACGTTCATCTCGATGACGTCCTCGCCTTCTTGATCCAGCAAAAGGGGTGAAGTAGTAGCTGAGTTCCGGCAGCACGACGGCGTGGTGACGGTGGTGGTGAAGAACAATCCCTGCAAGGCTTCGCCAAGCACTATGAAAACTATGATGGAGGATAAACTAGAGAGTCGGGGTTGCCGGCATACGACTTGGTGTATCTTGATGTATTCTGGGTGCTAGCCCTGCCCCTCTATTTATATGTTGAGCCCTGGGATAGAAACTTGGAGAAAAAGCCTCCTCAAAGTCGGTCTTTCCCGCAAGGAAGATTCCTTCTCGGACTTCCAGGACCAGACGCCACAGTCCTTGGCGTCTCGCCCAGACGTCATGGGCCTTGGCGTCTCGCCCAGGGCCAGACTCCAGGGTCTCCGGCATTTTGTCTTGTACGTCTACAAAACATCCTTTTGCACCGACCTAAAGCCCGGTGGGACTGACTCCTTGGCCTAACCATATCATCCTATATATCAATCTTTACCTCCGGACCATTTCGGAGCTCCTCGTCATGTCCGTGGTATCATTCGGGACTCCGAACAACTTTCGGTCACCATCATACATAACTCATATAATACTATATCGTCAACGAACGTTAAGCATGCGGACCCTACGGGTTAAAGAATGATGAAGACATGACCGAGACGCTTCTCCGGTCAATAACCAGTAGCGCGACCTGGATGCCCATATTGGTTCCTACATATTCTATCAAGATCTTTATCGGTCGAACCTTTATACAACATACGTAGTTCCTTTTGTCCGTCGGTACGTTACTTGCCCGAGATTCGACCGTCGGTATCTCCATACCGAGTTCAATCTCGTTACTGGCAAGTATCTTTACTCGTTTTGTAATGCATCATCCCGTAACTAACTCCTTAGTCACTTTGCTTGCAAGATTCTTGCTGTATTACCGAGAGGGCCCAGAGATACCTCTCCATCATACAGTGACAAATCCAGTCTCGATTCATGCCAACGCAACACACACCTTCGGAAATACATGTAGAGCACCTTTACGATCACCTAGTTATGGTGTGACGTTTGACAACACACAAGGCATTCCTCCGGAGTCGGAGAGTTGCATGATCTCATGGTTGAAGAAACATGTATTTGACATTAAGAAAGAAGTAGCAATAAACTGGACGATCACATGTTATGCTAACGATTGGATCTTGTCCATCACATCATTCTCCTAATGATGTGATGCCGTTATGAAATGACAACTCATGTCTATGGTTAGGAAAACTTAACCATCTTTGACCAACGAGCTAGTCTAGTAGAGGCTCACTAGGGACACGGTATTTGTTTATGTATCCACACATGTATTTAAGTTTTCGTTCAGTACAATTCTAACATGAATAATAAACATTTATCATGAATAAGGAAATATAATAACAACAACTTTGTTATTGCCTCTAGGGCATATTTCCATCACGACGATAGAAGTACTTTGTATGCGTCGGGAAAGCAAAGACCAGTATCCGGTGTGTGTGGTGGCTTTGTATGGCGATTAGTAAGGCTAGTCATACTGGGAATAATTTAGACTACTGTCATTCATTTGACACCTGTCTATGTTATTATCTTCATAGTGCAAAGTATCATAGATGTAGTATCGCAGATACTTGCATTTATTAGCTTGTAGACTCCTATTTTTTGTGAAGCGCTATGGCTGGTAACATATTATGTTACTATCATCATCTCTTTCCTCATCTAGTACTACTAAATGACTCATTGTGCCAATTGGCACAGAGACAACTGCAGCCCGTAAGTTATGTAACTACTTAAAATATTTTTTTCTAAATTTGTTTGCAAATAATTATGTTCATATGCTTTCATCTCTATAAATTGTATGGAAGGTATGGTTCCTCGCTCTCCAAAGCTTTTTCCTTCAAATTTTCAACTACCATTTTTCCTACACAAGTGCTCCTAAAATTTCCAATGATATTTTCTCATCTGCTCTAATCTTCTCTAGATACTTCTCAACTATGTATCTCGCAGTAAATGATCTCATTGACCACTTCTCGGCGCATGTGTGCTCATCCCTGAAAGTCTTTATCATTATTACCATTGTCCTGTTATCGCATGATGAATAAACATACCTAGGGCATCCATCACAACACTTAGCTCCTAACTTTGCTCTGTCATTTTTTAGAAAGGTAATTCCCAATCTCTCTTGCAACTATACTCCTTAACTACATTTTTGAACAACTCAACTAAGGCTACCCAATATGAAACTTTGGTTGCTTCATATCTGATTCAACGAAAACATGGGAGACTGAATCCGCATCATCTAAACCAGAGAAGCCACATAATTCACCATCTAAATTTTGTTCTTATGCTACCTACTTCCCTTTCCCTTTCATTCTTCCTTTCTTCTCTTCGTCGCCATTCAAATCTTCATCCACCAAGTTTTCATCTCCATATTCCAGGTCATACTCACTGTCAACCAAATCTTCTGGAACATAATTTGAGTCCTCTAAATCAAACTCATGGTTACTCCTTCTTTTCCCCATCTTTTGCTTAGCTAATTGCCATGGCACTATTGTTTTGTCCTTCTGCACATGCATATAAATTGTCTAGGCTATTCTCAACACAAACAAGGCTCATGCTCTTCTCTAAGTTACTATTCTCTATGACCTCTTTATTTCTCTTAATTGGACTGATAACAAGAGGTAGATTTGCACTTGGGTTGGCAACCACATCATCCCTCTCACATCTATTTTTTTGCAGAAAGACTGTAAGGGAGACCCCTATAGTATTATTGGTGCAACAAACCCAAATTGGAAGTATCATGCCTTGAACCTGGGTGGGTGGGAAGGCATCAATCTCTCTCCCAATTATTTGCACAATGATTTCCTCAGGATCAAGATATAAATTAGATATATGAGCCCAAATCCTCTACTCAATAATCCAACATTGACATGCAAGTTTCCCTAGCATCATAGAAATCACAAAAAACCTTCTTTCCATTCAGATATGACCTATTCGCTCCATTACGGAAGAAAAATAGTGTATGCACTAACTCTATAGTGTGAAAAGTCACTGCCTTCATATGTCAAACAAGGAAAAAAAATTAACGAAGACGACTGAAACCCTACAATTCCAACTAAATTAAGCCTAGGCAAATGGGATCAAATTAACCATGAATTTCACTATAGAACATATGAACGTTGTTGAAATGCTTGTAATTGAGTAGCAAAATCAACAAATGGAGTAATTTGGAGGGGTTCTTCCATACTGCGAGAGGGGGCCGCCCTCCGGCTGTCGTATGCCCATGGCTCGAGCTGAGTGCGAGCGACGACAATGTCATTGCCAGACACACTAGAGCCTCTACGGTGCATGCCCCAACAATGATCAGGTGGCATTGTCGTACGACGTCGTCGTCCTCAAGGAAGACAAGTAGAAGAGCCGTTTCAGATGGCAGGGGCTCGAATGAATTGGGGATCCTAGTAGGGGTCGTATCACAAAGGTACACCCGCTCGGCGAGGACGTATCTGTCGCAACATTGGTTCTTGTGCTACCGGTGTACCAATGTCAAAAACTTTCCAAAAATTCTGAAAATAAATGAGTACATGCACACAATATATGTCTATCATGTCATAGAATTTTAGCTAAAAGTTCAACTCACACCTCGAGAAACAAAAAAGACATACCGTGACATGAATGTTGTTAATTTAAACCGGGCCATGAATTTGGCCCGTTGGCAACTACCACAACTGACTATTACTTTTGTTGCTCTAGTTGTGAGTTGAACTTACGACTGAAATTTTGTAACATGTTAGATATATGTTATTTATTTATACTAAATTATTTTCGGGATTTCTTAGAACTAACAATATAAGTTTTTAATGTTCGGTGCACCGATAGCACAAAAATTCTGGGTGCACATGATACGCTCTTCCTGCTCGGATGTCCTGGGGCATGACAGGATTATGGACGAAGGGAGGGACTATTTTGCCAAAAGTGCACCTGACGCATGACGGGGTACGTGGCAGCACTGTAGAGCACCAGCGTCTTGACCGATATGGGACCATATGTACTGTTCAGTATCTGTGTATTTGAAAACTGTATTGAAGCATTTTACAAGTTTTGGGCTAATTGTGTTACGCGCCAGCAAGTTGAAGGACGACATGCGGAATTTACTCGGAGAGAGGTTGCTACTCTCCGCACCAAGGTCGATCACAAATCAGAAAACCTCTGCTAATATATTGCTCATCCCTCTTGCCGTCCAGTGTTTCAATCCTGATTAGTCCCACATTTTTCAGTCCAGTACACCCACGTGTCCAGTACATGTTGCATGCATGCACGTACATCGCTGGAGCGAGAGCGTACGTTGGCACAGTGACCACTTTATGGTACGTGGGCACGCACAGGAGATCTATAACCAGACTGCAAGGCCGGCAGCGAGAGACGTGATGATGGACTGGAAACCTAGAGCTCCAAATCGGTCGGTCGCTTATGCATATGCGCGCCTTTCCAGATCGAGCGCGTGCTTATGCAAAGTGTACGTAGGTGCACCCCACCCATGGAGCATGCAAAAGCTAGCGCAAGGCAAGGCAGCCATGCACTGTGCTGGGACAGGTACTTGCTGGCTTACCTCTCTAGGAGAAGCAATAGGGAGGGGCACTCCTACGCTCCACTAGTGCGCAGTGCCAGGTACATCACAGCGCACTCATGTTGGATCCATGCCGGGAACTAATCGGGCCTTGGATCGGGCAGCACACACGAGAGCGGCGTTTTAGAGACAGGGCTCCAGAAAGTCTGGAACTTTAATAAAAGATAAAAAATACTACTGATTTTGAAAAAAAAATTGGGACGGATACATATAGATATTTTTACATCTATTATGTATATGTAAAAATTCATATAAAAAGATATTCCTTCCGTCTCATATAGCTTGAAAACGATCTTATATTATGGTACGGAGGGAGTAGATGATTTTAGCCTACACAAAAAGACAAAATCTTGGCCCAAAAATAATAAAAAGAATGCTGATTTTTACATACATACTTCATCATCTTATATTATTGTACGGAGGGAGTATTTGTTCTTTATATCGTCCTAACTCATCCATCATCTTATGGTTGTTGATGCACCCAAGTGGGTGCTTCAGGATATGAATAAGTGGATGAGAACTTTCTTCTGGGCTACCAACGACAAGAGCCATGACCGTCAGTTTTTGGTGGCTAGGGACATGATATGTAGACCGACTTGCTACGGTGCCCTCGAGGTCAAAAACCTACACCTTCAGGCGTTGACGCTGTCACGGCGTGTTTGCTGGGAATGGTTGAGAAGGACGGACGCAAAGAGGCCTTGGCAGGGTATCCGGATGATGGTGGACGAGACTGCGCGAGAGGTTTTCGACAATTTGAAACAAATTGAGGTAGGGGTGCATAGAAGGTGTTGTTCTAGAGACATCGCTGGATATTTGGGTCCTTTGTCCCGGACATCGCTCCCCTTGCTGCACCGTGCGCCTATTCTCATCATCGGACAAAAGGGGCTTTGACTCGGTCATTGGGATTGGGCTTTGTGGAAGCAGCGGAATGCAAGGGTAATCAACAGGCATGATTAGCAAAGGATGCCTAGTCAGCTTTTGGTGCAGATTGCCAAGGATATGGCCGATTGGACGCCACTTGCAGTGGTAGTTACCACCACTTGCGTTTTGTATGTAGTATGTAGTATCCGTCGAAATCAAGAGTATGTATGTGTAGTATGTAGTATATAACAATGATTAGATAGTATATATACTAATTTTTTGGTAGTATATACCATATTTTGAGTATGCTCTTTTTTACGTACAAATATGTACGTATTTCACAAATATAATAAAAACTATGGACTCATATGCAATTTTTTCATGTAACTTGTTTTAAAATATCTTATATATATCATACGAATATATTTAAAATAATAAAGTAGTATATATAGTACCACATGGTAGTATATGAGACATATGGGGTAACTACCACCAGGTGGTAGGATGAATTTTCCTATATATATATATATATATATATATATATATATATATATATATATATATATATATATATATATATATATATACTAGGTAATTGCCCGTGCGTTGCTACGGGAGTCAAATAATTTTAACGCACCAAGAGTAGAATGGCATGGTGTTTAGGGATCACCAGATAATCTACCTGATCCTATAAACATGTTGTTTTGAGCCACATTAAATACATGAGCATCAATTTTCCATAGCAATGTCAAAGCAAGCATGAACATTACTGTAAACACCATGTCAGCCAGGTTCAAATTAAAGGAATCAAGTTGACTAATATGGCGGACAATGTTAAAAGTTGTAACATTATTTCTACTTCCATGCAAGTGAAATATCAAAGTCCAACAAGTATGGCGGACAAGGTGAAAGGGAATTTCTTGCTTCCTTTTTTAATTCCAAAGTGCAAGTAACTCCAACATGTCAAATACCAAAGTCCAACAAATCCATGTGCAATGACGTTTCTTTTTATCTAATCTTGGTAAAAGATATACATAAATAATAAAACATGAAAGAGCTATTTAGTGCGTGCCTCAATCTGTGCATGTAGCCCCTTTTGAAGTTCTGAACGGAGATGTAATGCTTTAGCGAGGTCAAAACTCCTGAGCTAATAGAAAAACTAATTATCAGGATCCTAAAGAAACAACTACATAATTTGTTAACGCACCACATACCAAACAAAGTTAAAAAATTATCATCTGTACATACACACAGTTTGACACAAATTTCTTGCACACATTACAGAGCTAGCGATTCATGCTCCTTGCTAATATCGCAAAGCGGATTAAATAAACAAGGGTGCTTCTGAGCAAATTTTTATCTCATATAAGCTACTAACTGCACAATGAAGTCCTTAGCAGAAGGGGTGGAGAGCCATGGTCCTTTTTCTCATATCAAAGAACTGGAAATTATGAGAAATGGAAGCAGTGGGCCTCCTCTAGATTCTTAATGTTCTCTCGGCTCCTTTTCTCACGACGACCTGGACCCTCTCCCGACAGGACACGGAAGATACGGCTACTGAGATCAGCGCTCGCCTTGGGTGATGAATCAGTTCCATTCCTGGCGCACCAGGCATGGCCATTGCCGTCGTACACTATGAAGAACAAGGGAATGCGGCAGCAAGAGTGCATCGGCGTCGAGCACCGCCCCGTCTGCGGCCGCGCGGCCTGACGAGTAGGTGCAGAAGCACATCCACAAAGAACGACACCGTTCGCGGCGCGCACACACACACGTCCTCCATCTCCCGGCAATGGTTGTGCGTCGCCATGCAGCACTACACGCCTGCATGACTCCTCTTCCTCTTGCAACGAGCGCCGCCAGCCCGTCCACGAGATCTACCCATCCAATCCCACCTAACCGCCATGCCGCTCGCTACCATGCGCCCTTGCAGACCAAAGGGAGTGTATGATGAGATTCTCTGCCAAATTACCCTGATTGCTCGGTAGAATGGAGAAACAGGCAGTTGCCGCGGTGATTTATACTACAGCGATTACTTCCTGCAACACCGTGATCACATGCCTATTTTACAACCTTCTATATTATGTTGTGATTTCTATTACCATGATTGATCCGTAGATTACAAGATAGGCATGTAAAATCACACCGAGATTGCTTTCTGAAAATACCAGGAAGTTGCCATGTAGTTTTTCGGATTGATGTAAATAAATCAAAGTGATTTATTGGCTTACCAAATGGAATTTATCAGCTTACCAAGCCGAATGTAAGTTACCCCACCCGACTGATATGCAGTAGTTTCCTTGCCGATTGAAAACAGATTTGAGTAAAAATAGGAAGGGAAAAACCGTGCGTGGGTGGGATCGTGGGGATGACGAAGGGGTTGGACGACGGACGACGTAAGAGGGGAGACGGAACCTTCCGTTTCTTTTAGGTAGTATATATATATATATATATATATATATATATATATATATATATATATATATATATATATATATATATATATATATATATATATATATATATATATATATATATATATATATATATATATATATATATATATATAAAGAAAAAAGACAAGCTGGAGCTGGTGGTTTAAATTGTTTTGTGAAAGAGTAGTTTTAGCGGATGCAGTGTTTTGGCTCCCGGGTGCATCTGCACCCGAGGTGAACAGTAAATTCGTTTAAAATAGTACAAAATTCAGCAAATTCCTAATTTTCTTGTGATACTAGATGCTCATGTGCGTGAAGTCCATGTAAGATTTCGTAAAGTTTGGAAATTTCGGTAGCTCTCAGATAAAAAAGGGATGTAAGAAAGTTTACTGTTCATGCACTATTTTGACGATTTCATCTTTTTTGCCATGAGCTCCTCAGATGCCCGAACAAGCTGAAATTTGGCACGAACATCACACACTTGAACATCTTCCACCTAAATTTTTTTCAGAAATTTTTTGAATTGTTTTTTATTTACTGTTCACCGGCTGCAGATGAGCCTGGAATATCCGTAGTTTTAGCTAGTTAGTCCGGGTGGTGTGGGTGTTCTTTTAAGGATGTTCGCATTCGTTAGCAGGGTTCTTGTAAATGCATTTTGTCTCTTCTACATTGCCGGAAGCAGGATTTTTTTTTCTTTTTTTTTGCATGGTAATACGTGTCTCATTTATAAGATGAAATCAAGTTACAAGGCACGTACACACCGAGGTTTAATGTTTTACTAACTAACTAGTATAAGGTTAAGTCAGATATTTTTAGCTCCCCTTTCCAAGATAATGGGTGTACATGTACAGTCGTATACCCATGTCCTTAAGTGGCTCCGCCCCTGCTCTTCTATAAAATTACGATACGTCCTTTGTGTACTCTCTCAAAAAATGTATGAGAATATATATTGTTATACATACAGACTACACATTATATACTATATGTATATGTAAAGTATCTTCAGAATTTTTTGACGGGTATCATATCAAGTTTCCGTCTAATAAAATGAAGAGCTGCGTGGAGACCAGGTTCCAAAACGCATTATCGCAATGCATACGTACTGCAGTAGTGCAGTGCATGCATGCACGGTACGTACTACGTGCGTGGGCGGAATTGCCCCCGCTCGTTTTGCATGCTACTTGTAAGTATCCATTTTTTAGGAGAACTTGTAAATATCTCCTTTTGTGTTGTGTCAGGAGCGAAGCCATGATTGGGTCGGGGGGCTCGGACCAAACACGTTGAACATTAACAAAGTGCTACAGAGAATCCTGTCCGGGGACAGACCCTAGCCTTTGGCCCGAACTGGGTGCCCAGGGCCTGTTGTTTCGATACTGTTTGAGTCGTACGTACTCCCTCCGATCCTTTTTAGAGCGCATAAGTAAAGTGGGTAAGAATTAGAGTGGTAAAAACCAAGTTTTTCATCCAGATTAACACTATCTCAAGATTAGTGACATGGCAAATTGCATACGACAGAATGGGAACATCAAGCACATAGGCATACGTACCAATGACACATTTCAGGAGAGAGTGTTAGACAGACGATGGTGAAGACAAGGTGCCCGTCCTCCATAGAGAATTTGCTGAAGCGGGCGGACGGGTGTCCGGATGTAGTCGAACTTGAACGAGCAGTCACGACAAGACGCTCAAAAATCTTATCACCCCTCATCAGGTACAGGTTTTCAAGTGACGCGGATTTGGAGGTCTGCTCTCCTTGGACGGCCGTGCACACAGTCGCCGGGATGGGGTCACTGGAGAAGCAGCTGGGCACATAGGAACGCGGCAGGTGAGTGCGTTTACTGCTCGTGTGTGTTCTGCTATGTGTAACCTCTCTCATCTGTATCTCCTCTACATAGAAGGAACGCTTGGGGAGAGTGAAGAAATCTAACTGACACATAGTGAAAGAACTCTCTGGAAATACAAAATGTCTCCACAGTGAGCTCGAGTATTGACACGTACACCCAGAGAGCTAGGTTGTGCATTTCCATGCAAAAAAATAGTTTTTCCAGCAAGGCGAATAACAATAGGCCCAACTCGATTCACAAAACGCAACACACACGCGCTGCATTGCGTGGCGTGGCATGAGGTGAGTGAGTGAGTGAGTGAGTGTGCGCGCGTTATTGCTCTCTTTCTCATGCTACAAGGACTAGTAGAACAAGTCGCCTTTTTATATTAGTGGTTGTTCCACTCCACTAGCAATATGGTACTGAACTGTAACATCCCAAATTTTCAATTTGAAATGTTATACATAGGACATCATATGCATATCATATTTTAATTGCATTTGGTTGATCCTATAAATTCTAAGCAACTCAAGGACCCACGCAGAGAGTTGGGGATTTCATTCATTTTCATATTTGAATTTTCTCGAATATTGAAAAGAGGATCATTTTGGTTTTAATGATTTTCTCTCCAAAACTATTCGTTACTAAAATAAAAGAGAGCAGATAAAATGACTTCTCCAAAATAAAAGAAATATTGGAGGAAAAATGTTTAAATCAAATATTTGATTTTATTTGGATTTAATTGCTTTTGTATTTCAATTAGAAAAATATGCATTTTTCAAAATTGCATTATTAGGCCAGAAAAATGTTCACTTTGTTCTAAATATTCTAGACGGCGAAAATTGTTTTTGGCATTTTTAGAGTTTTATTTATATTTATTTAGGATATTTCCATTCGGGCAAAATTATATTAAATAAACTCTTCGCCGCCCGATGGGAGAGTCCCCTTGCCGCGCCGCGTCGAATCGGCCGGCGCCCCCACCAAGGCAGCCACCCCCTTAAATCCCGCCTTGCCGCCTTGCCCCATCGCCCGCCACATGCCGCGCCGCCCGCCCGCCGGAATCCTGCCGGAGCCGCCGCCGTCGTCCGCCCGTTTTTTTCCAGTTTAGGTAAAAACCATCCCGGTTATTTTTAAGAAACCCTAGATCTGTTTTTAATAGATCGGATCGGTTTTCGTCGGTTTATTTATTTAGCGGACGTTCGTCCGTTCGTTCGTTTTAACGAACGTTCTTCGCTGGTTATGTTCAGACAGCGAACGTTCGTTCGTTAGTTTGTTCGTCTCGTTTTATTTTCCAGGGTTTTATCTACGATTATTTTGATCGAGATTTCTGCCCTGATTTTCGATCTAGTATAACTTTTTGCTCGTTTATCCAAATTAGATGAAACCAGCGCCTAAATCTTTGTCTCGAAGCCCTCTTTCTGTTTAGCTAACTTGAGTATGATTTTGGTACTGAAAAAATTGACTTTAGTCCAGATTAGTAAATGAATCTTGTTTCGTTCGTATCTTCAGTTTTGTTGCTCCATTTGAGTTGATTATTTTTGCAAACAGAAGCTCTTCAGTTGAAATTTCTGTTTGGATCTTCCTATTTGAGCTTTACCCGTGCATCTTGCTTGAGTGCTTATGTATGCTATTGTTTGTTTGCGATAGAATTCCCAAACTACGAAGCGTGCTACTACGAGTCTCTAGGTTTTGCAGATCATCAGCAAGGCAAGTAACACTTTGATTATATCCCTTTATTATCCAGTTTTTATGCATTAGTTACAATCCTCAAACATTGCATGGTTAGGAGCTGAATAACATGCGGGTTTGGGAAGTAGATGATGAGGTAGAACCTATTGCCCTTTTTATTTTTTGAAAGGGTTAGACAGTAGGAAAGGCTCCTACTGCATATATATTACCAACTCACATCCAACTAGTGTTACATGCGTTACATTACATATGTATAGGTGGAGAAGGGGTGGAGAGCTAAGAATGATACAAGTGGGGGGGGGGCAGATTTTGATGAACAAAATATGCAAAACCACTAAGCTATAGATCTAAGTAAGTCAGCCACTAGCTTCCTTTTGTTGTGAGGCATCCTGCAATATCAGCAAAATCTCTGCTGAATCTGGCCTCCCAGGATGGGATTGATGGGTCAATCTTGTGGAAGTAGTTGTTTCCTTTCTTTCCAAAGGCTCCAAGCTGCCACCAAGAAAACCTCCATGATCATCTTCCTAGGGTTTAGGGTCTTGAGGTGTGTCATGAGGTCCAGTCTGTCACCCTGTGACGGCCAGAGAATGTTGAGCTTGCTCCAACATGTGGCACTAAAGGTGCAATGGAAAAAGAGATGTTCAACCATCTTTTCTACATGTTACTTCTACGTTATGCTCAGGATTGCTATGCTATGCTCGTAGACGTGGATTGATTGAGTGTATTCATGACAGATGTGAGAGTTGTTAAATTAATGGTTAACTTAAGGTGGCTTCTTAAATACACATCTGGGTGGATTGGTTGCGGGCACCTGGAGAATCCAGTGTTGTGGATATCATGGAGTCTGCCGATAGCGATGATGACTACGTTGATGAAGCTGGAGCAGATATCATGGAGTCTTCCACCGATCAAAACTTCTAGTCGACCACCATATCATTAGTAGTATTTCCCCATGTATATAGAATAGTCCGAGCACCTTTGTAATGATAGTGAGACCGATTGTATGCCCTTGTTTGAATTGATTGGTGTGATATGAATGTGTTTGCCTCATGTGCATACGGGTAGTGTTTTCCCTTTAGACCTCATTCTATTTTGTTTTCTCACCTTTTCTAAACCCATCAGATGCCTCCGAGACGTGACAATGGATTTGCTTTCCCACTGGAGCTCACTCAGTTGATCCAGCAGCAGAATACCCTGATGCAGCTAAGAGTTCAGAATCAGAACCAAGGCAACAACAACAACAACAACCCACCACCACCACCTGTTGATCACCTAGCCCGTTTCCTAAGGTTGAATCCGCCGGTGTTCTCTAGTAGCACCGAACCAATTGTTGCAGATGATTGGCTCCACAAGATTGGAAGGGAGCTGACCACTGCGGGATGCACAGATGCGGAAAGAGTGCGTTTTGCCGCACATCAGCTTGATGGACCCGCAACATCATGGTGGGAGAACTTCACAGCCACTTACCCCACTGACATTGTTACACGGGATCAATTTCATCAGGCTTTTCGCACTGCCCATGTTTCAGCAGGAGCTATGAACATGAAGAAGCGTGATTTTCGCAACTTGCGCCAAGGAGGACGCACAGTGGGCCAGTATGTGGATGAGTTTAGTAAGTTAGCACGCTATGCCCTTGATGACGTAGCTACAAATGCTCCTAAGCAGGAGAACTTTCTGGAAGGACTGAATGATGAGCTGAGCATGCAGTTGATGGTGGCAACATTCAACAACTACCAAGAGTTGGTAGATAGCGCTCTTATGATTGAAGGGAAGCAGCAGCAGATAGAGAGCCGCAAGAGGAAGTATGGACAAGGGAAGTACAATTCAAGAGCTCAGCAGAGACCTCGTTTTACCCCGAATTCACCATAACCATGGAGGCCATAATTCCAATGGAGGAAGTTCGCATAACCATAGTGGGCCAAAGAATGGGAATGGGAATGGAGGAAGCAGCAGCCAAAACCATTCCAACCCGGCAACGCCCGCCAAGAAGGATCTAAGTCACATTACTTGTTTCAAGTGTGGGAAGAATGGACACTACACCACCGAGTGTTCTGAAGCAAAGAATGGAAATGGCAATGGAAGCTCTGGGAAGAAGTCCAACCCTTTAAACAGGGGACAAGTGAACCACGTTAGCGTGGAGGAGGTTGAAGAGCAGCCAGATGCAGTTATAGGTAAGTTTTTGGTTAAATCATTTACTGCAATCGTTCTTTTTGATACTGGTGCATCGCATTCATACATATCAAGGGGATCTGTGGATAAGTATAAGTTGCCCACCAAAGTTCTTAGGACACCTATGTTAGTAAGCTCGCGAGGAGCGGAGCATATGGCAAGCCAAGGATGTTTTCAGATGCCATTGACCATAGGTAGGCATGTTTTCCCCTCAGATCTGATAATTCTGGAGCCGCAAGGATTGGATGTGATTTTTGGTATGGATTGGTTATCGATGTATGGATGAAACATCGATTGCGCCAGTAAGTCAATTATGCTCACCACACCAAAAGGAAGAAGGATCAAGTATGTATCCCGGCATGTGTCGAAGAGGACTCAAGTAAATTCCTTATCAGGAGTTGTACAGGAGGAAGTACCAGTGGTGAAGGATTACCCCGATGTATTTCCAGAGGAGTTACCAGGCATGCCACCAGATTGAGACATTGAGTTTTTGATTGAGCTTTTACCAGGCACCGGGCCAATATCAAAGAGACCGTATCGGATGCCTGCAAAGGATTCGGAGGAAATTAAGAAGCAGATTAAGGAGTTACTGGACAAAGGTTACATTCGACCAAGTTCGTCACCTTGGGGAGCCCCAGTACTTCTAGTGGAGAAGAAGGATGGATCATTGAGAATGGTTGTGGATTACCATGCATTGAATGAGGTGACGATCAAGAACAAGTATCCACTCCGATGATCAATGATTTGTTTAACCAATTGCAAGGAGCTAAAGTATTTTCCAAGATCAATCTGCAATCAGGTTACCACCAGCTGAAGATTCGAGAGCAGGATATACCTAAGACATCTCTTACCACAAGGTACGGGCTATACGAGTATACTGTTATGTCATTTGGTCTGACTAACGCGCCTGCCTATTTCATGAACATGATGAACAAAGTGTTTATGGAGTTTTTGGATAAGTTCATCGTGGTGTTCATTGATGATATATTGGTTTACTCGAAGAATGAAGAGGAGCATAAGGAGCATTTGCGTTTGGTTCTTGAGAAACTCAGAGAACACCAGTTATATGCCAAGTTCAGCTAATTCGCCGCCTCGGATCTGCTTCCCCTCCGCTGATATCAGGGGCGGAGCCAGAAATTTTGGCCGATGGGTTCATTCATTGACTTGATTTATTATCAACTAATCTTGTTAAGTATAGTTTTACACCACCTTATATAAATAAAATAGAAGTCTCTTTAAAAATAATAATACTAAAAAAATAGACAAAAAAATGATATCACATATCATAGATAGTTATTACATCAAAACTAAAGAAAGCAAGACATACCTAGTAGATAAAATTGTAAAAATCACTTGTTTAGATAGAGTAGTACCAAAATAACTTAATAGCCTCATGTGCATATTCTCATCCTTCTAAAAACATTGAAAAAAAAGAAAAATTAGTTCGACCAGCTTAAAATAAGTAACATAAAACAAAATAATTATATAGAGTCACTCACATTTTAGAGTGCCCCTTTTCAATCTGTCATCAATAAAGATATTAGCTCTCTCTGAATAGAAAATTAGACTATGGCTCATAAACTGATCTCCAATTTTATTGCGCAACTTTTTCTTGACAACATTCATAGTGAAAAGCATCTCTTGACAGATGGTGCGGCAACTGATAATACTAGTACTATCTTTAGAAATTGAGAGAACATAGGTCTCCCTGTTAAATATCTTCACCTAATCTTGTCTCTCTTCTTAGAATTTCTTGTGTATTACGAAATTCTCTACCAATTAGCTGAATCATAAGGCAACTCATCCAAATTAATTTCTCCTAGGATAGAAGCCTTTGAAAGACTGTGTGCAGCGACAACATTTGATGCACCTCGCCTGATGGGTGGCCGTGAAATGCCTGCATCATCATTTGGATCTATTGATCCATTTCTTTTCTTTAATTCCATAACCTAGATCAGCCATGCGTGGAGTATAAACAATTAAAAATAGAAGTGCGCATGATAGAAAGCGACATGGTGATACGATCTCAGCACCTCGAATATAGAGTTTTGCACAACAATCGTCGGGCGCCGGCGCTGCGATCGACCTGCCGGTGTCTGGCGGCCGATTGAGGGCGAACAGGAGAAATAGACGGAGAGGCGAGCAGGAAAGACAAGTCCTGGTTCGTGTACTGCGGCTGTGCGGTGAAGAATAGAATAGGGGCACCAACAAGCCAGGTAGAGACTCAATTTATTATTGGGATTTTGGGCTTTTTTATTAGGCTGTTCTCTTGGCGTTGAAAGTTAATGGGTTCAAGCCTGGTTTTTCATTGGGTTCATAGCAGTATGTACGTATGTACGTGTACTAGACCAGGAAAAACCGTTGGGTTCATCTGAACCCAACGCTAGTATGCTGGCTCCGCCTCTGGCCGATATACAGCCAGAGCAACACAGTCAACAATTTGGCCATGGGTTTGTCCAAGGATCCACGGCTCTCCAAAACACCGGTTCCCCCGGGAAAAACAAGAAGATCGCCGCGACATATCGAGATGACATTGGCAACCCATAAGGGTACTCCTCTTCCCTTATTCGTGCAAATCTTGAAGGAAATATGCCCTAGAGGCAATAATAAAGTTATTATTTATTTCCTCATATCATGATAAATGTTTATTATTCATGCTAGAATTGTATTAACCGGAAACATGATACATGTGTGAATACATAGACAAACATATAGTCACTAGTATGCCTCTACTTGACTAGCTCATTAATCAAAGATGGTTATGTTTCCTAACCATAGACATGTGTTGTCACTTGATTAATGAGATCACATCATTAGGAGAATGATGTGATTGACATGACCCATTCCGTTAGCCTAGCACTTGATCGTTTAGTATATTGCTATTGCTTTCTTCATGACTTATACATGTTCCTGTAACTATGAGAATTATGCAACTCCCGTTTACCGGAGGAACACTTTGGGTACTACCAAATGTCACAACGTAAATGGGTGATTATAAAGGAGTACTACAGGTGTCTCCGAAGGTACATGTTGAGTTGGCGTATTTCGAGATTAGGTTTTGTCACTCCGATTGTCGGAGAGGTATCTCTAGGCCCTCTCGGTAATGCACATCACTATAAGCCTTGCAAGAAATGTGACCAATGAGTTGGTTACAGGATGATGCATTACGTAACGAGTAAAGAGACTTGCCGTTAACAAGATTGAACTAGGTATTGGATACCGACGATCGAATCTCGGGCAAGTAACATACCGATGACAAAGGGAACAACGTATGTTGTTATGCGGTTTGACCGATAAAGATCTTTGTGGAATATGTAGGAACCAATATGGGCATCCAGGTTCCGCTATTGGTTATTGACCGAGAATAGTTCTAGGTCATGTCTACATAGTTCTCGAACCCGTAGGGTCCGCACGCTTAACGTTACGATGACAGTTTTAATATGAGTTTATAAGTTTTGATGTACCGAAGTTTGTTCGGAGTCCTGGATGTGATCACGGACATGACGAGGAGTCTCGAAATGGCCGATACATAAACATTGATATATTGGACGACTATATTCGGACACCGGAAGTGTTTCGGGTGATTTCGGAGAAAACCGGAGTGCCGGAGGGGTTACGGGAACCTCCCGGGAGACTAATGGGCCTTATAGGCCTTAGTGGGGAAGAGAGAGGGGAGGCCAGGGTGGGCCGCGCGCCCCCTCTCGCTCTGGTCCGAATTGGACTAGGAGGGGGGCGGCGCCCCCCTCTTTCCTTCCCCCTCTCCCCCTTCCTTCCTCCTCCTAGTAGGCGTAGGAAAGGAGGAGTCCTACTCCTACTAGGAGGAGGATTCCTCCTCCTTAGCGCCCCTTGGGCGGCCGTCCTCCCCTTGCTCCTTTATATCTGAGGCGGGGGCACCCCATAGACACACAAGTTGATCTACGGATCTTTCCTTAGCCGTGTGCGGTGCCCCCCTCCACCATATTCCACCTCAGTCATATTGTCGCGGAGTTTAGGCGAAGCCCTGCGCCGGTAGAACATCATCATCGTCACCACGCCGTCCTGCTGACGGAACTCATCCCCGAAGCTTTGCTGGATCGGAGCCCGGGGATCTTCATCGAGCTAAACTTGTGCTGAACTCGGAGGTGCCGTACGTTCGGTGCTTGGATCGGTCGGATCGTGAAGACGTACGACTACATCAACCGCGTTGTGCTAACGCTTCCGCTTACGGTCTACGAGGGTACGTGGACAACACTCTCCCCTCTCGTTGCTATGCCATGACCATGATCTTGCGTGTGCGTAGGAAAATTTTGAAATTACTACGTTCCCCAACAGTGGCATCTAGGGCTGGAATTCGAGCCGAGTCGAGCCAGCTCGGCTCGACTCGTGAGAGCTCGTTTCGTTAACGAGCTAGCTCGACTCGACTCGTTACCATAACGAGCTCAAACCGAAGATTGGCTCGACTTGTATAACTCGCGAGCTGGCTCGTTTAGCTTGTTAAGCTCGTTTAAGATATAAACATAAAGACCTTAAATATGATAAAAATTATTATGTATATATTAAACATATATATCATTAAACAATTATAATTTTCTTATAACGCAAGAGTCTCCTAGGAGGCTAGGCCTTCAACTGCTCGGCCTTGGGTTGTGCGCCTGGGACGTAGGTTGTTTAGTGGCTGATCTTTCTTTGTGTTGGGAGTGGCTGATCTATTATATTGAGCCTAACGAGTTACACGAGTACTCGTGAGATTGGCTCGTTTAACTTGGTCTATAAACGATCTTAAACTAAAGCTCGGCTCGACTCGTTATTCTTTGAGTTTGAGTCGATTCGAGCCGAGTCACGAGCTACTTGTTTAGCTTGCGAGCTTTGAGCATTTTTTCCAGCCCTAGTGGCATCCGAGCCAGGTTTTATGCGTTGATGTTATATGCACGAGTAGAACACAAGTGAGTTGTGGGCGATACAAGTCATACTGCTTACCAGCATGTCATACTTTGGTTCGGCGGTATTGTGAGATGAAGCGGCCCGGACCGACATTACGCGTATGCTTACGCGAGACTGGTTTCACCGTTATGAGCACTCGAGCTTAAAGGTGGCTGGCGGGTGTCTGTCTCTCTCACTTTAGCTGAATCGAGTGTGGCTACGCCCGGTCCTTGCGAAGGTTAAAACAGCACCAACTTGACGAACTATCGTTGTGGTTTTGATGCGTAGGTAAGAACGGTTCTTGCTAAAGCCCGTAGCAGCCACGTAAAATTTGCAACAACAAAGTAGAGGACGTCTAACTTGTTTTTGCAGGGCATGTTGTGATGTGATATGGTCAAGACGTGATGCTATATTTTATTGTATGAGATGATCATGTTTTGTAACCGAAGTTATCGGCAACTGGCAGTAGCCATATGGTTATCGCTTTATTGTATGAACTGCAAACGCCCTGTAATTGCTTTACTTTATCACTAAGGGGTAGCGATAGTCGTAGAAGCAATAGATGGCGTAACGACAACGATGCTACGATGGAGATCAATGTGTCGCGTCGATGACGATGGTGATCACGACGGTGCTTCGAAGATGGAGATCAAAAGCACAAGATGATGATGGCCATATCATATCTCTTATATTGATTGCATGTGATGTTTATCCTTTATACATCTTATCTTGCTTTGATTGACAGTAGCATTTTAAGATGATCTCTCACTAATAATCAAGAAGTGTTCTCCCTGAGTATGCACCGTTTCGAAAGTTCTTCGTGCTGAGACACCACGTGATGATCGGGTGTGATAGGCTCTACGTTCAAATACAACGGGTGCAAAACAGTTGCACACACGGAATACTCAGGTCATACTTGACGAGCCTAGCATATACAGATATGGCCTTGGAACACAGAGACCGAAAGGTCGAACGTGAATCATATAGTAGATATGATCAACATATTGATGTTCACCATTGAAACTACTCCATCTCACGTGATGATCGGACATGGTTTAGTTGATTTGGATCACGTGATCACTTAGATGACTAGAGATGTGTCCGTCTAAGTGGGAGTTCTTAAGTAATATGATTAATTGAACTTAAATTTATCATGAACTTAGTACTGATAGTATTTTGCTTGTCTATGTTTGTTTGTAGATAGATGGCTCGTCTTTGTTGTTCCATTGAATTTTAATGCGTTCCTTGAGAAAGCAAAGTTGAAAGATGATGGTAGCAATTACACGGATCGGGTCCGTAACTGAGGATTATCCTCATTGCTGCACGAAAAAGTTACGTCCTGGAAGCACCGCTGGGTGCCGAGCCTGCTCTTGATCTGGCGACGTTAAGAACGTCTGGCGAGCAAGGCTGATGACTACTCGATAGTTCGATGTGCCATGCTTTACGGCTTAGAACCGGGTCTTCAACGGCGTTTTGAGCGTCATGGAGCATATGAGATGTTCCAGAGTTGAAGTTAATATTTCAAGCAAATGCCGGATTGAGAGATATGAAGTCTCCAATAAGTTCTATAGCTGCAAGATGGAGGAGAATAGTTACGTCGGTGAACACATACTCAAAATGTGCGGGTATGATAATCACTTGATTCAACTGGGAGTTAATCTTCACGATGATAGTGTCATTGACAGAATTCTTCAATCACGCCACCAAGCTACAAAGCTTCGTGATGAACTATAATATGCAAGGGAACAAGACTATTCGAGCTCTTACGCAATGCTAAAAGCTGCGGAGGTAGAAATCAGAAGGAGCATCAAGTGTTGATGGTTAACAAGACCACCGTTTCAAGAAAAGGGCAAAGGGAAGAAGAAGGGAACTTCAAAAGAACGGCAAGCAGGTTCTTTGCTCAAGAGAAGAAACCCAAATCTGGACCTAAGCTGAACAACTCGAGTGCTTCTCTGCAAGCGGTGGACCTTTGAAGCGGAACTGCCCCAAGTATTTGGCGGATAAGAAGGATGGCAAAGTGAACAAAGGTATATATGATATACATGTTATTGATGTGTACCTTACTAATGCTTGCGTAGCACTGGTATTTGATATCTTGGTTACATTGCTAATATTTGCAACTCGAAGCAGGGACTACTGATTAGCGAAGATTGGCTAAGGGCGAGGTGGCGATGCACGTGGGAAATGGTTCCAAAGTCGATGTGATCGCGGTCGGCACACTACCTCTACATCTACCATCGGGATTAGTTTTAGACCTAAATAATTGTTATTTGGTGCGGCATTGAGCATGAACATTATATCTGGATCTTGTTTGATGCGAGGCGGTTATTCATTTAAATCGAGAGATTAATGGTTGTTCTATTTATATGAGTAATATCTTTTATGGTCATGCACCCTTGAAGAGTGGTCTATTTTATTGAATCTCGATAGTAGTGATACACATATTCATAGTGTTGAAACCAAAAGATGCAGAGTTGATAACGATAGTGCAACTTATTTGTGGCACTTGCCGTTTAGGTCATATCGATGTAAAACGCATGAAGAAACTCCATCTTGATGGGCTTTTGGAATCACTTGATTATGAATCACTTGGTACTTACGAACCGTGCCTTATGGGCAAGATGACTAAAACGCCGTTCTCGGAACTATGGGCGGGCAACTGATTTGTTGGAAATCATACATCTTGATGTTTGTGGTCCAATGAATGTTGAGGCTCGCGGCGGGTATCGTTATTTTCTCACCTTCACAGATGACTTGAGCAGATATGGGTATATCTACTTGATGAAACACAAGTCTGAAACATTTGAAAAGTTCAAAGAATTTCAGAGTGAAGTGGAAAATCATCATAACAAGAAAATAAAGTTTCTACGATCTGATCGTGGAGGAGAATATTTGAGTTACGAGTTTGGTCTACACTTGAAACAATGCGGAATAGTTTCGCAACTCACGCCACCTGGAACACCACAAAGAAATGGTGTGTCTGAACGTCATAATCGTACTTTACTAGATATGGTGCGATCTATGATGTCTCTTACTGATTTGCCGCTATCGTTTTGGGGTTATGCTTTAGAGACGGCCGCATTCACGTTAAATAGGGCACCATCAAAATCTGTTAAGATGACGCCTTATGAACTGTGGTTTGGCAAGAAACCAAAGTTGTCGTTTCTTAAAGTTTGGGGCTGCGATGCTTATGTGAAGAAACTTCAACCAGATAAGCTCGAACCCAAATCGGAGAAATGTGTCTTCATAGGATACCCAAAAGAGACTATTGGGTACACCTTCTATCACAGATCTGAGGGCAAGATTTTCATTGCTAAAATTGGATCCTTTCTAGAGAAGGAGTTTCTCTCGAAAGAAGTGAGTGGGAGGAAAGTAGAACTTGATGAGATAACTGTATCTACTCCCTTATTGGAAAGTAGTTCATCACAAGAACCGGTTCTGTAACAACTACACCAATTAGTGAGGAAGCTAATGATATTGATCATGAAACTTGGATCAAGTTTCTACTAAACCTCGTAGGTCTACGAGTAAGATCCGCACCAGTGGTGCGGTAATCCTATTCGGAAGTCATGTTACTTGACCATGATGAACCTACGAACTATGAGGAAGCGATGATGAGCCCAGATTCCGCAAAATGGCTAGAGGCCATGAAATCTGAGATGGGATCCATGTATGAAAACAAAGTACGGACTTTGGTTGACTTGCCTGATGATCGGCAAGCCATTGAGAATAAATGGATCTTTAAGAAGAATACTGACGCTGATGGTAATGTAACTGTCTATAAAGCTCGACTTGTTGCAAAAGGTTTTCGACAAGTTCAAGGGGTTGACTATGATGAGACTTTCTCACCCGTAGCGATGCTTAAGCCTGTCCGAATCATGTTAGCTATTGCTGCATTTCATGATTGTGAAATTTGGCAAATGGATGTTAAAGCTGCATTCTTGAATGGATTTCTGGAAGAAGAGTTGTATATGATGCAGCCAGAAGGTTTTGTTGATCCAAAAGGTGCTAACAAAGTGTGCAAACTCCAGCGATCCATTTATGGACTGGTGCAAGCATCTCAGAGTTGGAATAAATGCTTTGATAGTGTGATCAAGGCATATGGTTTTATACTGACTTTTGGAGAAGCCTGTATTTACAAGAAAGTGAGTGGGAGCTCTGTAGCATTTCTGATATTATATGTAGATGACATATTATTAATTGGAAATGATATAGAATTTCTGGATAGCATAAAGGGATACTTGAATAAAAGTTTTTCAATGAAAGACCTCGGTGAAGCTGCTTACATATTGGGCATCAAGATCTATAGAGATAGATCAAGACGCTTAATAGGACTTTCACAAAGCACATACCTTGATAAAATTTTGAAAAAGTTCAAAATGGATCGAGGCAAAGAAAGGGTTCTTGCCCGTGCTTCAAGGTGTGAAGTTGAGTCAAACTCAATGCCCGACCACAATGAGAAGATAGAGAAAATGAAAGATGTTCCTATGCTTCAGCCATAGGCTCTATCATGTATGCAATCCTGTGTACCAGACCTGACGTATGCTTAGCAATAAGCTTGGCAGGAAGGTACCAAAGTAATCCAGGAGTGGATCACTGGACAGCAGTCAAGAACATCCTGAAATACCTGAAAAGGACTAAGGATATGTTTCTCGTGTATGGAGGTGTCAAAGAGCTAGTCGTAAATGGTTACGTCGACGCAAGCTTTGACACTGATCCGGACGATTCTAAATCGCAAACCGGGTACATGTTTTTATTAAACGGTGGAGCTGTAAGTTGGTGCAGTTCTAAACAAAGCGTCGTGGCGAGATCTACATGTGAAGCGGAGTACATAGCTGCTTCTGAAGCAGCAAATGAAGGAGTCTGGATGAAGGAGTTCATTTCCGATCTAGGTGTCATACCTAGTGCATCGGGACCAATGAAGATCTTCTGTGACAATACTGGTGCAATTGCCTTGGCAAAGGAATCCAGATTTCACAAGAGGACCAAGCACATCAAGAGATGCTTCAATTCCATTCGGGACCAAGTCCAAGTGGGATACATAGATATTTGCAAGATACATACGGATCTGAATGTTGCAGACCCGTTGACTAAGCCTCTCTCACGAGCAAAACATGATCAGCACCAAGACTCCATGGGTGTTAGAATCATTACTATGTAATCTAGATTATTGACTCTAGTGCAAGTGGGAAACTGAAGGAAATATGCCCTAGAGGAAATAATAAAGTTATTATTTATTTCCTCATATCATGATAAATGTTTATTATTCATGCTAGAATTGTATTAACCGGAAACATGATACATGTGTGAATACATAGACAAACATATAGTCACTAGTATGCCTCTACTTGACTAGCTCATTAATAAAAGATGGTTATGTTTCCTAACCATAGACATGTGTTGTCATTTGATTAATGAGATCACATCATTAGGAGAATGATGTGATTGACATGACCCATTCCGTTAGCCTAGCACTTGATCGTTTAGTATATTGCTATTGCTTTCTTCATGACTTATACATGTTCCTGTAACTATGAGAATTATGCAACTCCCGTTTACCGGAGGAACACTTTGGGTACTACCAAACGCCACAACGTAAATGGGTGATTATAAAGGAGTACTACAGGTGTCTTCGAAGGTACATGTTGAGTTGGCGTATTTCGAGATTAGGTTTTGTCACTCCAATTGTCGGAGAGGTATCTCTAGGCCCTCTCGGTAGTGCACATCACTATAAGCCTTGCAAGAAATGTGACCAATGAGTTGGTTACGGGATGATGCATTAAGTAACGAGCAAAGAGACTTGCCGTTAACAAGATTGAACAAGGTATTGGATACCGACAATCGAATCTCGGGCAAGTAACATACCGATGACAAAGGGAACAACGTATGTTGTTATGCGGTTTGACCGATAAAGATCTTTGTAGAATATGTAGGAACCAATATGGGCATCCAGGTTCCGCTATTGGTTATTGACCGAGAATAGTTCTAGGTCATGTCTACATAGTTCTCGAACCCGTAGGGTCCGCACGCTTAACGTTACGATGACAGTTTTAATATGAGTTTATAAGTTTTGATGTACCGAAGTTTGTTCGGAGTCCCAGATGTGATAACGGATATGACGAGGAGTATCGAAATAGTCGAGACATAAAGATTGATATATTGGACGACTATATTCGGACACCGGAAGTGTTCCGGGTGATTTCGGAGAAAACCGGAGTGCCGGAGGGGTTACCGGAACCTCCCGGGAGAGTAATGGGCCTTAGTGGGGAAGAGAGAGGGGCGGCCAGGGTGGGCCGCGCGCCCCCTCTCCCTCTGGTCCGAATTGGACTATGAGGGGGGTGGCACCCCCCCTCTTTCCTTCCCCCTCTCCCCCTTCCTTCCTCCTCCTAGTAGGAGTAGGAAAGGAGGAGTCCTAATCCTACTAGGAGGAGGATTCCTCCTCCTTGGCGGTCCCCCTTGGGCCGGCCGGCCTCCCCCCTTGCTCCTTTATATACGGGGGCAGGGGCACCCCATAGACACACAAGTTGATCTACGGATCGTTCCTTAGCCGTGTGCGGTGCCCCCTCCACCATATTCCACCTCGGTCATATCGTCGCGGAGTTTAGGCGAAGCCCTGCGTCGGTAGAACATCATCATCGTCACCATGCCGTCGTCTTGTGGAACTCATCCCGAAGCTTTCTGGATCGGAGCCGGGGATCGTCATCGAGCTGAACGTGTGCTGAACTCGGAGGTGCCGTACGTTCGGTGCTTGGATCGGTCGGATCGTGAAGACGTACGACTACATCAACCGCGTTGTGCTAATGCTTCCGCTTACTATCTACGAGGGTACGTGGACAACACTCGCCCCTCTCGTTGCTATGCCATCACCATGATCTTGCGTGTGCGTAGGAAAATTTTGAAATTACTACGTTCCCCAACAAATCTTACGTGTCTGCTTGCACGGTATTCGTCCCACAGAAACACTAGTTGACCGCTTCTTCTTCATACTAGATGTTCTTAGTAACTCGCGATGCACAAGGTTTCTCCTCATATACTATTTCACCTTATCTAGAGGTCCGTCGCCCCCTAAATTTCAATTTCTGGTCAGTTGATTCCCAATTAACGGAAGCATTTCCCGGCGTAACAGGCGCTAGTATGCCTATTACGCCAGGGAAGCAGCGCCTTGGTGTTTATCTTAGGGGCGTGTGGGGCCTAGAGCTACTAGCGCCCGATCTGGAGGTCGGCTGGGATTAAAGGGATGGCCTGGGGGCGCTGCCAAGCACGGCGTTGTTGTGAGGTCGAGGGGACGGTGGGGCGGTAAAGGCAGGGGTCTGGGCCAGTGGTCGCTGGCGGTTCGAGAAAGATCGTCAACAATGACTGGCGGGAGGTAACGAAGGCCATCTGCACATTCCTTATAGATCGGATGGTTCATTAAAAAATCGACTGACCTATTTATTTTCAGTCGACTGTTATCTTAGATACGACCACATGTGGTGGTGTGCTAGAGGAGTACCTGTATTTCCTGTGCTCATATATTACAAATCATACGGACTAGAATCTAATTTTGTTTGCCATGCAATGTTGTAGAGTTATCATATGTCTCCTGTCATTTATTTTTCAGCCACCTGCTATCTGCTACATTTACAGCGCACTAGTTGTGCACACACTTCACCCATACTCTCACTATTGTGTTTTTATGCAAGGGTATTTAGTCTGCCTCGCGGGAAGCAAAAGAGAAAAGAGACAAGTCGTGCCAGCTTTCTACGTAGGTAGGCACGGCACGTTACAACGCTATAAAGGGTGCAGTGTTAGCAGCTGGAGACGGTAAACGTAGCTCTGGAGTTGATGACCTCGCTCGCAATGAACCACCATCCCAGGTGCTTGCTTTAACTTCGCGGTGTCATATGTGGCTGCATGTTCCATATGGTGTCTAGCTTGTATTTGAAAGGCCGAAGTCGGTCTTTATTAAGATAAAGAAAGATATTCTTTACATGAACCACCATCCCGTGAGCACCAGAAGACAAATAGCTAGTCAGGCCACTGGCCGAGCAAGTGACAAGCCCAGCAAAGACAGGCATCACCTGGAAGCCAACTAAAAAGCCGCGATGGTGGCGAAGCAGCCCGCCTCCCACCAGGCTCTCAGGTCCTAGATGATCATGCTCACCACTCCAGCCGGATGTCTAGCTTGTATTGCTTCCAATTTGGTTAATTTGCATCTGCTTAGCTTACACATTATACCTTTGAATATGACATGTCTTTCTGTTTTTGGTACATACTAGTACATTTGTGTATTAACCATGTTCTTACATCAAACTAATGTTCTTGTGTATCCCTCATCAATCACTTATGATGAGGCAGGCAGGAAAGTGGACTACTCCTCATTTAAAGAATGCAACGTCAGCCTCCCGACATGATTCTCAAGAAACAGCAAGGCTAGATGAAGATAGTGAACGTAGCTCTGTAGTTGTTTACAACATTTCCCCTACACTAGCATCATAGGTGCTTGCTCTAACTAGGCAGTGTGATATGTGGTTGCATGTTGCATATGGTGTCTAGATTGTACTTCATCCAATCTGGTTAAACTGCATGTGCTAGTCTGCTTAGCTTATACATTATACCTGTTAATGTGACATGCCTTCCTGTATTTAGTACATAGTACATCAGTCTATTAAGCATGTCCTTACATAAAAATATTTTTTTTGTATCCCGCATCAATCAATATGACGAGACACCTTTAGTATATGCAGTGCGATATTAGTTGCATCTTTCATATGATTTATAGCATGCGCTGCTTCTAATTTGTTGAAATTCCATTTATGATGGGACGCTTTTAACTTGGCAGAGTCATATTGGTTGCATCTTTCATGTGGTGTCTAGCTTGCATTGCTTCTTATTTGTTGGAATGGTCTACTTAGTTTACACAAACAGTTGTGAACATGCCATGCCGTCCTGTTTTTCATACATATTCCATCCTGGTATCATGTGTTTGCCTTATATCAAAGTAGTGATTGTTAGTATCATGCATGAATGAGTTCTGAAGAGAGAATTTTATTGCTTTTTCTTGTCGGTTTTACTTGACAATTCAAAATCAATAAAGCGTAAGGAAGTTAGCAAGGCAGCGGATAAAGGTGCTCCTTCTGAATGGCGGGCCTCTACAGTTTCTACTCCTCCACACCCCCAAGATGATTTCCAAGACAACACATGCATAGACACTCAACAAAGCTCTGTTTATGATGAGCACGTCTCCCCTAGTGCACCATCACGGTGCTCCCTCTAACTTGGCAATTGTTATATGTGGTTGCATGTTATGTGTGATGTCTGGCTTGTATTGCTTCTAATTTTGTTAAATTCCATCTGCTTACTTTACACATTATACTTGAATAAGACATGTGTTCCTGTTTCTAGAACATACAATATCTGTCTATCACACCATGTTCTTACATCAAATTACTACTATTGTGTAACCTACAACAATCACTTATCATAAGACACGTTTGACTTTGGAGTGTGATATAGGTTATATCTCGCATTCTTTTCTAGCTTGTACTACTAATTTGTTGAAATGGCACTTATGACGAGACAGTTTTAACTTGATAGAGTGATATTCGTTGCATCTTTCATATGGTGTCTAGCTTTCATTGCTTCTAATTTGTTGAAATGCCTTCTCCTTAGTTTACACATCATAAGCTGTGAATATGCAATGCTGTGAATATGCACTGGCACTAATGATGAGAGACCTCTAACATGGTAGTGTGATGTTGTTTGCATCTTGCATATGATTTATTTCTTGTCTTGCTTCACATTTGTTTAAACGCCATTTATGATGAGACACATTAACTTGGCGAGCGATATTTGTAGCATCTTTCATATGGTGTCTACCTTCCATTGCATTGCTTCTAATTTGGTGAAATGTCTTCTGCTTAGTTTACACATCATAGTTCTGGTTATCTCTTCCGTCCTGTTTTTCATACATATTACATCCTCCTATCATGTGGTTGTCTAACATCAAAGTTCAGTTTGTCTACATCATGCATCAATTTGTTCTGAAGAACTAAATTGTTATTCGTTTTTCTTGTCGGCTTGACTTAACATGGCACAGAGAAAGAGGAAGAAACACAGAATGGCAGGGAATGAGAAGCGGATGAATCCTGCAGATTCTGCTGGTACTGATGGTGCAATAGAAGGTCAAAGTCCAGCGGGAAATTCTAAAACAGGGCATCCCGTGCTACATGAGCTGCAAAAAAAGCCAAATAGAAACAAATAGCTACCACCAAACAAGCAGAGACAGCCCTAGTTCTTGCAACACCTACCATAGTACTACCAGCTGCACGAGTTAGTCATGCGTCAATTGAGCTAGCAGCACGTTCCCAAGCTCCCTTGCTACCTAACACTACTTCCCAAGCACTCTTGACACAAGACGAGTTGGCAATATTAGACGAACCTTGTGAGCTTCAACAGCAAGAAGGTATTTGCTGGAGTCAAGTTACAGTTGCATGCTTCTTTATATGTAGTCTCACAGTTTGATGTACACTAACACTTCCTATGTTCGTTGTTGGACTAGCACCTAGGCACAAGAGGAAACAAATATCAGGTATAATGCTCGATAGGTTAACTAAATCTAGAGGAAGGAGAATGGAGATCCATTTTGAGGCAGGTTTAAAAAGGCCACGTGATGCTACAGAGTCGGCCAAGTTAGTATCAGAGGCAGCGGTTGCCGTTAGGTGTCATGTACGTATCCTCCCAACATGGATTCAGTACAGGAATGACAAAGATGAAACCCAGTTCAATACCTTCCTCGACCATTTATCTATAAGTATGGTTATGTATGGAAACTAGTAATATCATCTTGCTTTGTCCCATACTTTCTAGGTTGCTGATAATGAGACTCCCAAAATTTACAATAGATGAGGTTCAAGTTGGATAGCCAAGATGATGCAACCAGACAAGCTGTGGAAATGCAGAGGAAAGCCCGCAAGGAGCAAAAAGTACATGAACCAAATGTTGTGGAAATCTTCAAGGACTGTCACACCAGCAAGAAGAAGGGCATGACTACACCAGTCAAAGCCGCTGTTGTAAGTCCTTAATCCTCATGCCATTTAACTACTACTTACTCTGACTTGTGCCTTGAACTGCATGGTTTGCAGCCAATGTCTATTACCCTTTTCAATTTTATACACAATTGTCTTAGCGTATCATTGCACCTTACAAGGTTTAAAAGAGAGGAGTGATGATCCTTTGATCTTGACCCATAATCTAGTTCCGTGCTGGACTTGCCCACACAACGTTACAATTTGCCTGTTTGTCTTTTCTCAGTTGTTTTGTGATATGAATGATGTCATACTATGCTTACCGTATTATAAACTTCGTCTCTTTATCCTTAGCCCTCAATACAATGTGAAGAAATAGACAATACATTAGAGATGGTACATGGTCATATGTTTGGAACCTGGTTTTATTATGTACTTTGCAATAAATTACAACTAATATTTTACATGGGTTCACCAGAGCTATTTTGTTTGGTTTTGCTGCCTCCTTAGTATCTTCTGTTCTAGTGCTACTAATGTAAAAACTCAACTTTTCAGCGAGCTATGGAAAAAATGGTGGAACCGCGCCACCTTCTGAAGGTGGCGAGGCAACTATAACTGCAATGTCAGCTCTTGCTGCAGTGGGTCAGTACCTGTCCACTAACAGTGCCAAAAGCACGTTCCTGCATAATACTGGGTTGGTTGTTAAGGCAATCTCGTCCAAACTGCCTCATGATCAAGATATGCAAGCTCAAAGCAATGTTGTATCTGCTCTCCAGACACAAGTCCATTCCCTAACAGAGACCCTTTGTGAAACAAGGAGAGACATTGTTCGATGTCGTCAAGATATGCATGGTTTTGAAACCAGACTATCAGACATTTGCTATGTTGTTCAGGAGCCTAGGAGAAATGAAGGCGAGGGTTATGGTGCTCTATCGGACAATACAACATGAAAACGTAACAGTCAGGTCAAATGAACTGAGCTTCTGAACTTCTGGTGGTGCATTTATCTGCTAGACTGTTAAGTTTTATGCCAACCTTCCTTTTGTTATATAGTTGTAATTTGTTTTGGTGCGATACAAAATATATTCTTAACGTGCAGCCACCGGCTGGAGAAAACAACAAGCCATTTTTTGTATAGTGTAGGGTGTTCCCTATATTTGCACTGGTGGCGATCTTTGATGCCGAGTGGATGTAATTTGTGCAATCGCCTTAATAGCCTAGCATTAGTTTCGGCCTTATTTATTTCTTGGTCTTCTTTTTCCCTAGTTTGCTAGTGGCCTCAACAACCATGGACCATATACGGGCCGTAGGATCCATGTGTCTCCTACGGGCCGTCGATAAATGGGCCTCCAACAGGGCCGTAGAATCGGTGGGCCTCGGGCTGTCGGATAAATGGGTCTACATGGGCCGTAAACAGGCGTAATTGGTATCCGCCCAGCACGGTAACAGGCCGTTAACAGGCCGGAGGACAGTAACGGCTTAATTCTGTCACAGGCATAATGGGTCGTTAATGGGCTAGAATATAGGATGGTCTAGAAACGACGCAACGGGTTAACAGGCCAGAAATGGGCCGACTCTTGCCATGGGCCAAATTTGGCCCATTAGGGGAACACGCCAGTAATGGGCCAGAAGTAATCGAGGGCCGGAAAGGAACCCAAAAATGTATGGGCCGTCAATAGGCCGAAAGCTAACACGAGCTGGAAACGGCCCATGTGAATCACGGGTCGTTAACGGGTACAAAGAAAATTACTGTTCATTATGGGCTAGAGTCACCGTGGGAGTCTAAAGGGCCTAAAGATACGAAGGCCTCATATGGGAGGAAAGACGTCGTGGGCCATACATGGGCCAAATGTGAAATGGGCTGGTGTTATGTTCGACGGCCCACATGACGTTGTTGGGCCGTGAGTTACTGGGCCGTAAAATGGGCTATTTGCGAAGAGACCGTTAACAGGCTTTTCATGGGCCAGCCCATTAACTTTTGACCAAGTCAAACGGGACGGCTTTGTAAGCTAAATGGGCCAGTGGTGGGCCGTGGCACGTGTCGACATATCATAGGTCCCTATCTAACCCACTGACGAGCTGGCACGTGTTTCGTCCGGCCAATAAGAATTTTACACGTGGAAATTTCCCATTGGTCGGGGGCTATGAACGGGTTATCGGATCCAAAACCCGACCCGATAGCTTAACGGTGTTCCGTTACGGTGGATGCCACGTGTCGGTCACCCTTGACGAAAGCACTTCTATGATGCGCGATTTATCATCATGGAAGTGGACACTTCCGTGATGATAATTTTGGTAATGTCATGGAACACTTCTACGACAACACAGGTATGACTATCTTGATTCTGTCATAAAATCGTCATGGATGTACATGCATGAAAAAATACGCGACCTACTGTGACAAACACGTATCATCATGGAAGTGTATTTTTTTGTAGTGAAGTGGGACAAGCTTGGCATGGATTTTATCTCTGGATTGCCCAGGACTCGTTCAGGCTATGATTCTATATGGGTTGAAGTCGATCTTATGATGAAAGTAGCTCATTTGATCCCAGTGAAAACCACTTATACAAGTGCGAAGTTGGCAAAGATATACATGACCAGGATCGTATGTCTGCATAGAGTTCCGAGGACCATTGTATCAGATAGAGGAACCCAGTTTACCTCAAAGTTCTGGAATCAGTTGCATGAGACTTTGGGTACTAGGCTAGAGTTCAATACAACCTTTCATCCACAGACAGATGGACAGACTGAAAGAGTCAATTAGATTTTGGAGGACATGTTGAGAGCTTGTGTGCTAGATTATGGATCTAGTTGGGATGACAATTTGCCATATGCAGAGTTCTCTTATAACAACAGTTATCAAGCCAGTTTGAAGATGGCCCCTTTTGAAGCGTTGTACGGAAGGAGGTGCAGGACACCATTATTGTGGGATGAAGTTGGAGACCGTCAGTTGTTTGGACAAGATTTTATTAAGGAGTCTGAAGAGAAGGTTAAACTGATTCGGGATAGACTCAAGGTAGCCCAGTCCAGGCAGAAGAGTTATGCGGATTCTAAACACAAGGAGACAGTTTACGAAGTCAGAGACGGAGTATATCTTCGTGTGTCACCGCTTCGAGGAGTTAAGCGTTTTGGAGTTAAGGGAAAGTTAGCACCACGTTTTGTGGGACCATACAAAGTTTTGGAATGTATGGGACAAGTTGCTTACAAGCTGGAATTGTCAAAGGGATTGTCAGGATTTCGTGATGTGTTTCACGTTTCCCATTTGAAGAAGTGCCACGCAGAGATGGCCGATATTCCTCTAAGAGGTACAGTGCCACTAGAAGGGATTCAACTGGATAGTGATTTGACCTATGAGGAGAAACCAGTGAAGATTCTCGAGTTTGCCAGCCAAGTCACATGCAGCAAGGTTATCAAGTTTTGCAAAGTTCAGTGGAGCCACCATACCGAGGAAGAAGCCACCTGGGAACGAGAGGAAGATCTATGGAAGGACCACGCACACCTATTTTCTAGCCAACACAAATCTCGAGGGCGAGATTAATCTTAAGGGGGGTAGGTTTCTAACATCCCAAATTTTCAATTTGGAATGTTATACATAGGACATCATATGCATATCATATTTTAATTGCATTTTGGTTGATCCTAGAAATTCTAAGCAACTCAAGGACCCACGGAGAGAGTTGGGGATTTCATTCATTTTCATATTTGAATTTTCCCGAATATTGAAAAGAGGATCATTTTGGTTTTAATCATTTTCTCTCCAAAAATATTTCATTACTATAAAAGAGAGGAGATAAAATGACTTCTCCAAAATAAAAGAAATATTAGAGGAAAAAATGTTAAAATCGAATATTTGATTTTATTTAGATTTTATTGTTGTTTTATTTGAATTAGAAAAATATGCATTTTTCAAAATTGCATTATTAGGCCATAAAAATGTTCACTTTGTTCTAAATATTCTATTTAGACGGTGAAAATTGTTTTTGGCATCTTTAGAATTTTTTATATTTATTTAGGATTTTTTTTCCAATCGGACGAAAATTATTAAAAAAAAACTCTTCGCCGCCCAAGTGGGCCGAAGGCCCAGCCGAGCCGGGCAACGCCCACGCCGCCGCCGCCTTCCCGTGCGGGAGAGTCCCCACCGCCGCCGTGTCCGAGTCCGACCAGGCGCCCCCCCAAGGCGCCACCACCCCCTAAATCTGCCTCACGCCTTGCCCCATCGCCCGCCACCACCGCCGACGCCCAGTCGCCGTGGCGCCGACGCCCCGCGATGCCGCCCCACCCCGCCGGAATCCTGCCGGAGCCGCCGCCATCGTCCACCCATTTTTTTGGTTTAGGTAAAAATCGTCCTTTTTTTAAGAAACCCTAGATCTGTTTTTTAATAGATCGGATCGGTTTTCGTCGGTTTATTTATTTAACAGAAGTTCGTCCATTCATTCGTTTTAATGAACGTTGTTCGCCGGTTAGGTTCAGACAGCGAACGTTCGTTCGTTAGTCTGTTCGTCTCATTTTATTTTCCAGGGTTTTATCTGCGATTGTTTTGATCATGATTTCTGCCCTGATCTTCGATCTAGTATAACTTTTTGCCCGTTTATCCATATTAGATCAAACCAGCGCCCAAATCTTTGTCTCGAAGCCCTCTTTCTGTTTAACCAACTTGAACATGATTTTGGTACTGAAAAAATTGACTTTAGTCCAGATTAGTAAATGAGTCTTGTTTCGTTCGTAGCTTGAGTTTCGTTGTCCGTTTGAGTTGATTCTTTTTGCAAACCGAAGCTCTTCAGTTGAACTTTCTGTTTGGATCTTCTTATTTGAGCTTTACCCATGCATATTGCTTGAGTGCTTATGTATGCTATTGTTTGTTTGCGATAGAATTCCCGGAGTGCGAAGCGTGCTACTACGAGTCTCTAGGTTTTGCAGATCATCAGCAAGGCAAGTAACACTTTGATCATATCCCTTTATTACCCAGTTTTTATGCATTAGTTACAATCCTCAAACATTGCATGGTTAGGAGCTGAATAACATGTGGATTTGGGAAGTAGATGATGAGGTAGAACCTATTGCCCTTTTATTATCGAACCTTTGGGAGTTACTTCTACGTTATGCTCAGGATTGATATGCTATGCTCGTAGACGTGGATTGGTTGAGTGTATTCATGACATATGTGAGAGTTGTTAATTTAATGGTCAAATTAAGGTGGCTACTTAAATACACATCTGGGTGGATTGGTTGCGGGCACCTGGAGAATCCAGTGTTGTCCTAGGATATCCCTGAGTACCCGTGTGATCATCCTACGGTTCGCCACCCAGGCTCAAAGGGATCATAAGATTATTCATGCTAGAAACTTCCGTGTGCAGCCACAAGCTATTATGGGCTCTAGCATAGTTGAGTAGGTTGCATGACCTCTTTCAGTGGTGGGCTAGCAGATGTAGGGGAAAGTAGGTGTAACTGTCCATCCAGAGTAAAGAGTTAATGTTTCTGAAAGACTATGTCTCGGTCATCCGTTTATCAAACACCCTATAGTGCGAGAAATCCAACGGAGGAGACTGAGTCTTGTGGGAAAAGTGTGCAAACCTCTGCATAGTGTACAAACTAATCATGGTTAGCCGTGTCCCCAGTTATGGACCTCTTGAGTATCTGGTTCTTGGATTATCATGTTGATCTCATCACTCTAAATTAATTTGTTGGGATAATTGATATTGCTTAATTGGGATTGAGTTGGAGGAACCTTCTCAATGTTTAACAACCACCATGATAGTTAAATAAAATTTATTCCTTTGTTGTAGGGAAAATTATGTTTATGCAAAAAACATTAACCATAGAGCTTTCCACCAGCAGTATATGCATGTAGTGATAGCATTTATTCTGTTCATTGCTCTTTTGTGTTACATTGCCAGCATATTCCACGTGCTGACCCGTTTCGGGCTGCAACATATCATGTTGCAGACTCTTCAAACGGCGAGTAAGGTGCGATAGGTCATTGTCGTTGATACGTCTCCAACGTATCTATAATTTTTATTGTTCCATGCAATTATATTACCCCTTTTTGG
Source organism: Aegilops speltoides (assembly GCA_021437245.1). Lineage (NCBI taxonomy): Eukaryota > Viridiplantae > Streptophyta > Magnoliopsida > Poales > Poaceae > Aegilops > Aegilops speltoides. Next base: position 402,802,592 of record CM038145.1, read on the forward strand.
ATGTTTATGGGCTTTATTTTACACATTTATATCATTTTTGGGACTACCCTACTAACCGGAGGCCTAGCCCATATTGCTATTTTTTGCCTATTTCAGTATTTCGAAGAAAAGGAATATCAAACGGAGTCCAAACGGAATGAAACCTTCGGGAGAGTGATTTTTGGAACGAACGTGATCCGGAGAGCTTGGAGTGCAAGTCAAGAAGCTAACGAGGGCCCCACGAGAAAGAGGGCCGCGCCCCCCTGTAGGGCGTGCCCCCTGTCTCGTGGGCCCCTCGGGCAGCCACCGACGTACTTCTTCCTCCTATATATACCTACGTACCCCGAAAACATCCAGGAGCACCACGAAACACAATTTCCACCGCCATAACCTTCTGTATCCGCGAGATCTCATCTTGGAGCCTTCGTCGGCACTCTGACGGAGGGGGAATCGACCACGGAGGGCTTCTACATCAACATACTTGCCCCTTCGATGAGGTTTGAGTAGTTTACCACAGACCTACGGGTCCATAGTTAATATCTAGATAGCTTCTTCTCTATTTTTGGATCTCAATACAATGTTCTCCCCCTCTCTTGTGGAGATCTATTCGATGTAAACTCTTTTTGCGGTGTGTTTGTCGAGATCCGATGGATTGTGGGTTTATGATCAAGTTTATCTATGAATAATATTTGAATCTTCTCTGAATTCTTTTATGTATGATTGAGTTATCTTTGCAAGTCTCTTCGAATTATCAGTTTGGTTTGGCCTACTAGATTGGTCTTTCTTGCCATGGGAGAAGTGCTTAGCTTTGGGTTCAATCTCGCGGTGTCCTTACCCAGTGGCAGAAAGGGTTGCAAGGCACGTATTGTATTGTTGCCATCGAGGATAACAAGATGGGGTTTATATCATATTGCATGAGTTTATCCCTCTACATCATGTCATCTTGCTTAATGTGTTACTCTGTTCTTATGAACTTAATACTCTAGATGCAGGCAGGAGTCGGTCGATGTGTGGAGTAATAGTAGTAGATGCAGGCAGGAGTCGGTCTACTTGTTATGGACGTGATGCCTATATACATGATCATGCCTAGATAATCTCATAACTATGCGTTTTTCTATCAGTTGCTCGACAGTAATTTGTTCACCCACCGTAATACTTATGCTATCTTGAGAGAAGCCATTAGTGAAACCTATGGCCCCCGGGTCTATCTCTTATCATATTTGCTTTCAATCTACTTTTAGTTGCATCTTTACTTTTTTGCATCCATATTATAAAATACCAAAAATATATTTATCTTATCATACTATCTTTATTAGATCTCACTTTTGCAAGTGGTCGTGAAGGGATTGACAACCCCTTTATTGCGTTGGTTGCGAGTTCTCAGTTTGTTTGTGTAGTTTCGTGGGACTTTTGAGGAGCCTCCTACTGGATTGATACCTTGGTTCTCAAAACCGAGGGAAATACTTACGCTACACTTGCTGCATCACCCTCTCCTCTTCGAGGAAAACCAACGCAAGCTCATGACGTAGCAAGAAGGATATCTGGCGCCGTTGCCGGGGAGGTCTTCGCTCAAGTCAACACATACCAAGTACCCATCACAAACCCATCTCCCTTGCATTTACATTATTTGCCATTTGCCTCTTGTTTTCCTCTCCCGCACTTCACCCTTGCCGTTTTTTGCCCTCTCTTTCCCAATCTCTTCCTCTCTTTTCGCTTGCCTTCTTTTCTGTGTGATTGTTTGCTTGTTTGACCTTATGGCTGCACCTAAGGGTCCTGACCACCTTCTCAGAAGGATGGATGAGATTGAATCAAATATTAGAAGCTTTATGAATTTACAATTTGAGCATAATAATTTCTTTATAAAAGAGCTTAAGGAACAAAAAAGTTTTTTGGGTTTTATGAATAAAGAGCTTGATGATACGAATAAAGAATTTAATGGTGTTAACGCTCAAATTACCCAGCTTGAAAATGCTATAGCCAAAATTTCTGACAAGCAAGCCACCTTAGTCAATAAGATGGCTGCTAAACCAGAAAAATTACATGAAAATAATGATGAGGATCTTAAAGTTATTGATGCGTCTCTGATTAGATATATGTTTTGAAATATGAATTTTGATGATTATGGGACTGATGATGAATCTACTTTTCCTAGAAGGCGTCCCAAGAATTCGGAGTCTTTAGATCTTAATGCTAAATTTGGTAAAAGTGAGATTGGAGAATCCTCAACACCTAATAATTTTGAACCTTCTATCTCGGATTTCAAGGAATTTGATTATGATAATTGTTCTTTAAAAGGGTGTATTTCCTTGTTGCAATCCGTTATTAATTCTCCTCATGCTTATAGTCAAAATAAAACTTTTACCAAACATATCGTTGATGCCTCGATGCAATCTTATGATGAAAAACTTAATTTGGAAGTTTCTATACCTAGAAAACTTAATGATGAGTGGGAACCTACTATAAAGATTAGAATTAAAGATTATGAGTGTTTTGCTTTGTGTGATTTGGGTGCTAGTGTTTCCACGATTCCGAAAACTTTATGTGATATTCTAGTTTTCCATGATCTTGATGATTGCTCTTTAAACTTTCACCTTGCGGATTCCACCATTAAAAAGCCTATGGGAAGGATCAATGATGTTCTTATTGTTGCAAATAGAAATTTGGTGCCCGTAGATTTTATCATTCTTGATATAGATTGCAATCTTTCTTGCCCTATTATTCTTGGTAGACCTTTCCTTAGAACGATTGGTGCGATTATTGATATGAAGGAAGGGAACATTAGATTCCAATTTCCATTAAAGAAAGGCATGGAGCACTTTCCAAGAAATAAATTCAAATTACCTTATGAATCTATCATACGTGCTACTTATGAATTTAGTGCCAAAGATCGCACTCGATAGATCTATCTTTGCTTTTATGCCTAGCTAGCGGCGTTAAGCGATAGCGCTAGTTGGGAGGCAACCCAAATTTTCTTTATGTTTTTTGTTTTTGCTCCTGTTTAGTAATAAATCTTGAATCTACCTTCTGTTTAGATGTGTTTTTATCTGTTAATTAGTGTTTGTGCCAAGTAGAACCTATAGGATAACCTACGATGATAGTTGATTTGATTCTGCTGAAAAACAAAAACTTTGTGCGCACGAATATAATTTTGTTAAATCACAGGAAGGTTCTTTTGCATTGATTATTTTTGTTTCTGTTCAATAAACAAATTGTCCAGGACTTCCTATTTTGGTAGTATTTTTAGAGTTCCAGAAGTTTGCGTTAGTTACAGATTGCTACAGACTGTTCTGTTTTTGACAGATTCTGTTTTTTGTGTGTTGTTTGCTTATTTCAATGCATCTATGGCTAGTAATTCAGTCTATGAATCATAAAGAAGTTGGAATACAGTAGGTTTAACACCAAAATAAATAAAGAATGAGTTCATTGCAGTAACTTATGTGGTGGTTTTGTTTTCTTTCACTAACGGAGCTTATAAGATTTCCTGTTGAGTTTTTTGTTGTGAAGTTTTCAAGTTTTGGGTAAAGCTTTTATGGACTATGGAATAAGGAGTGGCAAGAGCCTAAGCTTGGGGATGCCCAAGTCACCCCAAGATATTCTAGAATAGCCAAAAGCCTAAGCTTGGGGATGCCCCGGGAAGGCATCCCCTCTTTCGTCTTTGTTCATTGGTAACTTTACTTGGAGCTATATTTTTATTCGCCACATGATATGTGTTTTGCTTGTAGCATCGTGTATTATATTAGTCTTTGATTTTTAGTTTACCACAATCATCCTTGCTGTACACACCTTTTGGTAGAAGCCTATTTGATTAGAATTTGCAAGAATACTCTATGTGCTTCGCCTATATCTTTTGAGCTTGATAGTTTTTGCTCTAGTGCTTCACTTGTATCTTTTAGAGCACGGTGGTGTCTTAATTTTGAAGAAATTGCTAGTCTCTCATGCTTCATTTATATCTTTTTGAGAGTATTTTAGAACAACATGGTATTTGCTATTATCATAAAGTTGGTTCTAGAATGGTAGGCATCCAAGTTGGGTATAATAAAAACTATCATAGGAAGTGAATTGGATGCTATGATCAATTTGATACTTGATAATTGTTTTGAGATATGGAGGTAGTGATATTAAAGTCATGCTAGTTGGGTGATTATGAATTTAAAGAATGCTTGTGTTGAAGTTAGCAAGTCCCGTAGCATGCACGTATGGTAAAAGTTGTGTAACAAACTTGAAACATGAAGTGTACTCGGCTTGCGCATCCTTATGAATGGCGGTCGGGGACGAGCGATGGTCTTTTCCTACCAATCTATCCCCCTAGGAGCATGCGCGTAGTACTTGGTTTTTGATGAGTTCTAAATTTTTGCAATAAGTATATGAGTTCTTTTGACTAATGTTGAGTCCATGGATTATATGCACTTTTACGTTTCTGCCTTTGCTAGCCTCTTCGGTACCGTGCATTGCCCTTTCTCACCTTGAGAGTTGACGCAAACTTCGCCGGTGCATCCAAACCCCATGATACGATACGCTCTATCACACAAACCTCCTTATATCTTCCTCAAAACAGCCACCATACCTACCTATTATGGCATTTCCATAGCCATTCCGAGATATATTGCCATGCAACTTTCCACCATTCCGTTCATCATCATCATGACATACTTTACTTTTGTCATATTGCCATTGCATGATCATGTAGTTGACATCGTATTTGTGGCAAAGCCACCAAGCATTATTTTTCATACATGTCACTCTTGATTCATTGCACCATCCCGGTATACCGCCGGAGGTATCATATGGAGTCATATCTTTGTCTAGTTTCGAGTTGTAATTTTTATGTTGTAATCAATAGAAGTGTGATGATCATCATTACTAGAACATTTCCCAAAGAAAAAAAAGAAAAGAAAAAAAGAAGAAAGGCCAAAAGAAAAAAAAGGAAGGCCCAAAAAAAAGAAAATAATAAAAATAATAAAATAAATAAAGGGCAATGTTACTATCTATTTTTCCACACTTGTGCTTCAAAGTAGCACCTTGTTCTTCATGTAGTGAGTCTCATATATTGTGCTTCAAAGTAGCACCATGTTTTTCATATAGTGAGTCTCATAAGTTGTCTTTTTCATACTAGTGGGAATTTTTCATTATAGAACTTGGCTTGTATATTCCTACGATGGGCTTCCTCAAATGCCCTAGGTCTTCGTGAGCAAGCAAGTTGGATGCACACATACTAGTTTCTTTTTGTTGACATCAATCGATGGGCATCTCCATAGCCCGTTGATTATCCTCGTCAATGTGAGACTTTCTCCTTTTTGTCTTCTCCACACAATCCCCATCATCATACTCTATTTCACCCATAGTTCTATATCCATGGCTCACGCTCATGTACTGCATGAAGGTTGAAAAAGTTTGAGATTATTTAAGTATGAAACAATTGCTTGGCTTGTCATCGGGGGTATAGAAGTTGGGAACATCTTTGCGTGACAAAAATGAAGCATAGCCTAACTATATGATTTTGTAGGGATGAACTTTCTTTTGCCATGCTATTTTGAGAAGACATGATTACTTTGATTAGTATGCTTGAAGTGTTACTATTTCTTTTATCAATATGAAATTTTATTTTGAATCATTTGGATCTGAACATTCATGCAACAATAAAGAAAATTACATTATGAATTATGCTAGGTAGTATTCCACATCAATATTTTTTATCATTTACCTACTCGAGGATGAGTAGGAATTAAGCTTGGGGATGCTTGATACGTTTCCAACGTATCTATAATTTTTGATTGTTCCATGCTATTATATTACCCCTTTTGGATGTTTATGGGACCAACCTACTAACCGGAGGCCCAACCCATATTGCTGGTTTTTTGCCTATTTTAGTATTTCGAAGAAAAGGAATATCAAACGGAGTCCAAATGGAATGAAACCTTCGCGAGCGTGACTTTTGGAACGAACGTGATCCGGAGAGCTTAGAGTGCAAGTCAAGAAGCTTATGAGGGCCCCACGAGATAGGTCCCCCCTGTAGGGCACGCCCCCTGTCTCGTGGGCCCCTCGGGCGGCCACCGACATACTTCTTCCTCCTATATATACCTACGTACCCCGAAAACATCCACGAGCACCACGAAACACAATTTCCACCGCCGTAACCTTCTGTATCCGCGAGATCTCATCTTGGAGCCTTCGCCGGCACTCTGCCGGAGGGGGAATCGACCATGGAGGGCTTCTACATCAACATCCTTGCCCCTCCGATGAATTGTGAGTAGTATACCATAGACCTACGGGTCCATAGTTATTAGCTAGATGACTGATAACCCACAAGTATAGGGGATCGCAACAGTTTTCGAGGGTAGAGTATTCAACCCAAATTTATTGATTCGACACAAGGGGAGCCAAAGAATATTCTCAAGTATTAGCAGCTGAGTTGTCAATTCAACCACACCTGGAAACGTAGTATCTGCAGCAAAGTGTTTAGTAGCAAAGTAATATGATAGTGGTGGTAACGGTAACAAAAGTAAAGACAGCAAAAGTAATGTTTTTGGTATTTTATAGTGACTTTAACAGTAGCAATGGAAAAATAAATAAGCGAGAACCAGTATATGGAAAGCTCGTAGGCACCGGATTAGCGATGGATAATTATGCCGGATGCGGTTCGTCATGTAACAGTCATAACATAGGGTGACACAGAACTAGCTCCAGTTCATCAATGTAATGTAGGCATGTATTCCGTATAGTCATACGTGCTTATGGAAAAGAACTTGCATGACATATTTTGCCCTACCCTCCCGTGGCAGCGGGGTCCTATTGGAAACTAAGGGATATTAAGGCCTCCTTTTAATAGAGAACTGGAACAAAGCATTAGCACATAGTGAATACATGAACTCCTCAAACTATGGTCATCACCGGGAGTGGTCCCGATTATTGTCACTTCGGGGTTGCCGGATCATAACAGATAGTAGGTGACTACAGACTTGCAAGATAGGATCAAGAACACACATATATTCATGAAAACATAATAGGTTCAGATCTGAAATCATGGCACTCGGGCCCTAATGACAAGCATTAAGCATAGCAAAGTCATAGCAACATCAATCTCATAACATAATGGATACTAGGGATCAAACCCTAACAAAACTAACTCGATTACATGATAAATCTCATCCAACCCATCACCGTCCAGCAAGCCTACGATGGAATTACTCACGCACGGCGGTGAGCATCATGAAATTGGTGATGGAGGATGGTTGATGATGACGACGGCGACGAATCCCCCTCTCCGGAGCCCCGAACAGACTCCAGATCAGCCCTCCCGAGAGAGATTAGGGCTTGGCGGCGGCTCCGTATCATAAAACGTGATGATTTCTTCTCTCTGATTTTTTTTCTCCCCGAAAGCCAATATATGGAGTTGGAGTTGGCGTCGGAGGGCCACCAGGGGGCCCACGAGGTAGGGGAGCGCGCCCAAGGGGGGCGTGCCCCCCACCCTCGTGGACAGGGTGTGGGCCCCCTGGTCTTCATCTTTTGCGAGGATTTTTTATTGTTTTTTCTAAGGTGTTCCGTGGAGTTTCAGGTCATTCCGAGAACTTTTATTTTCTGCACATAAAACAACACCATGGCAATTTTGCTGAAAATAACGTCAGTCCGGGTTAGTTCCATTCAAATCATACATGTTAGAGTCCAAAATAAGGGCAAAAGTGTTTGGAAAAGTAGATACGACGGAGACATATCAACTCCCCCAAGCTTAAACCCTTGCTTGTCCTCAAGCAATTTAGTTGACAAACTGAAAGAGAAGAAGAAAAACTTTTACAAACTCTGTTTGCTCTTGTTGTTGTAAACAAAAAAAGCCAGCATTCAAGTTTCAGCAAATATTAAGAACTAACCATACTCACAATAACACGTAGGTCTCACAATTACTCATATCAATAACATAATCAGCTAGCGAGCTATAATAATAAAACTTGGATGACAACACTTTCTCAAAATAATCATAACATGACATAACAGAATGGTATCTCGCTAGCCCTTTCTGAGACCGCAAAACATAAATGTAGAGCACCTTTAAAGATCAAGGACTGACTAAATATTGTAATTCATGGTAAAAGAGATCCAGTCAAGTCATACCCAATATAAACCAATAATAATGAATGCAAACGACAAGATTGTGCTCTCAAATGGGTGCTTTTAATAAGAAGGGTGATGACTCAACATAAAAGTAAATAGATAGGCCCTTCGCAGAGGGAAGCAGGGATTTGTAGGGGTGCCAGAGCTCGGTTTTGAAATAGAGATAAATTATATTTTGAGCGGCATACTTTCATTGTCCACATAACAACTAAAAGACGATGATATCTTCCATGCTAAACAGATTATAGGCGGTTCCCAAATAGAATGGTAAAGTTTATACTCCCTGTCGGTGTCAAAACCGGCGGATCTCGGGTAGGGGGTCCCGAACTGTGCGTCTAGGCGGGTGGTAACAGGAGACAAGGGACACAATGTTTTTACCCAGGCTCGGGCCCTCTCGATGGAGGTAAAACCCTACGTCCTGCTTGATTAATATTGATGATATGGGTAGTACAAGAGTAGATCTACCACGAGATCAAGGAGGCTAAACCCTAGAAGCTAGCCTATGGTATGATTGTTGAGATGTATGTTGTCCTACGGACTAAATGCCCTCCGGTTTATATAGACACCGGAGAGGGCTAGGGTTACACAGAGTCGGTTACAATGGTAGGAGATCCACATATCCGTATTGCCAAGCTTGCCTTCCACGCCAAGGAAAGTACCTTCCTGACACGAGCCGAGTCTTCAATCTTCTATCTTCGTGATCCAGGAGTCCGGCGGATATTGATAGTCCGCTGTCCGGACACCCCTAGTCCAGACTCCTCGGTAGCCCTGAACCAGTCTTCAATGACGATAAATGCAGGCGTGCATAATGTTCGGCATTGCAAGGCGGGTTCCTCCTTGAATAATCTGGAGAAGATAATGAACACCAGGATAGTGTCCGGCTCTGCAAAAATAATTTCCACATTCCACCGTAGAGAGAATAAAATGTACACTTAGCTCAATCTGCTGACGTATGATGCGGCGTGTCATCGCACCGCAACCAAGCCTTTGTTTGAATTACTATACCACCTCGACGCGTTTAGCGGCGGTTTCATGGCACATCCTGTCAAGCGAGATCGTGTTCCCCTTATTCTGGGATTCTCATCAATACGTGTGTGGGTAACCCAACCGCGCCATTGATGGTGGCGCTTGGGAGATAAGCGAGTTTTACCAGGCCGGTGGGGGACGCATAGTTTTGTCCGCCTATATATAAGGGATAAGGATTTACCTTCTCACCTACGCCTTCTTCCTCCTTTTCTTATCCATCCCTGCGAACTCAAGCTCCAACGCCCAAGCTCGCGCATCTCGCCTCGACCTTCTCCGAATATGTCCGGAGCGGGAGGTAAATGGTTGGCCTCCACCGTTAAGGAGGAGGACATCACCAAGCTGCGCGACGCCGGATACCTTTCCAGCGATATTGCGCATCGGCTGCCCGACGAGGGCAGCTCATCCCTACCCCCGGCCTCATGAGAGGTCGTATTCTCCCCACTTCCTCCGCGGACTGGGCTTTCCGCTCCATCCATTTGTCCGGGGCTCATGTTTTACTACGGCCTGGATTTCCACGATCCGGCGCCAACTTCATCCTCAACATCTCGGCGTTTATCGTGCAGTGCGAGGCCTTTCTCGCATCCAGCCCCACTTCGCTCAGGGCTCAAGACCTTCAACATCAAGCCGAAGGTTGTGAAGGGCACGCAAGCGGAATGCGGAGGCGCCATGTTGGGCAAATTGCCCAACGTCCCTTGGCTAGAAGGGACCTTGGTGGACTCCGTCAAGGGGTGGCAATCGGGGTGGTTCTACATCACCGAGCCGCGCAAGCCCACATGGGCGGCGGCCCCTCGAGTTTAGATCTAGAATCCCCACGCAGCTCACCTCCTGGAAAGAGAAGGGCTTGCAGTGGGGCAATCCGGTGGAGGTGACGGGACTCCGAGCCTGTATCAAGAAGATGGTGAGCAATAGGCTCCGGCTCGTCGACGTGGTCCAAGTCATGCTCCTCCGGCAGATTCTCCCATGCCAGGAACGGGCATTCAATTTGTGGGAGTTCAATACGGAACAGCACCAGGCGCTAAGAGGGCTCTTCGATACAACACACGAAGGTGCCTGGAGGGTGCTGTTCAAGGGCGCCGAAGCCCCCACATCCGTGATGTAAGACCATGGATTCAGCTCGCGATCTCCGGTCGACGAGGTAAGTGATTCAACCCCATTATGGGACACTTGTGGTAATTAGATTGACTCTAGTGAGGTTTTAATCTGCCTCTTCCTTTGACAGGAATGGATGGAGAAGGCCAAGCTGCTCATCAGCCCGGCTCCCATGCCAGAAGACCCAGTGAACGCCCACTTAACAGAGCTACTGGTTCCGGCACCGCACGTGGTGCCGGAGAAGAAGGCCAAGAAGGTGGCCGCGGGGACTCGAAAGAGTTCCGAATCAAAGGTCCGACGACGACGAGGACTCCTCCCGAAGACGAGGAGGAGGAGTACTCTCTCCCGAGGAGGAGAGAAGAAGAGGAAGGCTTCCCCAATCGGGAGGCCAAGGGTCAAGAGGGGAGAACTATCCCCGGACAGTTTCGCCAACATCAGCATTGGCGAGGATGAGTGGCCTCCAAGGGCCAGGCGTCCGGCAGGATCGTAAGTATCCGGATCATCTATATGCTGTACTTTTCATGTCATGTAGTGTCCTTCTAACGCCGCATTCTGTCCGTAGTCCGGCCAGGGATGATCTCTCGATGAGCGGGTCGCTGGCCTCGTCGGACGTAAATTCTGTCCCGACTGCCTGTACCCCACGCGCCGACGAGGACGCCGAGGTGGGATCCCAAAGAGGGACCCATCAGGAGGAGGCTCCGGAGGCGCCGTCAGGCGACCTCCCGGACTTCGTGCCGGACTCTACATCGGAACCCGTAATGGTTCCAGAGTCCGACAAGCGGCCCCTTCGGAAGAAGGGCAAGACTATGACACCGGCGGCCTCCGTCCATCCGGAGGCGCCGGATAACCTGTTGGAGGCGCTTAAAGGCGCTTCCATCAAGGAAGAACACCGCACTATCATGAGTGCGGTGATTGAGAAGGTTCAGCTCGCCAAGAGCGGGCTGACCAAAGCCTGCAGCAGCCTTCTAACAGGCTTTGAGGTAAGAAGTTAAAATTATGTAATGTAATACCGCATAGACAATAGCCCCTGATGCTTAGTTCGGTGTTCGGAAGGAAAAGCCGGACTGAGGATCTAACAAGATATCTGCAGGTTGCTAAAAATATGTGAATATGGGTTTGCAGGCTGCGCTGCTGACCTCTGCCGCGTGCTTGGCGGAGGTCGAGTGCTAAAGAAGGATCTCGAGCAGTCCGAGCAAGAGCTCGGCCATGCCAAGAGGCAGCTCGAGGAAAAAGAAGGTGAGTAACACCACTTTAAATAGGTACCTTACAGAAAAGGATTTCGGTTGCAAATAAAATTAACAAGGATAATATGTGTATTGCAGGGGCCACTAACGAGGTGGCAGCCACGAAGATGCCGTGTCCGCGACGAACATAATGCGCCACGAACGAGCTGAGCGAGAAAAGCAAGAGGCACTGGTGGCGGAAGTTCGGCAAGAGCTCCAGGCTCTCATGGAAAAGCATGAGGGTTTGGAGCGTGACTCCAAGACTCGAGAGTCCGAGCTTGCCTCGGCTCTCGAAAGTTCCAAGTCCGCCAAGGCCGAGGCCCAGAAGGCCCTTCAGGAGGTTGAGGACATAAAGAAGATAGCGGCGGGTAAGGCCTTTTCATGCAAAGCAGGCATGTTAATGTGAATTACCGGATACTTACCCGAATTCGGAGCTCTCCAGGGGCGTTTGCAGATCTGCCATGTAGTGCGTCTGATGCCGCCGCATTCTATCGTGGCGAGGAGGGGAGCTCGACGGAGAAGGTCTTCTGGTCTCAGTACGCTGAGGCCGGCCATCCGGTGCCCCCAACCGACCAGCTGAAGCAGCTGGTCGAACTCCACAAGGTAGCTGAGGAGGCCATGAAGGGCCTCATAGTCCGGCTGTGGCCTGGAGAGGCCATTCCTGGAAGCTACTTTGGCCTAGTGCGGCGGCTGGTGAATGCATGCCCCAAGCTCGATGTAGTCAAGCGCTCCGCCTGTATTGAAGGCGCTCGTCGGGCCCTTGCCCGCATAAAGGTGCAATGGGGCAAACTGGATGCGGAGAAGCTTCTCACGGACCCACCGCCGCCGGGCAAGGAGCATCGCACGCCGGAGCGGTATTATAAAGTTGTCCTGAAGGGAGCCTGCGATATTGCAGATGGGTGCTCCCGAAATGTAATTTTTGAGTGAACTCGCTGTGTATTTATCCTGTGTACCGAAAACTTCGTTTATATGCGCCATGAGCAACGCTTGTTTAATTTAAAATATTACCTTCTGTGCGGCCATTTGTTAAATCTGAGAGATGGCAAGTCGTTGGCTTCAGCCCCAAGCCACAAGTCTTTGGGGTGTTCGGTGATAAACTTGAGCACTCTTGTTCCCATTTTTGGGTCCATCTAGGGAGGCGCTCAACACGACGAACAAGGCAACCGGACTTATAATGCTTGAACACTCTCACTTAGCCATAGAATTCTATAATTTTAAATTTGGTGAAGCCCCGGTATTCGAAGACCAATCCGGGCGCTATCCACGCCTTCATCGGACATTATCCGAACTTCGCACGAAGCGGCGTGAGTCTTTATGGACCCGAAGAACCTCTCGAACAGCGACCGGTCTCTCGCCTTATCATGCCGCCAGTTTTAGCTTTCTCATCGAGGCGTTAACCCGGCTCAACCGGGCGCAATCGCAGTGGTTCTCCCAAAGCTACCTTAGCCGACGGAACGGGCGTAAGGCACCAAAACATGGGAGCCGGGCAAACCCAACTATTGACCCAAGACATGATTCGGAGCCGATTCATATAATGTTATAAGTTCGGGGTGCCGCACTTGTGAAAGTGTTCGGACTTTATCACACCATAATCTGGGGAACAAAAGCCCCTGGCGTATTCGGCCGTACCAAAATATACGGGTGCAAGATGTCATATAATGAACATATATAAAAGATAACGCAATTGCAATAAAAAGGTGCTGCATTATTTATGAAAGAAAGTCTGTTAGTAGAGCGGACTGACACAAATAGTGCGGTAAGCAAGGGATTTGGACTAAATAAACATGTCCCCCTCCAGGGATGAGCTGCAGAATTGGTGTATGTAATTGAATTTAATGCTCATAATTGAGACCACCTGAATATTCGTCGCGGCCTTCTTTAGTCCCTGACTGTTTGCATCATGAGTTCGGCAAGTTCGCCATCGAACAAGGGTTCTGGTTAACAGAGTCCTGTATACATAAAAGAAGAAAAGATAAAATAAAAACAAGGGGGGCGCTCGTGTGAGCCCCTGGTGTGGTCGAGCCGCACTCTTTGTCCCTTGTGATCGTGCCCCTTCCCCTGCACCCATGGTATCTCCAAAGCGTAATGATGTACGCGGAGTGTTATTCTTGCGATCATGCGCGGGCGAGGGTTGGGGCCGCATTGCTACGCGTGCTCTGATCGCGCCAGGTGGTCTTGGATGGTATTGCTCCGGGCGCGCTTTGCTGTATCCGGCTTTCTAACTGTCGGACTTGCGAATTGCCTGAGAAGGCTGCTCTATACTTCTGCCGCGAGAGCCGCTGTATATTCCTCCGTTCGGAGGGAGCGTTCCGTATTTCCATTGACTGTGATGACTCCACGAGGGCCTGGCATCTTGAGCTTTAGGTATGCATAATGCGGCACCGCGTTGAATTTTGCAAACGCGGTTCGTCCGATCAGAGCATGATAGCCGCTGCAAAACGGGACTATGTCGAAGATTAACTCTTCGCTTCGGAAATTATCCGGGATCCAAGACCACTTCGGTGTGGTGAGCCTGCAGCTTGGCTTCCACTCACAGGATGACACCTTTGAAGGTTGTCTTTGTAGGTTTAATCCTTGATGGGTCTATGCCCATTTTGCACATCAGATCTGATAAAAGCAGGTTCAGGCTGCTACCGCCGTCCATCAGGACTCTCGTGAGGTGGAACCCATCGACGATTGGGTCTAAAACCAATGCGGCGAATCTGCCATGGTGTATGCTGGTCGGATGGTCTCTTCGATCGAAAGTGATCGGGCAAGAGGACCATGGGTTGAACTTTAGGGCGATCGCTCCATCGCATAGACGTCCGTGAGTCGCGCGCTTCCTCTCCCTCTTGGGTATATGGGTCGCGTATATCATATTCACCGTCCGCACTTGTGGGGGAAAACCCTTCTGTCCTCTATTGTTCGGCGGCCGGGTCTCTTCCTCGTCGTTGCTATTTAGCCCCTTGTCATTGTTTTCGGTAATTAACTTGCCGGCCTGCTTGAACACCCAACAATCTCTATTGGTGTGGTTAGCTGGCTTTTCAGAGGTGCCATGTATCTGGCATAAGCGGTCGAGTATTCGGTCCAGATTGACGGACCGGAGTGGTTCTTTTAAATGGCTTCTTCCACGACCGGGTTTAGAGCCTCGAATCCGGCATTGAATGCCGTATCCTCCTTATCGTCGCCGTTACGCGGAGCTTGTTTTTGATTCGACGTGACTGCCGTTGTTGTCCTTAGTATCCGGACTGCCAGAATTTTTACGGAGATTGTTGCTACGGGCCAGCTAATCTGTCCTCTCCCGCACAAAAGCGGGTCATTAACGATGTGAGGGCTGCCATGGATTTCGCTTTTCCTGCCCTGTGCCGGGCTAGCCATTCGTCCCGGATGTTATGTTTGAAGGCCGCAAGGGCCTCGCATCCGGACAATCGACGATTTGATTTTTCTTCGTCAAGAACCGTGTCCGTAATTGTCCGCCGATTCGTCTCGGCTGCTGAATGATGTGGCTTAGGTCATCGGCGTCTGGTGGTCGCACATATGTGCCTTGGAAGTTATCAAGGAATGCGGCCTCCAGGTCTTCCCAACACCCAATTGACTCTGCGGGCAAGTTGTTAAGCCAATGCCGAGCTGGTCCTTTAAGCTTGAGTGGGACCTACTTGATGGCATGTAGATCGTCGCCGCGGGCCATATGGATGTGGAGAAGATAATCTTCGATCCACACCGCGGGGTCTGTTGTGCCATCGTAAGATTCGATGTTTACGGGTTTAAACCCTTCGGGGATCTGATGATCCATTACTTCGTCAGTGAAGCATGGAGGGTGTGCGGCGCCCCTGTATTGAGCAATATCGCGACGCAGCTCGAGAGAGTGCTGTCTGCTGTGTTTGGCCCGGCCGGTGTTATTATGTCCGGCGCGACGGTATTCGTCGTGGGTCGTAGGGCGCCCTCGTGATCCATAGATGGATCTGGTTTGCCTTGCTTTGTCCTCCAATATGTCTCACAAGTCCGGCGCGTTCCCTCTTGGCTTCGTACTTTTGGAGCGATGCCGGGTACGGTCTTGGCCGGGGCCTGGATGCCTCTCATCCACGACCACGGGGTGGTCGGTCAGCCATGTCGTCTTGCCGGTGATGAAGGTATGTATGCCTCCTCCTCTAATCGGGGAGCAGCTTGCGTCTTAGGTAACTTTTGGAGGGGCGTTCGAGTTTATACTCTTGACGCGAGGACCTCGGTCCATCGATCGGCCAGCAGGTCCTGATCAGCTTGAAGCTGCTGCTGCTTTTTCTTTAGGCTGTTTGCTGTGGCGATAAGCCTGCGCTTGAAGCGCTCTTGTTCGACGGGATCCTCAGGTACGACGAATTCGTCATCGTTGAGGCTTGCTTCGTCTTCGGAGGGAGGCATATAGTTATCATCCTCAACCCCTTCGTCTGCCGCCCTCTCGTGGGGGCTTGCTTCTGCATCCTCCTGCGCTGAGTCTTGCTGGAGGGGATTGTCTTCGGCGCTCTCTGGAGTGTTATTGTCTCCTGTGCCGGAATCTCCATTCTTGCTGTGGCGGGATTTAGAGCGGCGCCGCTGACGCCGGTGTTTGGGCTGCTTCTTTAAAGAGTCTGCCTCCGCTGCTTCTTCGCCATCCCCTTCTTTTGGGGTATCCACCATGTATACGTCATATGACGAGGTGGCCTTCCAGTGCCCTGTAGGCGCTGGTTCCTGTTCGTCTCCGGCATCGTCGTCCATAGCGTCGATGTCTTCGGAGTCGTAGTCTAGCATGTCGGTTAGATCCTCGTCCGTACTCCAACCATCCTGGCCATAGTCCGGCCAGGACTCTCCCGCTAACGAGAGATGCTTTAATGAATTTAGGATATCGCCAAAAGGCGAGTGTTGGAATATGTCCGCGGCGGTGAATTCCATAACCGGCGCCCAATCCGGATTGATTGGTGGGGGCGCGGGAGGTTCGGAGTCCGGCGCCTCGGATTCACGTGTTTTGCAAGGGACAAGATTGGTGTTCGGCTCCATCGCCGTGGATGTTGAAGCCCCCGGGGCGGCGTCTATCCACCGACCCTCGATCTGGGCGATCGGCTCCGGGCTAATGGCCGAAGCGAATCCGAGTGCGGCCGCAAATGCACTGTCCGGCGGCAGAGCTAGATCGTGCCCATCATCACAGTGCGGCACGCTTGGCTGTGGCTCGAGTCCGTCGAAGATCAAGTCTCCGCGGTCATCGGCCGTGAAGTTTAAGCTTCCAAATCTGACCTGACGGCCAGGGCGAGCTTCGATCTGCTCGGATGGCCAAGTGAATTGCCCGCAGGCAAAGCCGCCGAATCTGAAGATCTGTCCGGGAGAAAAGTCTCACCACGGACAGCGTTGCTGGTTGAAGATGCCATCAAGCCTATCGGCGACGACGGAGGAACTCTCAATGAAAGTACCAATGTCGGTGTCAAAACCGGCGGATCTCGGTAGGGGGTCCCGAACTGTGCGCTAGGCGGATGGTAACAGAGACAAGGGACACAATGTTTTTACCCAGTTCGGGCCCTCTCGATGGAGGTAAAACCCTACGTCCTGCTTGATTAATATTGATGATATGGGTAGTACAAGAGTAGATCTACCACGAGATCAAGGAGGCTAAACCCTAGAAGCTAGCCTATGGTATGATTGTTGAGATGTATGTTGTCCTACGGACTAAAAGCCCTCCGGTTTATATAGACACCGGAGAGGGCTAGGGTTACACAGAGTCGGATACAATGGTAGGAGATCCACATATCCGTATTGCCAAGCTTGCCTTCCACGCCAAGGAAAGTACCTTCCGGACACGAGCCGGAGTCTTCAATCTTCTATCTTCATAGTCTGGGAGTCCGGCGGATATTGATAGTCCGGTTGTCCGGACACCCCCTAGTCCAGGACTCCCTCACTCCCCCTCCTCCACAAGCATCAATCCATGGCTTGCTCGAAACAATGAGTGCCTCCGACATTCAACGGGTCCCAGGGGGAGTTTTGTTTGCAATTATTTTGATTTAGTTTGCATAAAGCACGTGACTGGGCATCCCGGAGACCAGCCATTTTCTCATGAATGAGGAGCGGAGTCCACTCCTCTTGAGAATAACCCGCCTAAGACGAAAGATAAGGGCAGATCTAGTTGACATATGAGCTATTCGAGCATGCAAAACAGAATGTTTATTTGAAGGTTTAGAGTTTGGCACATACAAATTTACTTGGAACGGCAGGTAAATACCGCGCATATAGGAAGGTACAGTGGACTCATATGGAATGACTTTGGGGTTTAGGGAGTTTGGATGTTCAAGCAGTATTCCAGCTTAGTACAGGTGAAGGCTAGCAAAAGACTGGGAAGCGACCAACTGAGAGAGCGACAATAGTCGTAAACATGCATTAAAATTAGTTTACACCGAATACAAGCATGAGTAGGATATAATCCACCATGAACATAAATATCATGAAGGCTATGTTGATTTGATTCAACTACATGCGTGAACATGTGCCAAGTCGAGTCACTCAATTCATTTAAAGGAGGATACCATCCCATCATACCACATCATAATCATTCTAATAGCATGTTGGCACGCAAGGTAAACCATTATAACTCATAGCTAATCAAGCATGGCACATGCAACTATAATCTCTAAATGTCATTGCAAATATGTTTACTTCATAATAGCTGACTCAGGAACAATGAATCATCATATTTACAAAAACAAGAGAGGTCGAGTTCATACCAGCTTTTCTCATCCCAATAAGTCCATCATATATCATCATTATTGCCTTTCACTTGCACGACCGAACAATGGGTACAATAATAAGCATGCACGTGCATTGGACTAAGCTGGAATCTGCAAGCATTCAACTCTAGAGAGAAGACAAGTAATATGGGCTCTAAGTTAAATAAACAATCATTCATATAAGAGCCACTTAGCATTTTCAATATAATCTTCCCGACCCCCAAAGAAAAGAAAAGAAATAAAACTATTTACACGGGATAGCTCCCAACAAGCAAAAGAAGAACGGGAAATATTTTTGGGTTTTCTTTTAATTACTACAGCAAAGAAATTAAACTACTACTAATTTTTTTGGTTTTTTCTCAAGGTTTATCAAACACACAAGAAGAAAGCAGGAAAAAGAAAATAAACTAGCATGGATATTACAGTGAAAGAGTATGAGCACCGACAGCTAGCAATGAGTGTGTGTGAGCATGAATGTAATGTCGGTGGGAAATACGTACTCCCCCAAGCTTAGGCTCTTGGCCTAAGTTGGTCTATTGCCAGGGATAGCCTGGCGGATACCCGTAGGTGAAGCTGGGGTCATACTGTGATGCAGCGGCTATCGCCGCCTGAGCTGTAGCGTGGCTTCGAGCAGCCTCCGCTCTCCTCTCGTACTCATCTGCCTCCTCTCTGGTAATAATATATCTTCCTTTTGTCTGAAAATGAAAGAAGGCAGGAGCAGGAAGAGCAATACGGACAACATGTCGTTTGTTAAAGATTAATCAATACTGGAGAGGTAGTTCAGTCCTCTCAACAAACTGGTGATAGACCATGGAGGGGGTAACTCCATATCACCCTCACGAATGTCTATCTCAAGAAAATTAGCTAAACGGGTTGCATAAATTCCTCCAAAGAAATCTCTGTTAAATCTATTATGATGCAACCTACGAGCTACAATGGCTCCCATATGATAAGTTTGGTCTCCTAACACAACATTTCTGAGAATGCTGAGATCAGGGGCACACATGTGACATGCTTCATCCTTAGCATTTATGCATCTACCTATGAAGAGAGCAAAATAATGTATAGCAGGAAAGTGAACGCTCCCTATAGTGGGTTGTGTTATATCTCTAGATTCCCCCACAGTTATTCTAGCAAGAAAGTCTCTATATTCAGATTCAGGGGGATCCCTGACACTACCCCAAGATGGAAGTTTGCAAGCAAAGGTGAAATCCTCTAAGTCCATGGTATAAGATTTGTCATAAAGGTCGAACATGACTGAAGGAGAATTACGCGAAGATGAAAACTCAAACCTCCTCACAAATGAACTTGTGAGATCATGATACTGGGGGCATTTTTCAGCTTCAAAGTCCTCAAGACCAGCGTTACTCAAATATGTGCTAAATTCCTCTTTGATTCCCGCTTGATTCATAAAATTTTCCGATGGCCACTCACAGGGCCTCACAGGAGTGTCTCTTGGTGGTTCCTCGTCAACATCACGTATTGCAAGTCTGGGACCTCGCTTCCTTGAAGAACCACCTTGGAACATCCTCCTAAACATATTGTTTCCTCTGAAAAATTCCTGAAATTTTTAGTAACTTCAAATAAAAGTGAACCAACTTCAATAAAATTGATAGCAACAACTCCCATAAGTGCCTAGGGCCTATATAAAGCATTGGAACTACTTGGAACCATATAAATTTGACATGCAAGCTCAAGAACATGGTCACCTATGCAGCACAAATTTGCAATGACTAAAGCACTAGAACAAAAACTAATTGGACCAATGGAGGTCACATACCAAGGAACAATCTCCCCAAGCAGCTTGCGAGAGGTGCTTTGAGCAAGGAGATCGAAAATCACAGCAACGGGGGCTGGAACTCGTGCTTGAGTTGGTTTTTCGTGTTTGTGTGAGGCAGAGCAAGAAGATGGGTGCAGGGATAAGTGGAGGAGGGCCACCATGGGCCCACGAGGCAGGGGGCACGCCCAGGGGGGTAGGGCGCGCCCTCCACCCTCGTGGCCAGGTGGCAGCTCCCCCCGTAATAATTTTTGCACAGTAAATCCTCAAATATTCCCGAAAAAATCATATTAAATTGGCATGGCATTCTGAGGACTTTTATTTTCGGGATATTTTTATATTGCACGGATAAGTCAGGAAACAGATAGAAAAATACTATTTTACTTTATTTCTACAAAATAACAGAAAATATAAAGAGGGTACAGAAGGTTGTGCTTCTAGTTCCATCCATCTCGTGATCATCAAAATGAACCCACTAACAAGGTTGATCAAGTCTTGTTAACAAACTCATTCCGAATAATCACAGAACCGAAGAAATTTCGAATAACACTAGGTTACCTCAACGGGGATATGAAAATCCCCAACAATAAGAATATCATACTTTTTCTTGACAGTAGGGAGAGGAAATTCAAAACCTCCAAATATAATCGATGGAATTTTTCCAATAGAGTTGATACTATAAACGTGAGGTTGTTTCCCCGGAAAGTGTACCGTATGCTCGTTACCATTAACATGAAAAGTGACATCGCCTTTGTTGCAATCAATAACAGCCCCTGCAGTATTAAGGAAAGGTCTTCCAAGAATAATAGACATACTATCATCCTCGGGAATATCAAGAATAACAAAGTCCGTTAAAATAGTAACATTTGCAAGCACAACAGGCACATCCTCACAAATACCGACAGGTATAGCAGTTGATTTATCTGCCATTTGCAAAGATATTTTAGTAGGTGTCAACTTATTCAAGTCAAGTCTACGATATAAAGAGAGAGGCATAACACTGACACCGGCTCCAAGATCACATAAAGCAGTTTTAACATAATTTCTCTTAATGGAGCATGGTATAGTAGGTACTCCTGGATCTCCATATTTCTTTGGTATTCCACCCTTAAAAGTATAATTACCAAGCATGGTGGAAATTTCAGCTTCAGGTATCTTTCTTTTATTAGTAATGATATCCTTCATATACTTAGCATAAGGATTTGTTTTGAGCACATCAGTTAATCGCATATGCAAAAAGATGGGTCTAACCATTTCAGCAAAGCGCTCAAAATCCTCATCATGCTTTTTCTTGGATGGGTCTAATCCCATGGTTCCCTTTCTTTACCATGTTTCCTAGCAATGAAGTCTCTTTTATCATAACGTTGATTCCTTGATTGTGGGTTATCAAGATCAACAGCAGGTTCAACTTCTACATCATTATCATTACTAGGTTGAGCATCAACATGAACATTGTTATTAACATTATCACTAGGCTCATGTTCATCACCTGATTGTGTTTCAGCATCAGAAATAGAGATATCATTTGGATTCTCAGGTGGTTCAGCAATAGGTTCACTAGAAGTTTGCAAAGTCCTATCATTTCTCTTTTTCTTCCTTTTAGAAGAACTAGGTACATCAATATTATTTCTCTGAGAATCTTGCTCGATTCTCTTAGGGTGGCCTTCAGGATACAAAGGTTCCTGAGTCATTCTACCAGTTCTAGTAGCCACTCTAACAGCATAATCATTTTTCTTACTATTCATTTCATCAAGCACTTCTTTCTGAGCTTTGAATACTTGTTCTACTTGAGTGGTAACCATAGAAGCATGTTTGCTAACAAGTTTAAGTTCACCTCTCATATCAGCCATATAATCACCCAAGCGTTTAATCATAAAAGTATTCTGTTTTAGTTGTCTACCCAAATAAGCATTAAAGTCATCTTGCTTAAACATAAAGTCATCAAACTCATCCAAGCACTGACTAGCAATTTTAGTAGGAGGGACTTCAGCTTTATCATATCTATAGAGAGAATTTACCTTTACTACCTGTGTCGGGATATCGGGAGGTTCTTTAGTAAATAAGTAATAGAGATCATATACTTCTTCAATAGGCGGTAAATTAAGACCGTGTATTTCTTCAATAGGAGGTAAATTCTTGACATCTTCAGCTTTAATACCTTTTTCTTTCATATATTTCTTTGCCTCTTGCATATCTTCGGGACTGAGAAATAGAACACCTCTCTTCTTCGGAGTTGGTTTAGGGATAGGCTCAGTAATTGGCTCTAGAGCTAGCTCAGGAGCTGGCTCAGGAGGTGCCCAATTATTTTCATTTGCCAACATATTGTTCAATAGAATTTTAGCTTCAACCGGTGTTCTTTCCCTGAAAAGAGAACCAGCACAACTATCCAGGTAATCTCTGGAAGCATCAGTTAGTCCATTATAAAAGATATCAAATATTTCAGGTTTCTTAAGAGGATGATCAGGCAAAGCATTAAGTAACTTGAGAAGGCTCCCCCAAGCTTATGGGAGACTCTCTTCTTCAATTTGCACAAAGTTGTATATTTCCGTCAAGGCAGCTTGTTTCTTATGAGCAGGGAAATATTTAGCAGAGAAGTAATAAATCATATCCTGGGGACTTTGCACACAACCAGAAGTAATTAAACCATATCTTAGCATCACCGTTTAATGAGAACGAAAATATTTTGAGCAAATAAAGGTAGCGCGATCTCTCATTATTAGTAAACAGGGCAACTATATCATTTAACTTAGTAAGATGTGCCACAACAGTTTCAGATTCATAGCCATAGAAAGGATCAGATTCAACCAAAGTAATTATATCTGGATCAACAGAAAAATCATAATAATCCTTATCGGGAACACAAATAGGTGAAGTAGGAAAAGCAGGGTCGGGTCTCATTCTATCTCTAAAAGATTCTTTACTCCATTTAACTAGCAACCTCTTAAGCTCATATCTATCCTAGCAAGCAAAAATAGCTGCAGAAGATTCTGCATCAAAAAGACAACCCTCGGGAATAGAAGGCATATTTTCATCATCACTATCATCATCGTATTCAGGTTCAATAATTTCTCCAGACCTAGCAATTTGCTCATCAAGAAATTCACCAAGGGGCACAGTAGTATCAAGCATAGAAGTAGTTTCATCATAAGTATCATGCATAGCAGAAGTGGCATCATCAATAACATGCGACATATCAGAATTCATAGCAGTAGCAGGTTTAGGTGTCACAAGCTTACTTATAACAGAAGGAGAATCTAGTGCAAGGCTAGATGGCAGTTCTTTACCTCCCCTCGTAGTTGAGTGCAAAATAGTAGTTCGATCGTCTTTCAAGTTCTTCATAGTGTCCAGCAGAAATAAATCCCAAGTGACTCAAAGAATAGAGCTATGCTCCCCGGCAACGGCGCTAGAAAAAGGTCTTGATAACCCACAAGTATAGGGGATTGCAACAGTTTTCGAGGGTAGAGTATTCAACCAAAATTTATTGATTCGACACAAGGGGAGCCAAAGAATATTCTCAAGTATTAGCAGCTGAGTTGTCAATTCAACCACACCTGGAAACTTAGTATCTGCAGCAAAGTGTTTAGTAGCAAAGTAATATGATAGTGGTGGTAACGGTAATAAAAGTAAAGACAAACAAAAGTAATGTTTTTGGTATTTTGTAGTGACTGTAATAAAGAGTAATGGAAAAGTAAATAAGCGAGAACCAGATATGGAAAGCTCAGAGGCACCGGATTAGCGATGGATAATTATGCCGGATGCGGTTCGTCATGTAACATCATAACATAGGGTGACATGTAACTAGCTCCAGTTCATCAATGTAATGTAGGCATGTATTCAGATAGTCATACGTGCTTATGGAAAAGAACTTGCATGACATATTTTGTCCTACCCTCCCGTGGCAGCGGGGTCCTATTGGAAACTAAGGGATATTAAGGCCTCCTTTTAATAGAGAACCGGAACAAAGCATTAGCACATAGTGAATACATGAACTCCTCAAACTATGGTCATCACCGGGAGTGGTCCCGATTATTGTCACTTCGGGGTTGCCGGATCATAACAGATAGTAGGTGACTACAGACTTGCAAGATAGGATCAAGAACACACATATATTCATGAAAACATAATAGGTTCAGATCTAAAATCATGGCACTCGGGCCCTAATGACAAGCATTAAGCATAGCAAAGTCATAGCAACATCAATCTCATAACATAATGGATACTAGGGATCAAACCCTAACAAAACTAACTCGATTACATGATAAATCTCATCCAACCCATCACCGTCCAAAAAGCCTACGATGGAATTACTCACGCACGGCGGTGAGCATCATGAAATTGGTGATGGAGGATGGTTGATGATGACGACGGCGACGAATCCCCTCTCCGAGCCCCTAACAGACTCGAGATCAGCCCTCCCGAGAGATTAGGGCTTGGCGGCGGCTCCGTATCGTAAAACGCGATGATTTCTTCTCTCTGATTTTTTTCTCCCCAAAGCCAATATATGGAGTTGGAGTTGGCGTCGGAGGGCCACCAGGGGGCCCACGAGGTAGGGGAGCGCGCCCAGGGGCGTGCCCCCACCTCGTGGATGTGGTGTGGGCCCCGGTCTTCATCTTTTCTGCGGATTTTTATTGTTTTTCTAAGGTGTTCCATGGAGTTTCAGTCATTCGAGAACTTTTATTTTCTGCAGATAAAACAACACCATGGCAATTCTCTGAAAACAAAGGTCGATCCGGTTAGTTCCATTCAAATCATACAAGTTAGAGTCCAAAACAAGGGCAAAAGTGTTTGGAAAAGTAGATACGACGGAGACGTATCAATGACTTCTTCTCTCTTTTTGGATCTCAATACAATGTTCTCCCCCTCTCTTGTGGAGATCTATTCGATGTAAACTCTTTTTGTGGTGTGTTTGTCGAGATCCGATGAATTGTGGGTTTATGATCAAGTTTATCTATGAATAATATTTGAATCTTCTCTGAATTCTTTTATGTATGATTGAGTTATCTTTGCAAGTCTCTTCAAATTATTAGTTTGGTTTGGCCTACTAGATTGATCTTTCTTGCCATGGGAGAAGTGCTTAGCTTTGGGTTCAATCTTGCGGTGTCCTTAACCAGTGACAGAAAGGGTTGCAAGGCACGTATTTTATTGTTGCCATCGAGGATAACAAGATGGGGTTTATATCATATTGCATGAGTTTATCCCTCTACATCATGTCATCTTGCTTAATGCGTTACTCTGTTCTTATGAACTTAATACTCTAGATGCAGGAAGGAGTCGGTCGATGTGTGGAGTAATAGTAGTAGATGCAGGCAGGAGTTGGTCTACTTGTTATGTACGTGATGCCTATATACATGATCATGCCTAGATAATCTCATAACTATGCGCTTTTCTATCAATTGCTCGACAAGAATTTGTTCACCCACCGTAATACTTATGCTATCTTGAGAGAAGCCACTAGTGAAACCTATGGCCCCGGGTCTATCTCTTATCATATTTGCTTTCAATCTACTTTTATTTGCATCTTTACTTTTTGCATCTATATTATAAAATACCAAAAATATATTTATCTTATCATACTATCTTTATTAGATCTCACTTTACAAGTGGTCGTGAAGGATTGACAACCCCTTTATTGCGTTGGTTGCGAGTTCTCGCTTTGTTTGTGTAGGTGCGTGGGACTTTTGAGGAGCCTCCTCTGGATTGATACCTTGGTTCTCAAAACTGAGGGAAATACTTACGCTACACTTGCTGCATCACCCTCTCCTCTTCGAGGAAAACCAATGCAAGCTAAAGATGTAGCAGTCGTTCACTCAGCTATGTCGTTGGATTTGATGGAGTCACTTTATCTTCCAAGCCTTCCGCTGGTATCTTATTTAGATGGCCTTAAGCTATATTATTGTAATAAGTTCTCTTTTGAGACATTCGATGTAATAAGTGTGTGATTGAAACTCTGTTATAAATCCTCGAGTACTGTGCATGTCAGCATTAACGATCCAGGGATGACACTGATGCACAGAGACTAGACTGTCTGAGGTCTGGTCGCTACATAAACTAATTACACAATTGCACGTAGGAGAGGGATGGAAGAGTTGTTCTCCGCGAACTTCTATTGACCTAGAATGGTTATTTGCCTTTGACAAAGGATGTGAACCACAATGACTTGATAGCCACGACAGTGTGGTATGTGTGGTGGGAGCAATAGTGCATCACTCATGGAGAAAGCATCGTTGAACCCACACGATCACCACATGCCATCTCTACTCTAGCGAAGAATTTCCTTTTTAAGGGCAAGGAAGAATGGGAGCCACCGGGTACTAATACATGGATGGGAAAAACAAAAGAAGGCTCCATAAAATTGAACGTGGATGTAGCTTTTGATCCTGACAAAGGCTCGGGAGGCACTAGTGCAATTTTCCGCGACCCGGGTGGCTACATCCTAGCAGCGGCCAACAACGATATTCCTTTCGTCGAGCACCAACAACGGTGGAAGCGAGAGCTCTCAGACACGGTCTCATTTTGGCAAATAGCATGGGTTGCAACAACTTGATAATTGAAGCGGGCTGCATGGAGGTGATAGAAGTGATGAAGAATGGGGCCAATTCTCTAGGACATGTTGTGGCTATCTATGAGGAGTGTGTCTTTTTATTTTTGATATCTTAATTCATTCAGTTTTCAGTATTGCCCTAGGGAGACCAATGTGGCGGTAGATGTTCTAGGTAGTAAATTAGAGGACTCTCACACCTTGGTGTGTCAAGCGGAGCCTCTAGACTTTTTGGTGGATGTACTAGCAAATGATGTAACACTATTTTCAAATGAAATACAATCCTCCATGATGGCATTCCCTCAAAAATAAAACTTACACACTTGTTGTGCAACTCAAACGGGCCTTTGAGATTTCACAATTTCAATTGGGTTGAGGTACAAGATTTAGTGAGTCGAGGCCCATAAAATATAACAATCCCCCGTCAGATCTCACAGACTCATTGGATTACATTTGTTTTAGTTGTATTATATGATATACCTACAATCCAATGGAGTCCAATTTAGGTTGATTACAATCCAGTGGACACCAATTAAGGATGAGCTCCACGTAGACAAACGACTACACTTATCCACAACTGAATGGACTATTGATACCCTCTAGACGTATCTATAATTGTTTTTCTACTCCTGGCATAGTTTTTATTATTAGTCTGGACCAATCTATTAATTTAGTGTTAATTGTTGTTTTCTGCTTTATTTTGGACTTCTCAAGAAAATCAATTTTCCGGGGATAAAAATGGGGGGAAATTACAAATAAATGTTTCAGTTCCAAAAGGATCTAGAGAGCACCAGCGCTACCAGAGGGGTCACCCCATTCCGCCCACACCACATGGGCAAAAGGGCCATGTGTACTAGTCTGGCCCACGGGCCTCCCTCCATAGCCTCTCGATGTCCACGTCTTCTATATTCTCTCAAAAATACCTAATTTCGTGCCAGAGGACCGCCGCCACACCTCTCTATTCTATCGCAGTCCAATCTAGAGGTATTTTCCAATACTCCGCAGGAGGAGGAACTCATCATGGTGGCCATCTACATCAACCTTGTTGCCACCATGTTCGTTTGTGAGTAGTTTTCTTTGGACTATGGGTCCTTAGCAGTAGCTACATGGCAATCTCCCCCATGTTCTTCAATACAATGATCACTTGAGCTACCCTACATAATTGTGATCCATCTTATGTAATCTTTATGGTGTGTTTGTTGCGCTGTGATGAACTGTCTTATGATCTGATTTATCTATGTTTTATTCATGGATTCATATGAGTTCTTTCTTGCATGATTTATAGACATATATGTGCTCTAATCTACTAGTCTTGAACTGGCCATTTTAGATGAACGATCTCTAAGAGGGAGTTGTGTATGTTAGTTGGGTTCTTGCAAGTAATTCTGACTAACAGAAATTGAAAAAAAAAGACTTATATTGTGTTGTTGCTACTAAGGATAAAAAGATATTGTGTAGTTGCCTGTCAAACAAAGGGTGAAGACAATATACTATATACATCATGACATCATAATTAATCCAA
Organism: Aegilops speltoides; assembly: GCA_021437245.1. NCBI lineage: Eukaryota > Viridiplantae > Streptophyta > Magnoliopsida > Poales > Poaceae > Aegilops > Aegilops speltoides. The sequence continues at coordinate 402,830,547 of CM038145.1, forward strand.
TACTCTGTTTTATTAAATACTTTGATATGCATGTTGGATAGCGGTCTTGGGGTGCAGTATTAGCTATCGATATTGTTGGACTAACGGTCCATAGATTCTAGACGCGACGCCTATATGAAATTATGCCATGTATGATCATAATCATAAAAACTATAATTTAATTGATACACAACTATAATTTGTTCACATGGCTGTTATCTTTTATGGGAAGATGCCACTAGTGCAATTACAGATCTCGATCCATTCACCCCTATAGATTTCAAACTCGATCAATGTTCTTGTTGTTCTGTTTACAATTTGAATTTGAATTTCTTTTATTCCAATTACCACTTCCAAACACAAGTTGCATTAATCTTTGTAACTAGCAAGGCTATTAAGACTGACGATCTCACTAGTTTTGCTAGGGGCCGAGGCAAAGTTTTGTATCTGTGTGGAGGTGTTGATCATTAGTCATGGTACAAATACTCCTACAGGTTTGATAAACTTTAAGGTCATTCGCTTCAGGGAATTGCTACTTTCTACAAACCACTTCACTTGGGTGATGGCAAGTTCCTAGATTAGAGGAAACCACTATGCCTTGAATTGTCAGCCTAGTGCAAACAAGTTTCACTAAATGTCATTACTAGTACACGGCTTCCAAGGCTACCATGGGTGGAGCATATATGTTGTACTCCTGGTCTTTTATGGGCTTACTAGAGATTACTTGATCTCATAGACTGGGACCGGCATCCTAGATCATATAGGTGTGTTCTTTAAAGATTTACCTATAGGATGGCGTCATTGCTTTCATAAGCAAACAAAACACATTAAGAATTAATCAGCGTGCCTTACGGTATCAGCGAAAGAGGTGCATCTTCATTAGAGTGAGGTTATTAAATGTTCTCTCCAGCTGCAAACACTACAAAAAGACACATCCGTGACATTTTGGCCCGAATGGATTTTTTTCTGTCATGTTTATGACACTTCTATGACGATAATTGTGACAAAAACTGGTATCATCATAGATGTGGTTGGCTCCAACTTCTATGACAAAAAATCATGACACAAAATGGGATTTTCCTCCTGGGCGGGCCGGAGACGGACCTGCATGACATTCTTTGGGCCGTCCATGATGGAAAAAATTATGGTAGAAGCGAGGGTGAGGAAAATTCCGGGGAGTTCCTGGATACGGTGCGTGGTCAGGGCGGAGCGATGCAGGGAGGTTTGCGCATTTCTCTCGTATACGTACGTGCATGTGAGCGAGGCATTGGAACCCGAGCGAGGTGTTGACTTACTGAACCTGAGTGATTGCACTAGCTACGTTACTGAACCCGACCGATCGATCCCTTGGCTGTTAACTGAACCCGAGCGATTCCTTCGCTACTTCTGCTAACTGAACCCAATTGATTGATCGATTGATCACTGCTGCTGGTGCTTACTGAAGCCGATCGAACCTGCTGCCTCTTGATGAAGAGTGACCACGGGGGGTTGGTTGAACGAGTCGAGATGTGGTGAGTATAGCCAGATGGCTAGGGTTGGATGAATAGTTCCCAGTGGGGGTTGGATGAACAGGACCCCGTGGTAGTAGGTCGCTGCCGCTGGATGAACAGGACCCCGAGAGGAGGCCGCCACGCCTGAGCCGGTTTGGGGTGGATGAACAGGACCCCATGGAGGGTTGCTTGAATAGAAGTCGGTGGAGGCTGGATGAACAGCTTCCCGTGGATGAACAGTAGCTGGTGGAGACAGGATGAAGACGCGGTGGATGAATAGTGTAGGTGGAGGTTGGAGGAAGTCAAAGGTGGGTGAACAGTAGCCCGTGGAGTCCCGTTTTGCGGTACGCCACATCCCTCCCGATGAACAGGACCCCCCGAATTCAGATCTGGCATCCCCATGCAGCTCACCTCCTGGAAAGAGAAGGGCTTGCTATGGGGTAGTTCTAAGAGCCGACTGACTCGATCCCTGCCTCCGCACCACAGTGAACAAGAAGCTTAAGCTCGTCAACGTGATCCGTGTCATGCTCGTCTCACGGATTCTCCCCGCCAAAGAACGGGCCTTCAATTTGTGGGAGTTTGATCCGCACAAAGACCGACCTTGAGAGGGCTCTTTGACACGACATACGAAGCTTCCTGGAGGGTGTTGTTCAAGGGCGCCGAAGCTCCCGCATCCGCAACCGAAGATCACGGATTCAAGACGCAGCCTTGATGGCGCAGGTAAGCTATGTTATCCTTTATAGGACACTCATTTTATTTTTTCATAGTTTGACTCTATGTGGGATCTAAACTCCCAATACCTTTAACAGATCGCGTAAGACGTCCCGACATGTTAATCGTCCAGCTCCCTTCCAAAGACCCCAGCGGACGCCTGCTTGATAGGGCTGCTAGTCTCGCACTTTACGTAGGCCGAGAAGAAGGCCAGAAGAAGGCCACGGAACCCGAAGGAGTTCCCGTGCCGTGATATCGGACTCATCGTCCGATGACTCGAGGCGACTCCTCCCACGAAGACAAGGAGGAGAAGAAGAGGCCTCTCCCGGTGGGGGAGAGAAGAAGAGGAAGGCCTCCCCAACGAGGGAGGCCGAAGGGTCCAAGAAGGGAAGGACCCTTCCCCCGGACTGCTCCGCCAATGTTGGCAACGGCAACAAGGAGTGGCCCTCAAGGGCCAAGCCCCTGGCGAGATCGTAAGTATTCGGACTCCTAGATAATTTATAATTTTTCTTTTTGCCACACGGCATCTTTCTAATGCCGCATACAACCTGTAGTCCGCCAAGGATTTATCTTCCCGCTTGCCGAAGCGGGTCCTTGGGCACGCCGGATATGGATTCTCTTCCGACCGCCTCAACCCCCGTGACGCCGACGACGCCGAGGTGGGATCCCGAGAAGGACCCGCCAGAGGAGGAGGTCCCGAGGTGCCGCAAGGCAACCTCCCGGACTCTGACGGACTCCGCACCGAACTGCGCAGTGCCCGAGTCCGCGAGCGCCCCTTCGTAAGAAGGGCAAGACTATGACACCGGGCGGCCTCTGCCCAACCGAGGCGCCGGATAACTTGCCGGAGGCGCCAACGGCGCTCCATCGAAGAAGAACACCGCACCGCCATGAGTGCGGTGATTCAAGGTTCACCGCCAAGAGCGGGCCGACTGAAGCTTCGCAGCAGCCTTCTAACAAGCTTTGAGGTAAGAATTTTAAGATATGTAATATAATACCGCATAGACAGTAGCCCCTGATGCTCGGTTCGATGTTTGAAAAGAAAAGCCGGACTGAGGATCTAAAAAGATGTACGCAGGAGTTCTAAAAAATATGTCAATATGGGATTGCAGGTCGCGCTGCTGACCTCTGCCGCACTGACTGCGGAGGTCAATGCTTTGAAGCAGAGCCTCGAGCGGTCCGAGAGCAAGCTCGGCCGTGCCAAGAAGCAGCTCGAGGACAGAGAAGGTGAGTAACACCGTATTAAATTTGTACCTTACAGAAAGGGATTTGGTTGCAAGAGAAATAACAAGGATAACGTGGGTACTCCAGGGGCCACGAACGAGGTGGCGACCCTTAAGGAGGCGGTGTCCGCGGCCAAACGCAATGCGGCCGCGGAGTGAGCCGAGCGAGAGAAGCAGGAGGCGCGGGTGGCGGAGGTGCAGCAAGAGCTCCAGGCTCTCATGGAAAAAAAATGAGAGTTTGGAGCGCGACTCAAAGACTTGAGAGTCCGAGCTTGCATCGGCTCTTGAGAGTGCCAAAGCCGCTAAGGTCGAAGCCCACAAGGCCCTCTAGGAAATCGAGGCGGTGAAGAAGATAGCGGTGGGTAAGGCATTTTTCATGCAAAGCAAGCATGTGAATGTGAATTACCTATTACTTACCCGAATTCGGAGCTCTCCAAGAGTGTTCGCAGATCTGCCCCGCAGCGTGTCCGATGCTGCCACTTTCTATAGGGCCGAGGAGGGGAGCTCAACGAAGAAGGTCTTCTGGTCTCAGTATGCTGACGCCGGACATCCGGTGCCCCTTAGCGACCAGGTGAAGCAGCTGGTCGAGGTCCACTAGGTAGCCGAACAGGCCATGAAGGGCCTCATAGTTCGGCTGTGGCCCAAGGAGGCCATGCCTGGGAGCTACTTCGGCCTGGTGCGGCGGCTGGTGACCGCGTGTCCCTGGGTTGAAGTCGTCAAGCACTCCGCCTGCATTGAAGGTGCCCGTCGGGCCCTTGCCCATGCAAAGGTGCACTGGGCAGGATGGACGCTGAGAATCTTGTGACGGACGCGCCACCGACGGGCAAGGAGTATCGCACGCCCAAAATGTATTATAAGAGTGTCCTGAAGGGTGCCCGCATGATTGCGGGTGAGTGCTCCAAAGATGTAATATTTGAGTAGGCTCGCAATTTTATCTTGTGCGCTAAAAACTTTGTTCATATGCACTAAGCAGCGCTTGTTAATTTAAAATATTACCTTCTGTGCGGCCGTTTATCAAATCTGAGAGATGGCAAGTCGTCGGCTTCAGCTCCCATGCCACAAATGCTGGGGTGTTCGGGATAAACTTGAGTGCTCTTGTTCCCATTTTTGGGTCCATCTAGGGAGGCGTTTAACACAACGAACGAGGCAACTGGACTTATAATGCTTGAACACTCTCACTTAGCCATAGAATTCTATAATTTTAAATTTCGGCGAAGCCCCTAGTGTTCGGAAGACCGAGTTCGGGGCGCTATCCACGCCTGGGCTAGACAAAGCCGGTTCCTCGCTCTAAACGGCATAAGTCTTTAGGGACTCGAAAAAACCTCTCGAACAGCGACCAGCTCTCGCCTTATCATGACTGTCAGTTTTAGCTTTCTCCACTGAGGCGCTCGCCCAGCTCAACCGGGGCGCAATCGCAGTGGTTCTCCCAGTGCTACCTTAGCCGATACAATGGAACGTAAGGTACAAAACATGGGAGCCGGGCAAACCCAACTATTGACCCAAGACATGATTCGGAGCCGATGCATATAACGCTATAAGTTCGGGGTGCCGCACTTGTGAAAGTGTTCGGACTTATCACACCATAATGTGGGTGAGGGAGTCCTAGACTAGGGGGTGTCCGGACAGCCGGACTATCATCGTCCGCCGGACTCCAAGACTATGAAGATACAAGATTGAAGACTCCGTCCCGTGTCCGGATGGGACTTTCCTTGGCGTGGAAGGCAAGCTTGGCAATACAGATATGTAGATCTCCTACCATTGTAACCGACTCTGTGTAACCATAGCCCTCCCCAATGTCTATATAAACCGGAGGGTTTTAGTCCGTAGGACAACAACCATTACAACAATCATACCATAGGCTAGCTTCTAGGGTTTAGCCTCCTTGATCTCGTGGTAGATCCACTCTTGTACTACCCATATCATCTATATCAATCAAGCAGGAGTAGGGTTTTACCTCCATCGAGAGGGCCCAACCTGGGTAAAAACATCGTGTCCCTTGTCTCCTGTTACCATCCGCCTAGACGCACGCCGGGACCCCCGCCGAGATCCGCCGGTTTTGACACCGACATTGGTGCTTTCATTGAGAGTTCCTCGTGTCGCCACCGATAGGCTTGATGGCTTCTTCAAACAACAACGCCGTCGTGGTGAGACTTTTCTCCCGGACAGATCTTCAGATTCGGCGGCCGCGATCATGGGCCAATTCACTTGGCCATCCGAGCAGATCGAAGCTACCGCCATCGTCGATCCGAAGCCAAAACTTCACGGCGGATATCCGCGAAGACTTGATCTTCGGTGGATCCAAGCCGCAGCCGAAAGCGTGCCGACCGTCACGATGGGTACGATCTAGCTCGCCACGGACAAGACCTTGGAGGTCAAGACACGAATTCGCTCCGACCCATAGTTCGGAGCCGATCGCGCAAATCGAGGACGGGTGGCTGGACACCGCCTCGGGGGCTGCAACTTCTACGGCGATAGAGCTGAACGCTGACCTCGTCCCTTATAAAGCTCGTGACTCCGAGGTGCTGAACTCCCTGCCAGACTCCGAACCTCCTGTGCCCCTGCCAATCGAATCTGATTGGGCGCCGATCATGGAGTTCACCGCTGCGGACATCTTTCAGCACTCACCCTTTGGCGACATCCTGAAATTGCTAGAGCATCTCTCGCTATCCGGAGAGCCCTGGCCGGACTACGGCCAGGAAGGTTGGGATGCGGACGACGAAGAAATTCAAAGCCCACCCACCACCCGCTTTGTAGCCACTGTTGACGATCTAACCGACATGCTAGACTACGACTCCGAAGACATCGACGGTATGGACGACGATGCCGGAGACAATCAAGAACCAGCGCTCACCGAACACTGGAAGGCCACCCCAACCCATGACGTATATATGGTGGACACCCCCAAAGGAAGCGATAACGAGGAACAACGGGGCGTGGCAAAGGATAATCCCGCCGACAAACAGCAAAAACGGCGATGTAGACGCCGCCCTAAGTCCCGCCTCGACAAAAACAGCACTCCTAATGAGCCAGCAATAGAGCAGGGCAAACCAGTGGACGACGAACATGCAATCAAGCAACCATCCGAACAGGACGAATAGGATAATCAATCCATGCCCGGCGAAACCAACAGTCCAGACAACCTCACGCCGGACACACCACCAGAGCATAAGAACATTCACAAAAGACTCGTCGCCACTGCAAGAAGTCTGAAGAAGGAAAAATGGAAGCTCAAAACAGCGGAAGACATACTCAGACTGAGGTGGAGCAAAGTACTCAAGGCCGCGGACAAATACGGCAATGGCCACCAAACAAAGAGCTACCCGAAGCGCAAGCTGCTGCCAGAATTTGACTAGGAAGCCATAGAGCCCCCACAGTCAAAAAACAAAGAGGCCGCCTGGCCGGATAGACGGCCAGATTACAGGCCAAAAACAACAAGTGGCGCCACACACAAGCCGACTCATGATCCGGGGAAAACAGATGGCCCAGCCAGGTCCATTTACGGGCCAAAAAAGAGGGCTCCAGGAAGCAACACAACATGCCAAGTGTTCGAAGACAGCGGCACCCCCAAATACAGGAGCGCCGCACACCCACTATGTTTCACCGATGAGGTGCTGAATCATGAATTTCCAGCAGGGTTCAAACCCATAAACATAGAGGCATACGACGGAACAACAGACCCTGGAGTCTGGATAGAGGATTACATACTACACATACACATGGCTAGAGGAGATGATCTCCATGCCATAAAATATCTACCCCTCAAGCTCAAAGGGCCAGCTCGGCATTGGCTCAAAAGCCTCCCGGTAAACACTGTTGGAAGTTCGGAAGAGCTTGAGGACGCGTTTAGAGCAAATTTTCAAGGGACTTATGTCCGCCCTCCGGATGTAGACGATCTAAGTCATATAACTCAACAGCCCGGAGAGTCAGCGCGCAAATTCTGGAACAGGTTCCCTACCAAAAAGAACCAAATAGTCGACTGTCCGGACGTGGAAGCCTTAGCAGCTTTTAAACACAGGGTCCAAGACGAATGGCTCGCCAGACACCTCGGCCAAGAGAAGCCGAGGACAATGGCCGCGTTAACAAGCCTCATGACCTGCTTTTGTGCGGGGGAAGACTGCTGGCAAGCAAGATGCAGCACCAGCGACCCGAGTACATCCGAGATCAGAGATGGAAACGGAAAATCACGGCACAGAAAGGATCAGCGCCGGAATAAAGAAAAAAGCCCAAAGAATACGGCGGTCAACGCCGGATTCAAAAGCTCGCGGCCAAACAATAAAACACTGCCTCTTAAGGACAACAAGGATGAGCTATCCAACTTAAACAAAATTTTGGATCGGATATGTCAAATCCACAAGATTCCGGAAGGCTCGCGAACCACACCCACCGAGATTGTTGTTTTTAAACAGTCCGCCAACTCAACGCCGAACACAAGGCCTCGATCGCCAAGTGAGGACGATGACTAACCCCACCAAGAGAGCACCGAAAACAAAAGACTTTCCCACAAGAAGTCAAAGCAAAGAACTCACTTCATGTGATAGTACGGAAAAATAATGCGGCACCCGCTAAGACAGGTGTCGCACGGTCCACCCCAGCGGAACCTTGAGATTGGATGTCAAAACCAATCACTTTTGACCACCTGGATTATTCCAGAAGTGTTCGAAATGCAGGATGGACTGCTCTGATATTGGACACTATAATTGACGGACTACAATTTACACAAGTCCTGATGGACGGTGGCAGCGAGTTAAACCTGCTATATCCGAACACAATCCGCAAATTGGGGATAGACCTTACTAAAATTCGACATAGCCGCACTTCCTTTAAAGGAGTGACGCCAGGCCCTTACGCCAAGTGCACAGGCTCCTTATTACTAGAAGTTGTGTTCGGGTCACCGGACAACTTCCGACGCGAAAAGCTAATCTTTCATGTCGCCCCATTCAAAAGTGGCTATCAAGCACTATTGGGATGTGAAGCTTTTGTCCGCTTTAACGCAATACCACATTACGCGTCTCTTACACTTAAAATGCCCAGTCCACGTGGCATCATTTCATTAAAAGGGTCATTCAAAGACCCCGGACACGGCTAGACGAGTCCGGAATAAATAAGCTAGGGGCTCCCTAGCCGCACACCCCTTCACAAGGGGCTGTGCATATAAGCAATTATGAGCTACTATAGGCTCAGCTTTATTAATTTATCAATATTTCATTTTTTATGCACTTTTCGCACGATTTCTTTTCAAACTAAGTTCCTCTCTTTTTACAGATGAACAACGTGCACACCCGTCCAGGATACGGCACAACGGAGACACAAAGCAGACGTGTAGTAGGGACCCGCTGCAAGGATTCTTTATAGATTAAGACCTCGCAGAAACCTTTTTTTACTCGCCTCTTGTTGCTATAATCCCCGGTTTTTCATGATAACAAGAGAGGAGATCGACGTTTTGGCATCGGCGCGTCGAGGACCTCGCCTGCACTCGGACACTAGGGGCTTAGGGCATTGTTCCGCCATTATTATAAAGACCGAACACCTTAGGGAGTGTTCGCGTCTCGAGATTAGGCCTTATATGCATCAACTCCAATCATGTCTTTGTTCAATTGTTGGGTTTGCCCGCCCTGTGTTTTGCTGCCTTACGCCCGCATCATCGGCTAACGCGCACCGGAGAACTACAGCGATTGTGCCCTAGTTCGGCCGGGCGAGCACCTCAAGAGAGAGAGCCGAAAACGACCGTCATGACACAAAGAAGAGACCGGTCAACCACTCGATCGACCACGTGAATGTTTAGAATTCTCCGCTTTGATGAAGGACTGCTTCGGTCAGTACATACGCGCCCAATTCGATAGCGCGTGCCCCGTGGGCTATATCGTAGCCCCACCCTCGAACTCCCATGGCTAAGTGAAAGTGATAAAGCATTATAGTCCGGTTGCCTCGCTTGTTATGCTACCACCTCCTTCACAGACCGAGATGTCGGATTAAGTGTGAAAATGCGCTATTTTTATAACACCCCGCACCTTGTGCGTGGGGGCTGAAGCCGACGATCGCCATCTTTCAGGTTATACACACGATACATAAACGGCCGCATAGGAAATATTTCAATACTTGAACGCACAAGTATAAAAAGCGCTTACATCATAAACATTGTTTTATTAAAATAAAACGCTCATTTGAACGTGACATTTTTGAGCATCGCGACTCTATTACACGAGCACCACACGTAACTTCCCCAAAATAGTGCTCGGCGGGTAACCGCTCTCGTCTCAACTCTCGTCGCAACAGCGTGGCATCCATCTCTGCCCAATGTGTCTTCACGGGCGAAAGTGCCATCCATGCACCTCTATGCAGGCCGACCGCTTCATTGCCTTGATATGCGGCACCGCCCAAGAAATTGCTGCAATAAGCCAAAATAGTTTTTCGGCTTAGCCTATCCGCCGCATATGAGTCACGATATACGCCATGGCAAGCCCGAACAACCTATTCAGCTCAGCCCACTCGGCCAACCGGTCGGTCAACGAAAGTGAACGCTCCGGACTATGGAATTGAGACCAAAACAGCTCTTCCGTCTTGTGATCCTTCCGCTCCGAGTGCACTGGCAAGGCATCCGCCGCACTCGCCGCTAAGTCCATATAAGGATCCTCCGCACCCCACGGTGGCCAAGTTGAGCATACTTTGATCCAGAACCTTGGCGCAGCGAAAGGGCTTGCCACCACAATGTCTCCGGCTTGGCGCAGCTCCTCCTTTATAGCCCGTGATTGCGAATCGGCATCCTTGGCTTCGGGCGGTGGCCTTCCCAGTGTCTTCTCGCTCCGCTTAGGCGCCTTTTCAAGAACCTCATTGCGGTCGGTAGCTTCTTTTATCTTCACAGCCATTTCGCCATCTCTTCCTCGCTTCGCAATGTGCAGCCCTTTCGCTTCTAGCTCTTCGTCGCCCTCGAGGTCGCCAGACACTCCTTCGGGCTTGCTCCTTGGCTTGAGTGTTCGCCCAAGGTTTCCATAGCAGCGGCACCATCTGCATTTCACACACATGTTGTAAGGCGTGGGCTTCGGCTCCCTTACTAACTGACCGCAAAGAAACACTTACCTTGCAACTCCATTAGTCCGGCTAGCCCCCGGACGATCCGCCACCTGCATAGGAACGGCGAAAATTGAAACCTGCGATTTTGATCCTCGGCACGCTGTCGCTTTCAACAACCTACCGAGTCTCAGGGGCTACCATCTATACAGGGTGCACTTTATGTGTAAAACTGTCAAAAGGTGTGTCATTTTTACGTACCTCAAACCCCGCCAGCAAACTCCTGACGGCATTATGCAATCCGTTTTCGGCGGACGAAATTCTTCCAATCACCTGTAACACCCCGGATGTATCTTTCCACATTTGTAACTCCAACTGTTGCCTTTTTCGGATATGTGCTATGATATTCCCTCCGTGGTTGGGTTTTGTTTTCGTTTTGCATTGTGTCCATGTCATGCATCTCACATCATGTCTTCATGTGCATCTCATTTTGCATACGTGTTCGTCTCATGATTCCGAGCATTTTCCCCGTTGTCCGTTTTGCAATCCGGCACTCCCACATACACCGGCGCACCCCTCTTGTTCTTTTTTCGTATGCGGGTGTTGAACATTCTCGAATGGATCGAGCCTTGCCAAGTGGCCCTGGTATAGCACCGTAGACCACCTGTCAAGTTTCGGGTCATTTGGAGCTCGCTTGGTACTCCAACGGTTAACCGCACTCTCGCAAAGGCCTCTTTTAAGTTGCAGCCCAACATCCCTCCAAAACAGCCCAATAACCCATCTAACTCCCTTCCATGCTCTCGGTCGCTCGATCACGATCGTGGGGCGAAAACCGCACCCCATTTGGACTCTCCTAGCTCCCCTATGCCTATACATACACCCTCCCCAAATCCCTTTGAAACCCTAAAATCCCAGATCCGCCACACGGACACGTCCATGTCGCGCCGGACACGTCATGCCTGCCAGCGGCCAGTCCGCCTCGCCACGTGGCACTCCGCCGCCGCCACTGCTGCTGCCACAGAGCCTGCCACGCCTGCCATCACACACCCATGCCGCTCCGCCATACACAGGTTCTCCCGGCCACCTCGCCGCTCGCCGCCTCCGCCTGCCTCCCGCTCGCTCCCTCACCGGACCACATGCTGAGCTGCACACCGCCCGCCGCCTGGCAGCACAACATTGCCGCCGCCGCCGCCGCCTCACCGTGCACAGGTTACAGCCTGCCGCCACCCGCCGCCGTGCGCGGCGCCGCCTGCCCGCCCGGCCTCTCCTCCGCCCCGGTCCCTCCTCCAGCGACCCCGAGCAGCGCTCCGGCGAGATCCGAACTACAGGAAACTGCCTAGGTTGACTTTTCCCTGACCCCAATTTTCCACTAAGTCATTATTCTGCAATAATTTTCGTGCATTTTCATCGCATCACATCTCCGCATCCGTGGCCCCGTTTTGGGCGTATAATATGTCAAATTGTTCGCTTCGAAGAGTACATCATTTCATCCCATTGCACCATTTGCATTTGAGCTCATCTTGATGCCCGAAATGTTATTGGAAGAGGGCTTCAGATCGTTAGTTCCAGAATCTTATCAGCACGAGCTCTTTTGTCATTTTTGCCATGATTAATGTGTGCACCCTATGAACTTGAGTCCTACATGTGAGTTGAACTATGCCATGCCATCTTTCCAGGGGTGTATGCCATGTATTTTTGTGAGTTATGTGTTGACTAGAACAAGCATGCAAACTAGGGATGATGATGTTGCTGATTTCAGGAACTTAGTGTTTTCACTAAGTCTTGTCCTGCTGTTGCCATATGTTCATGTTGTTACAGAGAGATCCATGCCCTTTTTGAGCATGATCAGTAAGGGTGTTTTGAACATATGGATGCGCTCTATCCATACATGCTTTTTTGGCATTTATGGAGTAGTCTAGCATGTCATTTTGGTGCTCTACTTTTGCTTGAAAATGTTTCCTGGCAGATTGTTTGCATGAGATTCAATTTTCACGAGGTCGTTGTAGTTGATTCGTGTATGCTATGATGTTGTTCTTGCCATGTATAGCTTCTATGCCATGTCTTATTGATGGGTGTATGCTTAGTTTATCATGAGATGCTCTGTAGTGAGTGCATCGAGCTCACTTAACATGCCTACTTGATATCTGCTTTTGCAATGCCCAGCTTTTTCGCTAAGTCTGAAATCTGTAATAAAACTTGCTATATTTACATGGGTGCCATCATTTCTTAGAGTCCTTTTGGCTTATGGTCAAGAAGGGACTATTGGTATATGCTTTGAGTTGAATCATGTCATGCCTTGTTTTGCTATTATAAGTTCCTGTAGCATGTTGTTTATTGCTCTAAACATGCCTTCCTCGATGTTAATTCCTAGCATGTTAGTATTTTCACTAAGTCTGTGAACTCGATATTTTTGCACTTTCACCATGCTTGTTTGAACATGTTATGATGTGATTTAGCCGTAGCTCAGTGTTCCTCTTTGTTAAGCATCTCCTGTAGATCGCTTCCATATGCTTTGTTTTTATGTTGGGGTGCAGTAGCATAGTTTCTTGTTGCTTGCTAAGTAGCATCGGGTCGTTAAACGCAGATTTGCGCCATTCTTGTTTTGCTTGTCATTTGCAAACCGTGCATCCGATTCCGTGATCTTTATATCGATTTCAAACGAAATCATCTCATCTTTCCAGCGCATACTTGGTTTGCCAAGTTGATGCCCGGTTCATCATTTTCCTTCCGGAGCATACATATGCATTGCATATCACATCTCGCATAGCATGTCATGTATTGCATCATATTGCTTGTGCATTGTTCCTTGTTTGATTGTGGTTCCGTTGCTTGTGTTCTTGCTTTGGGTAGAGCCGGGAGACGAGTACGTGAACGAGGAACCTGTTGAGAACGCCTACGAGGATCAAGCCTTCGACAACTCTGAGAACCTTGCAGGCAAGATGACCATACCTTCGATATCACTTCTATCTTTGCTTGCTAGATGCTCGCTCTTTTGCTATGCCTATGCTGCGATACCTACCACTTGCTATATCTTGTCACCCATATTGCCATGTCAACCTCTAACCATCCATGTCCTAGCAAACCGTTGATTGGCTATGTCACCGCTTTGCTCAGCTCCTCTTATAGCGCTGCTAGTTGCAGTGAAGATGAAGTTTGTTCCTTGTTGAACACGGATATTTTGGGATATCACAATATCTATTGTTTTAATTAATGCATCTATATACTTGGTAAAGGGTGGAAGGCTCGGCCTTATGCCCGGTGTTTTGTTCCACTCTTGCCACCCTAGTTTCCGCCATACCGTGTTATGTTCCTTGATTTTATGCTCCTTATGCGGTCGGGTGATTTATGGGACCCCTTGACACTTCGCTTTGAATAAAACTCTTCCAAAGAAGGCCCAACTTTGGTTTTACCATTTGCCACCTACACCCTTTTTCCCTTGGGTTTTCGCAGCCCGAGGGTCATCTTTATTTTAGCCCCCCGCCAAGGTTCTTCGAGTGTTGGTCCGAACCGAGCCGCTGCTGGGCCACCTCGGGAAACTCAAGTCTGGTTTTACTCAGAGTTCTGTCTCATCCGGTGTGCCCCGAGAACGAGATATGTGCAGCTCCTATCGGGATTTGTCGGCACAAATGGAGGTCTTGCTGGTCTAGTTTTACCATTGTCGAAATGTCTTGATGTACCGAGATACCGAGTCTGATCGGAGTATCTTGGGTGAAGGTTTATTCCTTCGCTGATCGCGAGAGCTTGTTATGGGCTGTTGGGACACCCCGCAGGTATTATCTTTCAAAGCCGTGCCCGCGTTATGAGGCGATGGGAATTTGTTAATGTCCGTTGTAGAAAACCCGAAGTTGACCTTAATTAAAATACATCAACCGTATGTAACCGTGATGGTCTCTTCTCGGCGGAGTCCGGAAGTGAACACGGTGTTGGAGTTATGTTTGACGAGGTTGCTTAGGATCACTTCTTGATCGCTAATAGCTTCACGACCGTGTTTTGCTTCTCTTCTCGCTCTCTTTTGCGATCGTAGCCACCATATATGCTAGTCGCTATGGCAGCTCCTCCTTTTTACACCAGCCTTCCCTTGCTTAAATAGTCTTGATCTCGCGGTGTGAGATTGTCGAGTCCCCGTGGCTCATAGATTCTGCCAAAATAGATGCAGGCACCGGTGATGCCAGCGCAGATGGTGCAACTGAGCTGAAGTGGGAATTTGATGAGGCCCTTGGTCGATACTATGTTTCATTTCCATACGATTAGTAGTGGAGCCCAGTTGGGGCTATCGGGGATCTGTGTTGCATTTGGGGTAGTCTTCTTTTATTTTGGTTCCGTAGTCGGACCTTGATTGAAAACTGAATGATGGATGTTTATTTATGTATTGTGTGAAGTGGCGACTGTAAGCCAACCATGTATCTCTTTCCCTTATGTATTACATGGATTGTGCGAAGATTACCTCACTTGCGACATTGCTTTCAATGCGGTTATGTCTCTAAGTCGTGCTTCGACACGGGGAGATATAGCCGCATCGAGGGCGCTATAAGTTGGTAATCGAGCCATCCCCACCTTAGGAGCCCCATTGCTTGATCGCTTTTAGCGCCGAGTTGTGTCTAGAAAAATGTTTTGAGTCATTTAGGATTATATATATCGGAGAGTTAGAATTTTTTACTCCTCACCCCTTCGCTGCCTCGGTGAGGTCTCCCGACGAGAAGTTTTGACTTTTCTCTTCTCAAATTTCACTAAAAAATTTAGGATCACGCTGGTATCTTAGAATCGCTCCGATGGTTTTATGATGACAACATTGTCTTGGTGCCTCCCGTCGTCAGGGTTTTTTAGTGGAGGTGTCCCGGAGTTGAGCTCGAGGTGTTGTTGTCATAATTTTATCGCTGCAGTTCGAATACCCGAGTTTAGTACGCCAACATCGAAAATCTCTTTTATGCAGTTCGTTGGTGAGATAACCCCGCTAACCCAAAGATCGAGGTGAGTACGGAGTATTGCCATGACTCGATAACGGATGCTTTTCAAGGTTGAGGTACACGATTTCGAAGGTTTCTTGGTTATGTGTTGAAGGATGGATACAATTGGATGTAGGGATTGTTAGTTTGGGTGAGATATATTGCTTCCTCGTATCCCCAACACCGATTGCATAACCGAAAGTTTCGGAGTTTATAGGTGGGATTCAAGTAGCTCTAGCATTTCTTCCGCAGATATTTGGTTTGTGATTGGGTAATCCTTACCACTTATTAGTTCCATTCATACCTTGTTTTTATTTTCATTCATCAATATCTCTTATCAAGTGGCTTCTCACCTTAATGGACGGATGTTTACTTTGGAATTCATTCGCTCATCCCTGTTTGAATGTTTATTGTGAAGACTATATGTTGCAATTTCTATCCGCTGATTCAACTTGTCTATCTCGCTCATCAAGATGCTAACGGATGTCACCTCTTCAGATGGCTCCACCAACGCCGTAATCCGAACGCAGTGATGGGAGTCAGCGAACCCTCCACCTCCACCTCCGCCTCCGGAGGCATGGCAAACTTTGATGGCAACCACTAACGCCAACGCCATTTGTTGATCCAGCCGATGCAAGAGCGTAACCAAGGCCAAGGCAACCAAGGGAATCAAGGTCAAGGGCAGTTCTATCATCACCACGCTTCCTACACTCAACCAGTTCCTTGCAAACCAACCAAAGTCTTTCACCATCGTGTCGAGGCCACGACGCCGACGATTGGCTCATGGATATCAACAAGCATTTCAATGCAGCAATGTCGACCGAGGACTACGCCAAGTTCAAGGCTTTTCAGCTCAAGGATCAGCAAATGATTGGTTCCAAAGAATACAAGGATTCCAGAGGTGGTCGAGTGATTACTTGACTGATTTCCGGGACTTTAAAGCTCACCATATTCCTACCAAAGGTTGTTGAGAGCAAGCGTGAGGAGTTCCGCAATCTCAAGCAAGGAAACATGTTAGTGTACGAATACAACATACAGCTTCGTAAACTTGCTCGATTCGCTAAACAAGACGCTCCTCGATGAGAAAAGTATGATCTATCGCCTCAGAGGTGGCCTTAGAGAGGATCTGCAGCTAGCTCTTGTTCTTATTGAGCCTACTCAGCTTGATCAATTCTACAATATGGCACTCAAGCAAGAAGGTGCTCAGCTCAAGTGTGAGGCTTCAAAGAAGAGAATCAGGATGCAGCTCAGTCTTCTTCTTCCTCTCAAGGCGCAGCTAAGCAGCAAAGTTCTACCTTCCTCCTCCTCCGCTCACAGCCTTATCACCAGAAGAACTCGTGGTCGTGGATCTTCCCACCCACCCAACCCAAGCTACTGTAACAAGTCTCAGCCTCAAGCTCCAAGGTCAAGTGCTCCTTATCACCGTCCGCCTCAGAGGTGACTTGCAACAAGTGCCAGCAGAAGGGTCACTATGCTAACAAATGCCATAACCAAAGGCGCCTTCCGCCTCCTCCTCCTCGAGATCTTCAAGCAATGCAAAGGTCAAGCATAATCCCAAGTCCGCAAAGGTGAATATGATGAATGCAGCAAGAAGCAGAGGATTCTTCCGATGTGATAATGGGTAATCTTCCGCTTAATGATATTCTTGCAAAAGTTTTATTTGATACTGGTGCATCGTGATTCTTTCATGTCATATCCTTTTGCATCAAGCACAATTTTGACACAGAGGAGTTACCTAGAGCAATGCAAGTTATTTCTCCGCTAAGCGCTTGAGGTCTACCTTATTGGTTTCAATGTCGGTATCAAGATGGGCGACTATAGATTTCTGTCTTCTCCAATTGTTCTTGGTGACTCGGATATTGATCTAATTCTCGGATGGATCGCTTTCAAAGACAAGGCTCAACTTGATTGTGCTGCCAGCAGATTCAATTGACACACCCTTCCGAGGATGTTATCATCTATGCCGCCGTGATGAAACCATTCGGTTGTTTTCTCTCAATGAGAAGGGCGAGTTGATGCTATCTCTCATATTCCAATGCTTGAGTACCAAGATGTCTTTCCGTAAGAGCTTCCGGTATGCCTCCTCATCGCCACCGAATTCGTATCAATCTTGAGCCCGCATCGAACCCGCTTGCAAGCGCCCCACAAGCTTGGACCCAAGGAGCTGAAAGAATTGAAGAAGCAGCTCGATGAACAAGAACGTCTGGGTTTGATCGACCGAGTTCATCTCCATGGGGATGTGGAGTTCTTTTGTCCGTAAGAAGGATGGCACGGACCGACTTTGTGTTGATTACCGCCCATTGAACAAGAAGACAATCAAGAACAAGTATCCACTTCCCAACATCAATGAGCTTTTCGAGCAACTCAAAGGTGCTAAAGTATTCTCCAAGCTTGACCTTCAGATGGGTTATCATCGATTCGATTCGTGAACAAGATATTCCCAAGACAAAGATTCGTAATGCAAGCTATGGTTCTTATGAATATACCGTCATGTCTTTCGCCTTGTCAATGCTCCTCCAACTTTCTCTCGCATGATGAACTTTATCTTCAACCCCTACACCAATGATTTCGCCTTGGTGTATCTCGATGATATTTTGGTCTTCCAAGAACAAGTACGATCATGCCAAACATTTGCGATTGGTGCTCGATAAGCTCAGAGAACATCAATTCTATGCTAAGTTTTCCAAATGTGAGTTTTGGCTTGATGAAGTTCTTTATCTTGGTCATATCATCTCCGCCAAGGGCATCGCTGTTAATCCCGAGAAGGTGTCTTCGCCTGAATTGGGAACCTCCTCAAATGTCAAGCAGCCCGCAGCTTTTCTCGGTCTTGCAAGCTATTGTCGAAGATTCGCTGAGAATTTCTCTAAGATTGCAAAGCCTCTTTCCAACCTCCTCCGTAGCATGTCAAGTATGTCCGACGCCTCGAGTGTGATGTCGCTTTCAACACCCTCAAAGAGAAGCTAGTTACAGCCCCTGCCTTGACTCCTCCCGATGAATCCAAGCCATTCAAGTTTTCTCGTGATGCTTCCTTGCAAGGTCTCGGTGCTGTGTTAATGCAAGAGAAGAAAGTTGTGGCCTATTCCTCTCGTCAGTTGAAGCCCAACAAAAATAACTACCCCACTCACGATCTCGAGTTGGCGGCAGTTGTCCATGCATTAATAACATGGAGACATCTCTTGTTGGGAAGGAAAGTGGACATTTTCACCGATCATAAGAGTCTCAAGTATATCTTCACTCAACCAAACCTCAACCTCAGGCAAACTCGATGGGTCGAAATGATTCAAGGGTACAATCCAAGTATTGAATATACCTGCAAGGCGAATGTGATTGCAGATGTTTCGAGCAGTAAAGGCTTATTGCAACAGCCTTAATTCTCAAGCCCTTCCAACCGGATCTTTGTGAAGCTTTCCGCAAGCTGAATCTTCAAGTTGTTCCTCAAGGTTTTCTTGCCAACCTCATAGTCTCTCCTACTTTGGAAGATCAAATTGTGAGGCACAACTCCGGATGCCATGGTGAAGAAGGTGAAACGTGGTATTGACAAGGGCATTCTAAATACAAGTGCTATCGCTGATGACAAAGACACTCTTTTCTTCGAGGATCATATTGTGGTTCCTAAAGGCGATCTAAGAAAAGTCATCATGAATGAGGCACACAATTCCCTCCTATCCATTCATCCCGAAGTACGAAGATGTACCATGACCTCAAGCAACAGATTGGTGGACTCGAATGAAGCGAGAAATTGCTCAATTCGTGAATGAATGTGATGTATGCGTAAGGGTGAAAGGTAACACCAAAGACCAGCTGGTCTCCTCCAACCTCTTGCTATTCCGAATGGAAGTTTGATCATATCGAGATGGACTTCATGACTGGTTTTCCTAAGTCCAAGCGTGGAAATGATGCTATCTTCGTTGTCATTGACAAGCTTACTAAAGTGGCTCATTTTCTTCCCACAAAGAATCTATCAAAGCAGCTCACCGGTAGAGCTATACACCTCCGAATTGTCTCCTTGCATGGTATTCCACAATTGATCTCTTCGCACCGTGGAAGCATCTTCACTTCTAAGTTCGGGACTCCTTTCGAAGGCCATGGGCACCAACATTCGCTTTCAAAGACAGCTTTCCATCCTCAAACTAGTGGCCAAGTCGAGCGAGTCAATCAAATCCTTGAAGATATGCTCGTGGCTTGTGTCATTTCCTTTGGCATGAAGTGGAAGAGTGTCTTCCATATGCCGAAGTTCTCCTACAACAACAGCTTCCAAGCGAAGTTCGCAAGGCCCCATTCGAAATTCTCTATGGCGTAAAGTGCCGACTCTCTCAATTGGTCCGAGATGTGAACGCCAACTTCTTGGCAACGACTTGATCACGGTCAAGAAATGTGCAAAGTCATTCGTGAGAATCTTAAAGCCGCATAATCGCGCCTGTAAGGGCTATTATGATGACAAGCACCGTGATGTGGCTTTTGAAATCGGAGACCATGTCTACCTCCGCTCTCTCAATGAAAGGCACTCGCCGCTCGGTATCAAAGGAAGCTTGCCCCTAGATACGTGGGTCCTTTCAAGATCATTGGCAAAAGAGGCGATCTCGCCTATCAACTTGAGCTTCCATCCAACTTTGCAAACGTGCACGATGTGTTTCACGTGTCACAGCTCCGCAAGTGCTTCAAGATTCCTGAACGCACTATCAACTTTGAAGAAATTGACCTCCAAGAAGATCTCTCTTATCATGAGCACCCCGTTGCTATTCTTGAAGAAACCGAGCGCAAGACTCGCAACAAGTCAATCAAATTCCTGAAAGTAAAGTGGTCACACCATTCCAACCAAGAAGCCACCTGGGAGTGCGAGGATCACATCCGTTCTGAATATCCGGAGTTCTTTCAGTCCTAGATCTCGGGACGAGATCCTCTTGTAGTGGTGGAGTGTTGTAACACCCCGGATGTATCTTTCCACATTTGTAACTCCAACTGTTGCCTTTTTCGGATATGTGCTATGATATTCCCTCCGTGGTTGGGTTTTGTTTTCGTTTTGCATTTTGTCCATGTCATGCATCTCATATCATGTCATCATGTGCATCTCATTTGCATATGTGTTCGCCTCATGATTCCGAGCATTTTCCCGCTGTCCGCTTTTGCAATCCGCACTCCCACATGCACCCCGCACCCTCTTGTTCTTTTTCCGTAATGGGTGTTGAACATTCTCGAATGGACCGAGCCTTACCAAGTGGCCCTGGTATAGCACCGTAGACCACCTGTCAAGTTTCGGTCATTTGGAGCTCGCTTGGTACTCCAACGGTTAACCGCGACTCTCAAAAAGGCCTTTTTAAGTTGCAGCCCAACATCCCTCCAAAACAGCCCAATAACCCATCTAACTCCCTTCCATGCTCTCGCCATTCGATCACGATCATGTGGGCGAAACCGCACCCCATTTGGACTCTCCTAGCTCCCCTATGCCTATATATACACCCTCCCCAAATCCTGGCTGAAACCCTAAAATCCCAGATCCGCAACGCCGACACGTCCCATCATCGCGGACACGTCCACTACTGCCCATGGGCCATCCGCTCGCACGTGGCACTCGCCGCTGCATCGCCACCCGGCCACAGAGTCTGCCATGCCTCTGCCCATGCCACAGCCCCTGCCCAAGGCCATGCACCTGGCTTCGCTGCCATGCCACACTGCCCTGGCCTGGCTCATCCTCATGACGGACCATCACACAGAGCCACACACACACCCTGGCTCACACACTGTCAAGCCACACCACACAGGCTGTACTCAAGGCCGCCTGCCTCTCTCCTCCGGCCCCGGTCCCCTCCTCCCATGACCTCGAGCAGCCTTCCCATGATCCGATCCACAGAAACCGCTTGTTGACTTTTTCCTCAATTCCAATTTTCGTGCATTTTCATCGATCACATCTCCGCACCTGTGGCTCCATTTTGGGCGATAATATGTCAAATTGTTCGCCTAGAAGAGTACATCATTTCATTCCATTGCACCATTTGCATTTGAGCTCATCTTGATGCAAGAAATGCTATTGGAAGAGGGCTTCAGATCGTTATTTCCGTAATCTTATCAAGACGAGCTCTTTTGTCATTTTTGCCATGATTAATGTGTGCACCCTATGAACTTGAGTCCTACATGTGAGTTGAACTATGCCATGCCATCTTTCCAGGATGTATGCCATGTATTTTTGTGAGTTATGTGTTGACTAGAACAAGCATGCAAACTAGGGATGATGATGTTGTTGATTTCGTGAACTTAGTGTTTTCACTAAGTCTTGTCCTCAGTTATTTTTATGCCATATGTTCATGTTGTTACAGAGAGATCCATGACCTTTTGAGCATGATCAGTAAGGGTGTTTTGAACATATGGATGTGCTTCTATCCATCCATGCCTTTGTTGGCATTTATGGAGTAGTCTAGCATGTCATTTTCGTGCTCTACTTTTGCTTGAAAATGTTTCCCGCAGATTGTTTGCATGAGATTCAATTTTCACGAGGTCGCTAGAAGTTGATCCGTATGCTATGATGTTGTTCTTGCCATGTATAGCTTCTATGCCATGTCTTATTGATGGGTGTATGCTTAGTTTATCATGAGATGCTCTGTAGTGAGTGCATCGAGCTCACTTAACATGCCTACTTGATATCTGTTTTTGCCATGCCCAGTTTTTATGCTAAGTCTGAAATCTGTAATAAAACTTGCTATGTTTACATGGGTGCCATCATTTCTTAGAGTCCTTTTGGCTTATGGTCAGTAAGGGACTATTGATATATGCTTTGAGTAGAATCATGTCATGCCTTGTTTTGCTATTATAAGTTCCTCGTAGCATGTTGTTTATTGCTCTAAACATGCCTTCCTCGATGTTAATTCCTCGCATGTTAGTATTTTCACCAAGTCTGTGAACCCGATATTTTTGCACTTTCACCATGCTTGTTTGAACATGTTATGATGTGATTTAGCCGTAGCTCGTTGTTCCTCTTTGTTAAGCATCTCCTGTAGATCGCTTCCATATGCTTTGTTTTTATGTTGGGGTGTTGTAGCATAGTTTCTTGTTGCTTGCTAAGTAGCATCGGGTTGTTAAACGCAGATTTGTGTCATTCTTGTTTTGCTTGTCATTTGCAAACCGTGCATCCGATTCCGGTGATCTTTATATCGATTTCAACCAAAATCATCTCATCTTTCCAGCGGCATACTTGGTTTGCCAAGTTGATGCCCGGTTCATCATTTTCCTTCCAGAGCATACATATGCATTGCATATCACATCTCGCATAGCATGTCATGTATTGCATCATATTGATTGTGCATTGTTCCTTGTTTGATTGTGGTTCCGTTGCTTGTGTTCTTGCTTTGGGTAGAGCCGGGAGACGAGTACGTGAACAAGGAACCTGTTGAGAACGCCTACGAGGATCAAGCCTTCGACAACTCGAGAACCTTGCGTGCAAGATGACCATACCTTCGATATCACTTCTATCTTTGCTTGCTAGATGCTCGCTTTTGCTATGCCTATGCTGCGATACCTACCACTTGCTATATCATGTCACCCATATTGCCATGTCAACCTCTAACCATCCATGTCCTAGCAAACCGTTGATTGGCTATGTTACCGCTTTGCTCAGCCTCTTATAGCGCTGCTAGTTGCAGTGAAGATGAAGTTTGTTCCTTGTTGAACACGGATATTTTGGGATATCACAATATCTATTGTTTTAATTAATGCATCTATATACTTGGTAAAGGGTGGAAGGCTCGCCTTATGCCCGGTGTTTTGTTCCACTCTTGCCACCCTAGTTTCCGCCATACCGTGTTATGTTCCTTGATTTTATGCTCCTTACGCGGTCGGGTGATTTATGGGACCCCTTGACAGCTTCGCTTTGAATAAAACTCTTCCAAAGAAGGCCCAACTTTGGTTTTACCATTTGCCACCTACACCCTTTTTCCTTGGGTTTTCGCGAGCCCGAGGGTCATCTTTATTTTAGCCCCCCGCCAAGTGCTCCTTCGAGTGTTGGTCCAACCGAGCCATCATGGGCCACCTCGGGAAACTCAAGTCTGGTTTTACTCAGAGTTTGTCTCATCCGTGTGCCCCGAGAACGAGATATGTGCAGCTCCTATCGGGATTTGTCGGCACATCGGGAGGTCTTGCTGGTCTAGTTTTACCATTGTCGAAATGTCTTGATGTACCGAGATACCGAGTCCGATCGGAGTATCTTGGGTGAAGGTTTATTCTTCGCTGATCGCGAGAGCTTGTTATGGGCTTGTTGGGACACCCCGCAGGTATTATCTTTGAAAATCGTGCCCGCGTTATGAGGCGATGGGAATTTGTTAATGTCCGTTGTAGAAAACCCGGTTGACCTTAATTAAAATACATCAACCGGTATGTAACCGTGATGGTCTCTTCGGCGGAGTCCGGAAGTGAACACGGTGTTGGAGTTATGTTTGACGAGGTTGCTTAGGATCACTTCTTGATCGCTAATAGCTTCACGACCGTGCCTTGCTTCTCTTCTCGCTTCTTTTACGATCGTAGCCACCATATATGCTAGTCGCTGTCGCAGCTCCTCCTTTTTACACCAGCCTTCCTTGCTTAAATAGTCTTGATCTCGCTGGTGTGAGATTGTCGAGTCCCCGTGGCTCACAGATTCTACCAAAACAGATGCAGTACCGGTGATGCCAAAGCAGATGGCGAATTGAGCTGAAGTGGGAATTTGATGAGGCCCTTGGTCGATACTATGTTTCATTTCCGCACGATTAGTAGTGGAGCCCAGCTTAGCGATCGGGATCCGTGTTGCATTTGGGGTAGTCTTCTTTTATTTTGGTTCCGTAGTCGGACCTCGATTGAAAACTGAATGATGGATGTTTATTTATGTATTGTGTGAAGTGGCGATCGTAAGCCAACTATGTATCTCTTTCCTTATGTATTACATGGATTGTGCGAAGATTACCTCACTTATGACATTGCTTTCAATGCGGTTATGCCTCTAAGTCGTGCTTCGACACGGGAGTTATATCCGCATCGAGGGCGCTATGTTGGTAATCGAGCCATCCCCGACCTTAGGAGCCCCATTGCTTGATCGTTTTTAGCGGCTGAGTTGTGTCTAGAAAAATGTTTTGAGTCATTTAGGATTATATATATCGGAGAGTTAGGAATTCTTTTTACTCCTCACCCCTTCACACTCGGTGAGGTCTCCCGACGAGAAGTTTTGACTTGTCTCTTCTCAAATTTCACTAAAAAATTTTAGGATCACGCTGGTATCTTAGAATCATTCGATGGTTTTATGATGACAACATTGTCTTGGTGCCTCCCACCAGGGGTTTTTTTAGTGGAGGTGTCCCGGGAGTTGAGCTCGAGGTGTTGTCGCCATAATTTTATCATTGCAGTTCGAATACCTGAGTTTAGTACGCCAACATCGAAAATCTCTTTTATGCGCTTCGTTGGTGAGATAACCCCGCTAACCCAAAGATCGAGGTGAGTACGGAGTATTGCCATGACTCAGATAACGGATGCTTTTCAAGGTTGAGGTACACGATTTCAAGGTTTCTTGGTTATGTGTTGAAGGATGGATACACTGGATGTAGGGATTGTTAGTTTGGGTGAGATATATTGCTTCCCCGATCCCCAACACCTGATTGCATAACCGGAAAGTTTCGGAGTTTATAGGTGGGATTCAAGTAGCTCTAGCATTTCTTCCGCAGATATTTGGTTTGTGATTGGGTAATCCTTACCACTTATTTGTTCCATTCATACCTTGTTTTTATTTTCATTCATCAATATCTCTTATCAAGTGACTTCTCACCTTAATGGACATGATGTTTACTTTGGAATTCATTCTGCTCATCCCTGTTCAATGTTTATTGTGAAGACTATATGTTGCAATTTCTATCCGCTGATTCAACTTGTCTATCTGCTCATCAAGATGCTAACGGATGTCACCCTCTTCAGATGGCTCCACCAACGCTAGAATCCGAACGCAGTGATGGGAGTCAGCTAACCTCCACCTCCACCTCCGCCTCCGGAGGCATGGCAAACTTTGATGGCAACCACTAACGCCAACGCCATTGTTGATCCAGCTGATGCAAGAGCGTAACCAAGGCCAAGGCAACCAAGGGAATCAAGGTCAAGGGCAGTTCTATCATCACCACGCTTCTACACTCAACCAGTTCCTTGTAAACCAGCCAAAGTCTTTCACCATCGTGCCGAGGCCACAGATGCCGACGATTGGCTCGTGGATATCAACAAGCATTTCGAATGCAGCAATGTCGACTCGAGGACTACTTCAAGTTCAAGGCTTTTCAGCTCAAGGATCGTGCAAATGATTGGTTCCAAGAATACAAGGATTCCAGAGGTGGTCGAGTGATTACTTGGACCGATTTCTGCGGGACTTTAAAGCTCACCATATTCCTACCAAAGGTTGTTGAGAGCAAGCGTGAGGAGTTCCGCAATCTCAAGCAAGGAAACATGTCGCTGTACTAATACAACATACAGCTTTAAACTTGCTCGATTCGCTAAACAAGACGCTCCTCGATGAGAAAAGTATGATCTATCGCCTCGAGAGGTGGCCTTAGAGAGGATCTGCAGCTAGCTCTTGTTCTTATTGAGCCTACTCAGCTTGATCAATTCTACAATATGGCACTCAAGCAAGAAGGTGCTCACTCAAGTGTGAGGCTTCAAAGAAGAGAATCAGGATGCAGCCGGTCTTCTTCTTCCTCTCAAGGTGCAGCTAAGCAGCAAAAGTTCTACCTTCCTCCTCCTCCGCTCACACCTTATCGCAGAAGAACTCAGTGGTCGTGGATCTTCCCACCCACCCAACCCAAGCTACTGTAACAAGTCTCACCTCAAGCTCCAAGGTCAAGTGCTCCTTATCACCGTCCGCCTCAGAGGTGACTTGCAACAAGTGCCAGCAGAAGGGTCACTATGCTAACAAATGCCATAACCAAAGGCGCCTTCCGCCATCTCCTCCCGTGAGATCTTCCAAGCAATGCAAAGGGTCAAGCATAATCCCAAGTCTGCAAAGGTGAACATGATGAATGCAGCAAGCAGAGGATTCTTCCGATGTGATAATGGGTAATCTTCCGCTTAATGATATTCCCGCAAAAGTTTTATTTGATACCGTGCATCGCATTCTTTCATGTCATATCCTTTTGCATCAAGCACAATTTTGACACGAGGAGTTACCTAGAGCAATGCAAGTTATTTCTCCGCTAAGAGTTTGAGGTCTACCTTATTGGTTCCAATGTCGGTATCAAGATGGGCGACTATAGATTTGTGCTTCTCCAATTGTTCTTGGTGACTCGGATATTGATCTAATTCTCGGATGGATCGCTTTCAAAGACAAGGCTCACTTTGATTGTGCTGCCAGCAGATTCAATTGACACACCCTTCTCGAGGATGTTATCATCTATGCCGCCATGATGAAACCATTCGTTGTTTTCTCTCAATGAGAAGGGCGAGTTGATGCTATCTCTCATATTCCAAATGCTTAGAGTACCAAGATGTCTTTCCGAAGAGCTTCCGGTATGCCTCCTCATCGCCACCGAATTGTTATCAATCTTGAGCCCGCATCGAACCCGCTTTGCAAGCGCCCTTACAAGCTTGGACCCAAGGAGCTGAAAGAATTGAAGAAGCAGCTCGATGAACAAGAACTTCGGGTTTGATCAGACCGAAGTTCATCTCCATGGGGATGTGGAGTTCTTTTGTCCGTAAGAAGGATGGCACGGACCGACTTTGTGTTGATTACCGCCCATTGAACAAGAAGACAATCAAGAACAAGTATCCACTTCCCAACATCAATTAGCTTTTCGAGCAACTCAAAGGTGCTAAAGTATTCTCCAAGCTTGACCTTCAGATGGGTTATCATCGATTCGTGATTCTTGAACAAGATATTCCCAAGACAAAGATTCGTAATAAGCTATGGTTCTTATGAATATACCGTCATGTCTTTCGCCTTGTCAATGCTCCTCCAACTTTCTCTCACATGATGAACTTTATCTTCAACCCCTACACCAATGATTTCGCCTTGGTGTATCTCGATGATATTTTGGTCTTCCAAGAACAAGGTGATCATGCCAAACATTTGCGATTGGTGCTCGACAAGCTCAGAGATCATCAATTCTATGCGAAGTTTTCCAAATGTGAGTTCTGGCTTGATGAAGTTCTTTATCTTGGTCATATCATCTCCGCTAAAGGCATTGCTGTTAACCCCGAGAAGGTGTCTTCGCCTGAATTGGGAACCTCCTCGTATCGTCAAGCAGCCTCGCAGCTTTTCTCGGTCTTGCAAGCTATTGTCGAAGATTCGTTGAGAATTTCTCTAAGATTGCAAAGCCTCTTTCCAACCTCCTCCGTAAGCATGTCAAGTATGTCCGACGCTCGAGTGTGACGTCGCTTTCAACACCCTCAAAGAGAAGTTAGTTACAGCCCTGCCTTGACTCCTCCCGATGAATCCAAGCCATTCAAGTTTTCTCGTGATGCTTCCTTGCAAGGTCTCGTGTTGTGTTAATGCAAGAGAAGAAAGTTGTGGCCTATACCTCTCGCCGCTTGAAGCCCAACAAAAGAACTACCCCACTCACGATCTCGAGTTGGCGGCAGTTGTCCATGCATTAATAACATGGAGACATCTCTTGTTGGGAAGGAAAGTGGACATTTTCACCGATCATAAGAGTCTCAAGTATATCTTCACTCAACCAAACCTCAACCTCGTGCAAACTCGATGGGTCGAAATGATTCAAGAGTACAATCCAAGTATTGAATATACTCCTGCAAGGCGAATGTGATTGCAGATGCTCGAGCGTAAAGGCTTATTGCAACAGCCTAATTCTCAAGCCCTTCCAACCGGATCTTTGTGAAGCTTTCGCAAGCTGAATCTTCAAGTTGTTCCTCAAGGTTTTCTTGCCAACCTCATAGTCTCTCCTACTTTGGAAGATCAAATTCGTGAGGCACAACTCCTGGATGCCATGGTGAAGAAGGTGAAACGTGGTATTGACAAGGGCATTCCCAAATACAAGTGCTATCGCTGATGACAAAGACACTCTTCTTCGAGGATCGATTGTGGTTCCCAAAGGCGATCTCGAGAAAAGTCATCATGAATGAGGCACACAATTCCCTCCTATCCATTCATCCTAGAAGTACGAAGATGTACCATGACCTCAAGCAACAGATTGGTGGACTCGAATGAAGCGAGAAATTGCTCAATTCGTTAATGAATGTGATGTCTGCAGTAAGGGTGAAAGCAGAACACCAAAGACCAGCTGGTCTCCTCCAACCTCTTGCTATTCCGAATGGAAGTTTGATCATATCGAGATGGACTTCGGACTGGTTTTCCTAAGTCCAAGCGTGGAAATGATGCTATCTTCGTTGTCATTGACAAGCTTACTAAAGTGGCTCATTTTTTCCTCACAAAGAATCTATCACAAAGAGCTCACCGCAAAGCTATACACCTCCGAATTGTCTCCTTGCACGGTATTCCACAATTGATCTCTTTAGACCGTGGAAGCATCTTCACTTCTAAGTTCGGGACTCCTTTCGTAAGGCCATGGGCACCAACATTCGCTTTAGCACAGCTTTCCATCCTCAAACTAGTGGCCAAATCGAGCGTCAATCAAATCCTTGAAGATATGCTCGTGGCTTGTGTCATTTCCTTTGGCATGAAGTGGAAGAGTGCTTCCATATGCCGAAGTTCTCCTACAACAACAGCTTCCAAGCGAAGTTCGCAAGGCCCCATTCAAATTTCTATGGCGTAAAGTGTCGAGTCCTCTCAATTGGTCCGAGATAGGTGAACGCCAACTTCTTGGCAACGACTTGATCACGTGGTCAAGAAATGTGCAAAGTCATTTGTGAGAATCTTAAAGTCGCAAGAATCACGCCTGTAAGGGCTATTATGATGACAAGCACCGTGATGTGGCTTTTGAAATCGGAGACCATGTCTACCTCCGCCTCTCCAATGAAAGGCACTCGCCGCTTCCGGTATCAAAGGAAGCTTGCCCCTAGATACGTGGGTCCTTTCAAGATCATTGGCAAAAGAGGCGATCTCGCCTATCAACTTGAGCTTCCATCCAACTTTGCAAACGTGCACGATGTGTTTCACGTGTCACAGCTCCGCAAGTGCTTCAAGATTCCTGAACGCACTATAAACTTTGATGAACTTGACCTCCAAGAAGATCTCTCTTGTCATGAGCACCCCGTTGCTATTCTTGAAGAAACCGAGCGCAAGACTCGCAACAAGTCAATCAAATTCCTGAAAGTAAAGTGGTCACACCATTCCGACCGAGAAGCCACCTGGGAGCACGAGGATTACCTCCGTTCCGAATATCCGGAGTTCTTTCAGTTCTAGATCTCGGGACGAGATCCTCTTGTAGTGGCAGAGTGTTGTAACACCCCGGATGTATCTTTCCACATTTGTAACTCCAACTGTTGCCTTTTTCGGATATGTGCTATGATATTCCCTCCGTGGTTGGGTTTTGTTTTCGTTTTTCATTGTGTCCATGTCATGCATCTCACATCATGTCTTCATGTGCATCTCATTTTGCATACGTGTTCGTCTCATGATTCCGAGCATTTTCCCCGTTGTCCGTTTTGCAATCCGCACTCCCACATGCACCGCCGCACCCTCTTGTTCTTTTTCTCGTGTGCGGGTGTTGAACATTCTCGAATGGATCGAGCCTTGCCAAGTGGCCCTGGTATAGCACCGGTAGACCACCTGTCAAGTTTTGGGTCATTTGGAGCTCGTTTGGTACTCCAACGGTTAACCGCACTCTCGCAAAGGCCTATTTTAAGTTGCAGCCCAACATCCCTCCAAAACAGCCCAATAACCCATCTAACTCCCTTCCATACTCTCGGTCGTTCGATCACGATCGTGTGGGCGAAAACCGCACCCCATTTGGACTCTTCTAGCTCCCCTATGCCTATATATACACCCTCCCCAAATCCCGGTTGAAACCCTAAAATCCCAGATCCGCCAAGGCTGACACGTCTGTCAAGGCCGACACGCCCACGCCCGCCCATGCCACCGGGCCTCGCCACGGCACTCACTGCCGCACTGCCCGCTGCTCACAGAGTCTCGGCCATGCCCCCGGGATCACACACATACTTCACCAGGCTCACACACACTGGGCGCCCACCGCCGCCTGCCTCACCTGGAGCTCACAGCACACATTGCTGCTCACACACACACACAGCAGTTACACTGGCCACTGCCACACAGGCTGGCCAAGGCCCCGCCTGCCTCTCCTCCTCCCCGGTCCCTCCTCCGCGACTCGAGCAGCCTTCCGGCGAGATCCGATCTACAGGAAACTGCCTAGGTTGACTTTTCCCCGACCCCAATTTTCCACTAAGTCATTATTCTGCAATAGTTTTCGTGCATTTGCATCGCATCACATCTCCGCACCCGTGGCTCCGTTTTGGGCGTATAATATGTAAAATTGTTCGTCTAGAAGAGTACATCATTTCATTCCATTGCACCATTTGCATTTGAGCTCACCTTGATGCCAGAAATGCTATTGGAAGAGGGCTTCAGATCGTTAGTTCCAGAATCTTATCAGCACGAGCTCTTTTGTCATTTTTGCCATGATTAATGTGTGCACCCTATGAACTTGAGTCCTACATGTGAGTTGAACTATGCCATGCCATCTTTCCAGGGGTGTATGCCATGTATTTTTGTGAGTTATGTGTTGACTAGAACAAGCATGCAAACTAGGGATGATGATGTTGCTGATTTCAGGAACTTAGTGTTTTCACTAAGTCTTGTCCTGCTGTTATTTTTATGCCATATGTTCATGTTGTTACAGAGAGATCCATGCCCTTTTTGAGCATGACCAGTAAGGGTGTTTTGATCATATGAATGTGCTCTATCCATCCGTGCCTTTGTTGGCATTTATGGAGTAGTCTAGCATGTCATTTTCGTGCTCTACTTTTGCTTGAAAATGTTTCCTGGCAAATTGTTTGCATGAGATTCAATTTTCACGAGGTCGCTAGAAGTTGATAATGTATGCTATGATGTTGTTCTTGCCATGTATAGCTTCTATGCCATGTCTTATTGATGGGTGTATGCTTAGTTTATCATGAGATGCTCAGAGTGAGTGCATCGAGCTCACTTAACATGCCTACTTGATATCTGCTTTTGCAATGCCCAGTTTTTCTCGCTAAGTCTGAAATCTGTAATAAAACTTGCTATGTTTACATGGGTGCCATCATTTCTTAGAGTCCTTTTGGCTTATGGTCAGTAAGGGACTATTGATATATGCTTTGAGTTGAATCATGTCATGCCTTGTTTTGCTATTATAAGTTCCTGTAGCATGTTGTTTATCGCTCTAAACATGCCTTCCTCGATGTTAATTCTCGCATGTTAGTATTTTCACTAAGTCTGTGAACCTCGATATTTTTTGCACTTTCACCATGCTTGTTTGAACATGTTATGATGTGATTTAGCCGTAGCTCGTTGTTCCTCTTTGTTAAGCATCTCCTGTAGATCGCTTCCATATGCTTTGTTTTTATGTTGGGGTGCAGAGCATAGTTTCTTGTTGCTTGCTAAGTAGCATCGGGTCGTTAAACGCAGATTTGCGCTATTCTTGTTTTGCTTATCATTTGCAAACCGTGCATCCGATTCCGTGATCTTTATATCGATTTCAACCGAAATCATCTCATCTTTCCAGCGGCATACTTGGTTTGCTGTTGATGCCCGTTCATCATTTTCCTTCCGGAGCATACATATGCATTGCATATCACATCTCGTGATAGCATGTCATGTATTGCATCATATTGCTTGTGCATTGTTCCTTGTTTGATTGTGGTTCCGTTGCTTGTGTTCTTGCTTTGGGTAGAGCCGGGAGACGAGTACGTGAACGAGGAACCTGTTGAGAATGCCTACGAGGATCAAGCCTTCGACAACTCTGAGAACCTTGCAGGCAAGATGACCATACCTTCGATATCACTTCTATCTTTGCTTGCTAGATGCTCGCTCTTTTGCTATGCCTATGCTGCGATACCTACCACTTGCTATATCTTGTCACCCATATTGCTTTGGCTTCCGGGTCTTCGAAAGCGGTCCTCTTCTCCCCCAGGAGGGAGGGATTCTCGATCCCCCCTCTTTCAAGAGCCTCCTTGGGCGAGGCGGTAACTCCTCTATTTTCCCCTTCGCCTTCCTCCTCAAGGTGCAACCTCCAAAGATCCTGACCAAAGACGGATCCGTGTGGTCTCGGGAGGGGGGCCGACATCAGACGCTTTTGCTTATGCTGTCCACTCCTGCTTAGAAGGAAATCGGTCAAAAGGCTAATCATAGAAAGGCAAACAAACGGTATGTCCGGACTCGAGCTACTTACTTGTGTATCCGGGCGATTGCAGCTTAGGTCGGCGCCCTCGGTCAATTCCTGCACACGCCTCATGATCCAAGAATACTTGTACATCTTCACGGGTGTCATACCCATGAAGTGTCAAGAACTGTGGTCCCTCCGGATTAAACTCCCACAGCCAAGAGGGCGGCGCTTGCAGGCGTGAGACGCCTAATCAAGATGACCTGCATTACACAACCAGATCGATCTCCCTTGCTTGGAGGTCTCGAATCCGCCCCGCAGAGGGTCACGCCCTTCGACGGCCCCTAGTTGAGCTCCTTGGTCGACCCACAACATCAACCGTCGTGGAGGTCCCGAGTGGAATAAGGGCGGCTTCGCCCGCTGCCCTTCAGAGCGTGATATAGAACCACTCGCCGCCACAAGCCGAGCTCCTCTTGAAGGAGCCTCGGCCATGTGGCATCGGCCTCCTGCCACGGCCGCCACAAGACTCGCTTGACGCCCGATCATCTTCGGCTCCATTGAAGGTCTTCACCACAGGCTGAAGTGGGGGTGACGCGGAGGAAGGCTTCGCAGACGACAATAAATGCGGAAATATGGAGGATGGACCTGAGCCAAGTCGTGGAATTCCAACCCATAGTAGAACATGAGCCCTCTCACAAAAGGATCCATCGGAAGCCTAAACCCCGACGGAGGTGGGATACAAAGACGACGTATCGCCGGATCGGTGGGATGGCCTGCCTTCGGCAGCAACCTGTGCGTAAATCTCGAAGACATGTAATTGGCCTCTCGCAGTTTTAGCATCGCCCTCCTCCGTGACGGAGGAGGGCATCCACCGACCTCAAGGTCGGAGCGACATTGTTGAAGGTCCAAGCGCCAACTGGGGCTCGGGTGTTGGAACTTGGAGCAAGGAGAAGATTCGATGGAGGATTGAAGAAAAGAAACGAGCCTTGGTCCTATTATAAAGAGGGAGAATACCAAGAGCCGTCTCCGTGACCGTTCAGGACTCACCTTCGATAGAGGGGGCGTGGCGATGGGCGCGGTTGGGTTACCCACGTCCGTATTGATGAGAATCCCGGAATAAGGGGAACACGATCTCTGCTTTGACAAGACGTGCCAAGGAAACCACTTCGCTAAATGCGCTGAGGTGGTATAGTAAAAAACGATTCAAATAAAGGCTTGGTAGTGGTGTGATGTCATGCCACAAAATACGTCAGCAGATCGAACTTGTGTACATATTATTCTCTCTACGGTGGAATGTGGAATTTATTTTGCAGAGCCGGACACTATCCTGGTGTTCACAATCTTCTATGAATTATTCGGAGGAGGAACCCGCTGTCGGTGTCAAAACCGGCGGATCTCGGGTAGGGGGTCCCGAACTGTGCGTCTAGGCGGATGGTAACAGGAGACAAGGGACACGATGTTTTACCCAGGTTCGGGCCATCTTGATGGAGGTAAAACCCTACGCCCCGCTTGATTAATATTGATGATGTGTATTACAAGAGTGGATCTACCACGAGATCAAGGAGGCTAAACCCTAGAAGCTAGCCTATGGTATGATAGTTGTAATGGATGTTGTGTCCCACGGACTAAAGCCCTCCGGTTTATATAGACACCGGAGAGGGCTAGGTTACACAGTAGTCGGTTACAATGGTAGGAGATCTACATATCCAGACGCCAAGCTTGCCTTCCACGCCAAGGAAAGTCCCATCCGGACACGGACGGAGTCTTCAATCTTGTATCTTCAGAGTCTAGGAGTCCGCGGACGATGATAGTCCGGCTGTCCTGACACGCCTCTAGTCCAAGACTCCTTAGTAGCCCCTAACCAGGCTTCAATGACGATAAGTCCAAATACAGATATAGTCTTCGCGCAAAGGCGGGTTCTCCTTTTGTTCCATGTACCGCCAATGTTGTCCGGCTTCCTTATCAATGTTATGCTTTTGGCTTCCACGCCCAATAATGGCCTTTCTTCCACGCTGCCGCATCTAATGCGAAAAGCCGTGGTATCTTTTATGTTTTACCCCTAGTCAGGCAAATAATCTGCCTATAAGAGAGGCAAGAATCCAGATCCAAATCACACCATCTTCCTTCCGCGAATACTCATCGGAGCGCTTTTGACCCGTAATCCATTCCACCATGGACCGCCGACGCTGCCTCCTTCTCGCGCCTCCTAGCCCTCTCGCTAGGAGATTGGAGGAGATGCTCTGCTCGCACAACGAGCTGGTGAGCCCAAGCGGAGGGATATCTCCTCCGCCTTCATGGTTCCGGCTCGAGCTGGGCTGGCCACCTACAAAGGTGGGAAGCAAGCGGAGGCTACCCCAAGTCCCAACAAAGGGAGCGGGTATGCTTGGCCCCTATCCGATAAGGGGGCTCGGATTTCAGACATCCGCTCTCCGCTGGCTCCTCGGAGTTCTACGGACTCAGCCATTCATCACTCACGCCCGCCTATCCTGCATATTATGGGTTACGAGCTCTTCATGAAGCTATTCCTAGGCGTGGAGCCCCATTTCGCGATGTGGAAGAGGTTGTTCTGCCTGCACTTCCCGCCTCACGAGGGGTCCATATATCAAGTGGGCGGCGCCAAATTTGGCGCATTGCCGGACCGGATATCCGTCTGAATTCCTAAGAAGGCGCCCGAGGACCGGCCTTTGGAATGGTTTTACATAGAAGACGCCCGCTGTCGGACCTCGCTCGATCGGGCCTCCGGAGTTCAAGAATGCTCTTCGCAGAACGCTTTAGTTGGCGCCATGAGCCCCCTAACCGGAGGAAGACAAGAGCGCCCATTATTTGATGGGCCGGATAAGGTTATCGTCTATTCGGGTCGACCATGATTGGAATCATGGCAACATGCATTATGCGGGGTGCAGCCACTACAATACAGGGCCACCCTATGTGGGATTTCGGGAGGACGATGCCACCCGGCCATGGCCGCAAAGGGCCGTGTTCGCCAAGACCGTGAAGATCATGTCCGCCTGTATAAGGGGGAGAAGGAGGATTCTCCGACGAACCCGCTGAATGGGTTTTCCATGAATAATCCCCGCCTTGGGTAGCGAACACTCGCACGTCCGACCTGCTTTCAAGTTTAAGTTTTTATATCGTGTTTTCGACGCAGAGCTGCGCCGGGTCGTGGAGGACATGCTAAGTCCAGCTCCGCAACCCGAGGATCCAGAGATCCTGTGATCCGCCTCCAAGAGGATCCGACATAAAGGTGGAGCTAATCGACGGGTGTTCCACCAGCTCAGCATGGATAATGCTTTAGTCGCCATTACGGCCGACTACCCCGACTATATCCGCTTCCTGTGTGATTGTGACCAAGTCCCGACACCATTGTTTCTTCCTCGCCATTTCGACCTTCAGATACGATGGTGTTTTGTAGGAAGCGCTTTCGTATGGGAAGCCGAGCCTGCGCGGCTGACCAACAAAGGCTAGTCCGACCAAGAGGCGGAAGAGGAGCGCGGTGGATCAAACGCCGCCGCAAAGGTATAGCTCACAGCTCATTATTTGGAGCAACGCTCCTAGGAAGCGCTTGAGTGCTCATGGATTTTTGTAGAGAAAAGTGCCCGCCGGATCAAGGGCGTGGAGGTTGCTAATCCAACCTCTACCAGCCTGTGCTCCAAAGACTGGTCTCGAGGGGGAGCGAGCGCAAGGCGCGAGCTGACACTCCTCCAACGCAGATGCCGACTGCACCGTCCGCCACCAAGTCTCGAGGTGGAGAGCGCCATGAACCATAGGCGCCGCCGACAAGATTTCGTGACGCTGCTTCTCCCCGAGGCATTGAATGCCTTAACGCTGGGACGCGCAGACTCCGTGCTGCTCAAGATGGTTTTACCAGAGCTACTGAGCAAGATGTAAAAGACATACTGTAAGAGAATTTAACAGCTTATATATGCCAAGAGTCTCCCGAGACTTGAAGTAGTTATGTTAACTGATTTAAGGATCATTTGAAACGCAGGATCTTACCGAGAAGAATACCCAACTGTCTCAGAGCTACAAGAGTGCAAGGCCCAACTTGAGGTCCGCACTTGTCGCCGCAGGAGGAAACACAGAGACCCTCCTGTAACACATTTTTTAAAAAATATAAGCTTGCCAGGCGGGCGGCGCGCAAGTCTAATAATGACATTGCAAAAGCCGCCGGCAAGATACGACAGTAAGAACCATCGCGCCACCTGAAGGTCAAGCGAGAGGGCGCTGAATAGAGTGCACCAGAAAGGAACAAGCTCCAGGATGCCCACGCCCAGCTCGGAGAAGAGCTGAAGGTGTTCGGGCCGAGCTGTCTGCTCCGCTAAGGAGAATCACGCTTTGTCGCGGCATCTATAGTAGTGCTAAGCTTAACTCTTTGAAAAGAAGAGTTCGGCGAGGAAGTCAATTGAAAAAATATGTCTCAAGGTAAACTCATAGGTCGCCTTGCAGAGGAGATGCTCGTATCGACGGGTGATCAACTTCCCGAACTGTTGCAGCTGCTCGAACGAGTTCGGTAGGCGATGAGCGGCGCTGCTCAGTGCTTTATGGCCGGCCCTTTTCCTGCCGAAGGCCTTGGGGAGCTTACGGAGAAGCTTCAGGAATGCAAGAAGAAGCCCGCTTATGGAAGATTTCGCCTGCCGCCAAGGTGCTGTGGAGGCTCGGCCATGGTGAAGACGCTGCACAAGAAGGCGGATCCCAACCATATGGCCGAGGTCGGACCTATGGGGCCCGATGGGAAGGAGATCCTCGTGAGTTTAGTATACGGCCAGGTAGAGTTGGCCGCTAAATTTTCCCAACGGGACTGTAAATTGGACAGCCTGTTAGACGGGATTGAGGAGGAATACAGTCAGTCAATGTGAAAATGTATTTTAAAATGACATGTAAAAATGCCTTCTAGCCGGATTGTAGATCGTTTGTCTTTGCCGACTGAGGGAGTCCTAGACTAGGGGGTGTCCGGACAGCCGGACTATCATCGTCCGCCGGACTCCAAGACTATGAAGATACAAGATTGAATACTCCGTCCCGTGTCCGGATGGGACTTTCCTTGGCGTGGAAGGCAAGCTTGGCGATACGGATATGTAGATCTCCTACCATTGTAACCGACTCTGTGTAACCCTAGCCCTCTCTGGTGTCTATATAAACCGGAGGGCTTTAGTCCGTAGGACATAACCTCCATTACAACAATCATACCATAGGCTAGCTTCTAGGGTTTAGCCTCCTTGATCTCGTGGTAGATCCACTCTTGTACTACCCATATCATCAATATTAATCCAGCAGACGTAGGGTTTACCTCCATCAAGAGGGCCCAACTCGGTAAAACATCGTGTCCTCGCCTCCTGTTACCATCCGCCTAGACGCACAGCTCGGGACCCCTACCCGAGATCCGCCGGTTTTGACACCGACATTGGTGCTTTCATTGAGAGTTCCTCCTCGCCGCCGCCGATAGGAAGGATGCCTCCACCCGCCTTCAAGGACGGTATTTTCGCCAAAGGGCCTTGGCCGCCGCCAAACAATCCGCTAGGTGGTTTCTTATGACCGCTCGTCCGCCATCGCTTCGACAATGACTTCTCAAGTCGTCAGCAATCTTCACGCTAACTCGAACTTGTTGAGCGGCCGATCCAATAGAGCTCTCATCTCGTCAACGAGCTCTGGATCGCATCGCCGCCTCGAGTCGCTATGACTATGATCAGATTGGGCTTAAAACCGATCCGAGAGATTAACTCTCCCTGTGTCACCCACCATGTCGCAGTGGTAGAGGAACAATGCGCGACCCTTCTCATGTATTGAAAACTAGTCGTCCGGCTCTCTAACCTCCATGTCGGATTTCCGGAGGGACGGACTTGATCAAGCAATCAACTTAAAGTCGCATCGGATCGACTCGCTGGACAACGCCCAGAATCCAAACTTCCAAAATTGGAAACTTCACGGCCTTCAAGCCCTGCGACGGGTAGGGTTCCGGATTTTATTCCACCCACCCGCCCAAACATATGCGATCTATCTCTAATACGGCAAGAGCCCGCTGAAACAGTACATCACTATCGGGCCGATTCTCCTAGTTATGGATGGATAAAGGACTGCCGAGAAAAAACGCAATCTCAATATTTTGCAATAATTGCACGGACAAGGGAATATTGAACGCCATCAGCCGTCGTGAAATTACACGCCACGATCCAAGGCCCATAGTACGAAAGTACTGTGCGGTGGAGAGTTTCCGACCTCAATACAACCCTAGTCCGCAACAAAAGGGTGCATCACACTCAGCCCCGTGATACAAAAAAACCAAAAAGCAAAAACCCCATAGAGGGCACGGAACCGTCTTCGAGGGATGGCTCAGAGACCTCGTAAACTTCACAAGACAGAGGGCGCCGCCCCAACACATAGCCTTCGAGCATGTTGATATTACGGCAGTGGCCAAAAGTGGCGAGGAGCTTCTAGCCCCGAAAACCACTCCAACAATACCAAGACGGTATCAATAGTTTCGAGACCTTCGTGATCAAATAATATGCGGAAACGAACAACCAGCAGCCTCGCCAAGTCTACCAAGTAGCAACAACAAATCCATGGAGCGACACAGCCATCACCTTCAATGCCAGCGACAAACCTAAATTCAACAGCCCGAGCACCAGCCAGACTGGTACTTAGTCCAATAGTGGACGGCTCGACTTACAAAGGTCCTCATGGATGGCGGCAATGATTAAACCTCATCTACGAGGAAACTCTTCAAAAATGGAAATAGATCGAGCCAGATTGAGCGAAGCAAAGACAACCTTCAGAGGAATAATCCCTAGCCGAAGCGCGCTGCACCGAAAAATCACACTCGATGTGGTGTTCGCTCACGGACAATTATAGATCCAAGAAGTCACATTCCAAGTGGCCCTGCTCAACAAATGGATATCACGCTATATTAGGACGAGAGGCATTCACAATTTTTCAAGCAGTACCCCATTACGGGTACATGAAGCTCAAAATGCCTGGGCCCGCGGAATAATCACTCGTTAGTGATCCGGATATAGCACTCCGCACCAAAAATAAGACAATGATTAGCCCGGAGGCACTATCCAAGCCCTAGCGGCAGAAGAACTCATCGCCACGCTTCTACGGTGAATAGGGACGATGTGATACTCGATAAGAGATCCAAGTCCACCTCCTTTAAACCAGCAGATGAAATAGTAAAATTCCAGGTCCATCCAACGGACCCAACAAAGATGTCCTCCATCGGGCACAGCTTGAACCCTCGATGTAGACGCCGATCACGAGAATTCCTTCGGAAAATTGGGACATCTTCGCCGGCACCCTCGGATATGCTTGAATCCCACGCAGATTGGCGTAACACAGCCTAAACATCCTAAAGGATTCAAGCCACCAAACAGGCTCTTCGACGATTTTCCAACCCAAAAGACAGTAATGGGAGAAGAGCTAGCCAAACTATTGGAAGCCGGATTCATTAGAGATATCAAACATCCGGATTGGCTAGCAAATCTGGTAATGGTACCAAAGAAGGACAAATCTCGCGCCTATGCGCCGATTTTAAAGACCTCAATAAGGCTTGCCCAAAGGATCCTTCCTCCCCCGCATCGACCAAATAATCGATGCTATCGCAGGCACGATTCATTGTGCTTCCTCGACGATACTCCGCTACCATCAAATCAAGATGGCGAAGCGCACTCAAGCCGCAACGGCATTCATCACTCCATATGGACCATTCTCGCTTCAACACGATGCCCTTCGACTTAAAAATGCCGCGCAAAATATCAGCGCATGATCCAAACATGTCCGCCACCCAGATCGGCAAAACAAGAGAGGCATACGAGACGATGTAGTCGCAAAACCAAACACGCCGAAACTTTAGTAGACGACTTGAGGCTCACATTCGACAACCTCGAGCATATGACATCAAGCTGAATCCGAAAATGCATTTTCGGCGCATCACCGAAAGCTGCTGGGCTTCATTGTATCCGTAGAGGAATTGAAGCAAACCCGCAAAGATCCGAGCTCACACAGCTTGGATATTCCAAAAGACCTCAAACAGATTCAAAATTGATCGATGCGTGGCAGCTTTAAGCCGCTTTATCTCCGCTTGGGAGAAAAGGCATCGCCTCTATCGCCTCCTTAGGCGCACCAACACTTCGAGTGGACGGATGCCCATCGCCGGACTCAAGAAATAAAGGCCATATTGGCAACAACCGTCCTGGCTGCGCCCAACCTCGGGCGAACCAATGTTGTTATACATCGCAGCAACACATCAAGTTGTAAGCGCGTACTGCCGTTTAACGAGAAATGTAAGGGCATAAATTCTCTTCAAAACCAGTGTACTACGATCCACCGTGTTAACCCCCGCAAGTCCTGTACTCCGCACTATCAAAAGATAGCGATGCGGTGTTCATGGCATCCCGAAGCTCGACACTACTTTCAAGAGTGTTCGATAACAAGGGCCTCAAGTACCACTCAATGACATTATAAACAACCGCGACGAACGGGCAGGATTGCAAATGGGCCATTGAGCTCTTACCATTCGATATAACCTACAAACCTCGCGAGCTATAAAGTCACAAGTTTTGGCTGACTTTGTCGCTGAATGGACCGTTTAACTCCCTAAAGAGTACGGCGATACTCCAATTGACTATGCACTTCGACGGCTCTAAAATGTTGGCCGGATCGGGGCCATGTCAGATTGACGCCCCCAACCGGGACACAATCCAATACGTATTTCAAATAATGTACACGGACTCCAACAATGCAGCCAATATGAGGCCCTTCTACATGGTCTCCGGATGGCAATTCCATGGGCATTCAACGCCTAGAGGTGCGCGATTCAAACCTTGCAATATCCCAAATAAATGGAGACTTTGACGCCAAGGATCCAAAATGGCAGCATATCGCAACGCTGTCTTAAAATGTCACCGGTTTGAAGGACTTGAATTCCATCACGTAGCTCGAGATAATAACCAGCAGCCGACGATCGCACGCATCGGCGCAAAACGTGACGCTGTCCCTCCAAATATCTTCCTCGAACGGCTTTTCAAGCCATCCGCATTATGGGAAGAGGAGTCCGAAACGACAAACCGAAAAACCGCGCCAACCGCGATTCAGCCGACGACATAACACCTTCAGCCCACGACATAATGGCAGTAATCGCCTGGGATGTAACCATTCCTAGCCTACTTGCTTAGGCAGGAACTTCCAAGACCAAAATGAGGCCCGCTGCATAGTCCGCGATCTAAAGCCTACAAGGTCCATGAGGGAGAACTTTATAAGAAAAGTACAACCGAGTCCTTCAAAGGTGTATCTCCAAAGAGGAAGGGCGAAACCTCCCGGCTGAAATTCATGCCGACTAGGCGGACACCACGCAGCAGCCCGGCCCTTGTAGGAAAGGCATTCCGCACAGATTTTATTGGCCGACGGCCCGGCAGATGCTCAGACTTAGTCCAAAGATGCGCCGTTGTCGCCTCTTTGCTAATCGAGCCATATGCCACCCACCGCCTCAAAACTATACCCATTACCCGCCGTCATGGGTCTGGGGCTTGACATGGTTGGACCCCTTAAAGGGGAAACCCACAAGCAAAAGTACCTATTGGTCATGGTGGACAAATTCACCAAATGGATAGAGGCCAAACCAGTAAAAACAGCAGAGTCCGGACTAGTGATAGACTTTATATCCGGGTAGTACTCCGTTATGGTGTCCCCCACAGCATCATCACCGATAGCGGCATGAACTTCACGGCCGACGAGGTTAAGTCCTGGTGCAAAAACATGGGCATTAAGCTCGACTACTCTTCAGTCTATCACCCTCAAACCAACGGTCAGGTGGAACGAGCAAATGGTCTAATAATGAGCGGCATTAAACCCAGACTAGTGTGGTCACTTACGAAATCGACACGACTTGGGTAGAGGAGCTCGACCTGCTTCGGGGCTGCGGACAACGCCCAACTGTACTACCGGATTCACACCATTTTTATGAGATACGGCGCAGAGGCAGTTCTGCCTCGACATTATTCATGACTCACCTCGAAAAGCGCATGTACGAAGAAAGAGAGGCCGAGCTGGTCGGCATGACAGCTTGGACGATTGAGGAAGAACGCGACGCCGCCAAGGCTCGCTCCGCATTCTATCGCCAGCAGGCTCAAGATATCAAAGCAGAGAGGCACGGCCAAGACTTACAACGCTGGCGAACTAGTTCTACGCTCGGACAAGAAAAAGGACAAACTCAAGCCCAAATGGGAGGGCCCTTCATCATCGATCAAGTCCTCGACCGCGGAGCGCATCGCTTCATTTAAATGCGCTCGACAACCGACTCGAGCCGAACCCATGGAACGCAGCCCGCCTCCCAAGATTCTATGCCTAGTGCCGGATTAAGAGTTCGCCCCTTCCCCGCTCAAATTTTTACACTTCAGCTGTCCTTTGTCTTTCTTTCTTCTCTTAACATTTCTACTAAAAAGCCCTTAAAGGCCTACTCACAAGACTGTTCAGATACACTTGATGTGCCATCCGCACTCATTATATTCGGGGCTTCTTTACCGGCTTAATTATAAGGGCTTTATGCCCAAAGACATGTGTCAAGCTTCCACATGTACCTTTTATTCACCATTATATGCATCGATATGACTTAAGTTTTGGCCAAGCTGGGTTGCCTGGCTCCTGTGCTTACCCCTATGTTCCCAATTGTTCGGCTAGGAGGTAAAGGAGCACCTCTGCGATTGTTATCGCTGGTCACCTGGATGTGTACCTCGACCGGGTGAAGCCGAAAGCTAGCGTTTTAAGGGAATATTCGTCGGTGACTTGAAAGATGATTTTTACCTACTTATTTATCCGCCTCCGTGATGTTTTTTCTGCTTTTTTCAGTCCGACATGCACTTTAGGGCATGCCTCCTGTGAAAGGAACCCTTAACGGAACTATTCTCCCGAAGATGTTTCTTACTAGCCATGTAATATAACATAAC
The DNA here is from genome assembly GCA_021437245.1 of Aegilops speltoides. Classification (NCBI taxonomy): domain Eukaryota; kingdom Viridiplantae; phylum Streptophyta; class Magnoliopsida; order Poales; family Poaceae; genus Aegilops; species Aegilops speltoides. The sequence goes on from CM038145.1 coordinate 402,874,048, forward strand.
TAGTTGGGGACTTGTCCGATAAAGCACTAATGACCCCTACGCCTGGTCTCCATGCATACCCTGGTTGTTTCTAACCAAGAAGGTATTCGACACACTCCGACTCTAGGGTCCCGAGGTTGAAGCGAAAAGGTCGGCAAAGACAAACGATCTACAATCCGCTAGAAGGCATTTCACATGTCATTTTAACAATACATTGTCAAATTCCATCGACAGATTCCTCCTCAATCCCGCCTAACAGTGCTGTCTAATTTACAGCCCGCTGGGAAAATTTAGCAGCCAACTCTACTTGGCCAGATACTAAACTCACAGGATCTCCTTCCCATCGGGCCACACCGTCCGACCTCGCCATGTGGTTGGGATCCGCCTTCTTGTACCGCTGCCTTCACCATGGCCCAAGCATCCTCGGCACCTTGGCGGCAGGCCAAATCTTCCATAAACGGAAGCACCGCGACTTCCGGAGCTTCTCCGCAAGCTCCCCAAGGCCCTCAAGGGAGAGGGCTGGCCATAAAGCCCGGACGACGCCGCCATCGCCATCGCCGAACTCGCTCGAAAGCAGCAACAATACTGAAGATGATCACCCGCTGATACGGGCATCTCCTCCGTGAGGGCTTACCCGTGAGTATACCTACAAGACATATTTTGTCAATTGACTTCTCGCACAACTCTTCTTTTCAAAGGAGTTCGCTTCAAGCACTTACTATAGATGCCGCGACGAAGCACCGATTCTCCTTAACGGAGCCGGACAGCTCGACCAACGCTTTTCAGCTCTTCTCCAAGCTGGGCGGGCATCTTGGAGCTTGTTCCTTTCCTCGCTGCACTCTATTCAAGACCTCTCGCTGCCTTCACCGGGCGCGCAGCATTCCTCGCATGTCCGGATCTTGTCCGCAAAGACTCGCAATGTCATTATTAGACTTGCACGCACGCCGCATAGCGCTTATATTTAAAAAAAAATGATGCTACTGTGAGGGGCCTCTGTTCCGCCCTGCGTAGCAAGTGCGCCCCAAGTTGGGCCTTGCACTCTTGCAGCCCCGAGACAGCTTGGATATTCTTCTCGTAAGATCCTCAGATTTCAAATGATCCTTAAATCAGTTAACATAACTACTTTAAGTCTCGGGGCCACCGCATATATAACTATTAAATCCTCTTACCCATATGTCTTTTACATACCGCTCCGCGGCTCTAGTAAACCATCTTGAGCAGCACGGAGGTGCGCCCTCTCCGCTGAAGGCATTCAACGCCTCAGGGAGAAGCACGCTCACGAATACCGTTCCGGGCGCCGGGGTTCATGGCGCCTCCACCTCGCACTTGGTGGCGGACACTGTCGGCCTCCTCCGCTGGAGGAGTATCCGACCCGCGCCTTGCGCTTGCCTCCCTCCGCATCGTTGTCGGAGCTCGGCTGGTAGAGGTCGGATCGGCAACCTCTACGCCGCAGTCCGGGCGGCGCTTTTTCTCCTACAAAGATCATGAGCACTCAAACGCTTCTAGGAACGTTGCTCCAAATAATTAATTATGAGCTATACCTTTGCGGGCGAAGTTTTAGTCCGCTACGCCCTTTTCCGCCATCGTCCGGATCGGTTTTGTTGGTCACCGCTGGGTCGGCTTCCGCTTTGAAGGCGCTTCGCAAAACACCATCGTGACGCGAATGTCTCAAATGGGCAAGGAAGAAATAATGGTGTCCGACTTCCGCCACAATCACCGGGAAGCCGGATATAGTCCGGGTAGTCACCGTAATGGCAACCAAAGCATTATCCATGCTAAGCTGGTGGAACACCCCGCCGATTAGCTCCACTCAATGTCCGGATCCTCTTCGGAGGCCGGATCCCGGATCTTTCTGATCCTCGGTTGCGGAACTGACTTACCATGTCCTTCCATTAACCGACGCAGCCTCGCGCCAAGACATAATATGAGAAGCTTAAACTTCAAAACATGGGTCGGGCCCTTAGAAGCTCGCTACCCAACGACGGGGTTATTCATGGAGAACCCATTCAACGGGTTCGTTCAAGGAAGTCCTCCTTCTCCCCTTGTACAGGCCGGACAGATCGCCACCGATCCTCGGCCGAATCCGTCCTTGCGCCATGACGGGTAGCGCCGTTTTCCCCGCTGAAATCCCACATGGGGTGGCCCTCAGACAGCGAAGGGCTGCACTTCACAGAATGCATGTTGCCATGACTCCAATCATGGTCAACCCGGAATGGGCTAGTAGTCTTATTCGGCCCATCAGATAATGGACGCTCTAGTCCTCTAGTTGGGGGCTCATGGGCGCCAAAGGCGCTTTCTTCAGAGGAGCGCGCATCGAACACCGGAGGCCGACCCGGACTGGGTCCGCAGCGGAGCGCCTTTCTATGTAAACCATTCAAGGCCGCCTTCAGACGCTTTCTTAGGGGGGCAATGCGCCATATTTCGCGCCGCCCACTTGATATATAGACCCTCATGAGAACGGGTATGAGGCGTAACAACCTCTTCCACAAGGCAAAATGGGGCTCGATGCTGTAAATAGCTCAAGAAGAGCTACGTGAACCCATGATATGCGTGATAGAGGCGGGTGTAGGTGATGGAGCTGAGTCCGTGAGAACTCCAGTGAGCCCATGGAGGAACGGATGTATAGGAAATCTGAGTCCCCTTATCGATAGGGGACAAAGCATACCCGCCCCTTTGTTGGGACTTGGGTAGTTCTCCGCTTGCTTCCCACCTTGGTAGGTGGCAAGTCTGCTCGACCGAACCATGAAGGCCGAGGGAGATATCCCCCGCTTGGAGCTTCACCAGCTGCCAGCGGAATGCAGCATCGCCTCCAATCTCCTCGGCAGAGGGCTGAGCGCGAGAAGAGGAGCCGCACGACGGTCCATGATGGAATGGATTCTCGGGTCAAAGGCGCCCGATGAGTATTCGTGGAAGGCGATGGTGTGGTTTGAATCGATCTTTGCCTCTTTTATAGGCAGATTACTTGCACGACTAGGGGTGAAACATAAAAGATACCGGCTTTTCGATTCGTGGCGACGCGTGGAAGAAGGCCATTATTGGGCGAGAAGCCAAGAACCGCAAAGATTTATAAGGAAGCCGGACATCGCTCGGCAGTACATGGAACTTAAAAGGAGAACCCGCTTGCAACGCCAAGACTATATACGCTTGGACTTATCGCCATTGAAGCCTGGTTCGGGGCTACCGAGGAGTCCTCGACTAGGGGTGTCCGGACAGCGGACTATCATCGCCCACCGGACTCCAAGACTATGAAGATAGAAGATTGAAGACTCCGCCCCGTGTCCCGATGGGACTTTCCTTATGGAAGGCAAGCTTGGCGACACGGATATGTAGATCTCCTACCATTGTAACCGACTCTGTGTAACCCTAGCCCTCTCCGATGTCTATATAAACCGGAGGGCTTTAGTCTGTAGGACATAACCTCCATTACAACAATCATACCATAAGCTAGCTTCTAGGGTTTAGCCTCCTTGATCTCGTGGTAGATCCACTCTTGTACTACCCATATCATCAATATTAAGCAAGCAGGACGTAGGGTTTTACCTCCATCAAGATGGCCCGAACCTGGGTAAAACATCATGTCCCTCGTCTCCTGTTTCCATCCGCCTAGACGCACAGTTCGGGACCCCCTACCCGAGATCCGCCGGTTTTGACACCGACACCGACCTTTTTGCTTCAACCTCGGGACCCTAGAGTCCAGAGTGTGTTCGAATACCTTCTCGGTTAAAAAACAACCGTGGCACGCATGGAGACCAGGGGTAGGGGTCATTATTGCTTTATCAGACAAGTGCCCAACTAGTTATGTTATATTACATGGTTAGTAAGAAACATCTTCCAGGAGAATAGTTCCTTTAAGGGTTCCTTTCTCGGGAGGCATGCCCTAAAGTGCATGTCCGGACTGCGAAAAGAGCGTAAAAACATCCGGGGCAGATAAATAAGTAGGTAAGAAATCATCTTTCAAGTCACCGACCGAATATTCCCTTAAGAACGCTTAGCTTTCGCTTCATCCAACCTGAGGTACACATCCGGCCGACCCGGCAAGAATAATCGCAGAGGTGCCCTTTACCTCCTAGCCGAACAATCGGGAACGAGGGGTAAGCACCGAGCCAGCAACCCAGCTTGGCCAAAACTTAAGTCATATCGATGCATATAATGGTGAGTAAAAGGTACATGTGGAAGCTTGACACATGTTCTGGGCATGAAGCCCTTATAATTGAGCTTCTGGTAAATAAGCCCCCAGGTATAATGAGTGCGGATGGCACATCAAGTATGTGCGAACAATGCGCTAGTAGGCCCTTAAGGGCTTTTTAGGAAAAGGGTTAAGAGAAGAAAGAGAAACAAAAGACAACGGAAGTGTAAAAATTTGGACGGGGGAAGGGGACAAACTCTTAGTCCACTGCTAGGCATAGAATCTTCGGAGGCGGGCTGCATTCCATGGGTTCGGCTCGAGTCGGTTGTCCGACGATTTAGACCGTACGCCTCGCCGGTCGACTTGATCGATAATGAAGGGGCCCTCCCATTTGGGCTTGAGCTTGTCCTTTTCTTGTCCGCAGCGAGAACTAGTTCGCCAACATTGTAAGTCTTGGCCCGCATTTCTCGCTTTGATATCTTCGAGCCTCGCTGCCGATAGAATGTGGAACGAGCCTTGGCGACGCCGCTTCTTCCTCCAATGCGCCCAAGCTGTCCCGCCGATCCAGCTCGCTTCTTTCTACGCATATGCGCACTCGAGGTGAGTCATGAATGATGTCGCAGGCGTAATCGCTTCTGCGCCGTATACCATAAAAATGGTGTGAATCCGTAGTACGGTTACGTTGTCCGCAGCCCCCAGAGTACGGAGTCGAGCTCTCTACCCAAAGGCATGTCGATTTCGTAAGCGACCGCAATAGTCCGGGTTTAATGCCGCCATTATTAGACCATTTGCTCGCTCCACTTGACCGCTGGTTTGAGGATGATAGATCGCTGCAATCGAGCTTAATGCCCATATTTTTGCACCAGATTTGACCTCGCCGGCCGTGAAGTTCGTGCTGTTATCGGTGATGATGCTGGGGACACCGTAACGTGTACTACCCCGAGATAAAGTCTATCACTGGTCCGGACTCGCTGCTTTTGACTGGTTTGGCCTCTATCCATTTGGTGAATTTATCCACCATGACCAATAGGTACCTTTTGCTTGTGGGTTCTCCTTTAAGGGGTCCAACCATGTCAAGCCCTGCATCGCGAACGCCGTGTAATGGATATAGTTTTTAGGGCGGTGGGTGGCATATGGCTCTAATTAGCAAAGAGCCGGCAACCGACGATCTTTGGACTAAGTCCCGAAAGATCTCGCCCGGCCGTCGGCCAATAAAACTCGCAGTAATGCCTTTCCTACAAGGGCCCGAGCTGCGGCGGGTGGTCCGCCTAGTCCGCATGAATTTCAGCCAAGGTTTTCGCCTTCCTCTTCGGAGATACACCTTGAAGGACTCCGTTGTGCTTTTCTTATAAAGTTCTCCTCATGGACCTTGTAGGCTTTAGATCGCGGACAATACAAATGGGCCTCGCTTTTGGTCTTGGGAGTTCCTGCCACAAGTAGGCTAGGAATGGTTCTATCCACGGGCGATTACTACCATTATGTCGTGGGCTGAAGGTGTTATGTCATCGGCTGAATCGCCGGTTGGTGCGGCTTTTTCCGGTTTGTTATTTCCGGACTCCTCTTTCCATAGTACGGATGGCTTGAAGAGCTGTTCCAGGAAGATGTTTGGAGGGACAGCGTCACGTTTTGCGCCGATGCATGCCAGTACGTCGGCTGATTGGTTATTATCTCGGGCTACGTGATGGAATTCAAGTCCTTCAAACCGAGCTGACATTTTAGGACAGCGTTACGATATGCTGCCATTTTCGGATCCTTGGTGTCAAAGTCTCCATTTATCTGGGATATTGCAAGGTTTGAATCCTCAAGACCTCTAGGCGCTCAATGCCCATGGAGATTGCCATCCGGAGGCTATGTAAAGGGCCTCAGATTCGCCTGCGTTGTTGGAGTCCATGTACATTATCTGGCACGATAGATCGGTGGTCCCGGTGGGGACGCTAATACGATGCCAGCCCCCAATCCGCCAACATTTTAGAGCCATGGAAGTGCATGATCCAATTGATTATGCGCCAGATTTTAGGGAGTTCGCCGTCCATTCAGCGACAAAGTCAGCCAAAACTTGTGACTTTATAGCTCGCCGAGGTTTGTGTTATATCGAATGGTAAGAGCTCAATGGCCCATTTTGCAATCCTGCCCGCGCGTCATGTTGTTTATAATGTCGCTTGAGTGGTACTTGAGGCCATCAAGTATCGAACACTCTTGAAAGTAGTGTCGAGCTTCCGGATGCTATGAACACCGCAGACGCTATCTTTTGATAGTGCGGTATCGGACTTGCAGGGGTTAACACTGTGGATACGTAGTACACCGGTTTTTGAAGAGGGAATTTATGCCCTATCGCCTCTCGCTCGACGACGAAAGTACCGCGCTTACAACTTGATGTGTTGCGCGATGTATAACAAAGATTGGTTCGCCTGTGTTGGGCGCAGCCAGACCGGATTTGTTGCCAATATGGCCTTTATTTCTTTGAGTCCGGCAAGAGCGATCCGCCCACTGGTGTTCGATTGCGCCTAAGGAGGCGATAGAGGGCAGTGCCTTTTCTCCCAAGTTGGAGATAAAGCGGCTTAAAGCCGCCACGCATCCAAATAATTTTTGTATCTGCTTGAGGTCTTTTGAATATCCAGTTTGTGACAGAGCTCGGATCTTGGCCGGTTTGCTTCAATTCCTCTACCGGATACAATGAAGCCCAAAGCTTTTCGCTGGTACCGAAAATGCATTTTTCCGGATTCAGCTTGATGTCATATGCTCCGAGGTTGTCGAATGTGAGCCTCAAATCGCCTACTAGAGTTTCGACAAGAGTTTGGTTTTGACGACCACGCCGCTCACGATGCCTCTACCGCTTTGCCGATCCGGGCTGCCGCACATGTTTGAATCATACCGATATGTTGCACCGGGCGCTTTTAAGTCCGAAGGGCATCGTGTTGAAGCAGAATGGTCCATATGGAGTGATGAATGTCGCTATGCTTGGTCCGCTCGCCATCTTGATTTGATGGTAGCCGGAGTATGCGCCAAGGAAGCACAATGAATAGTGTCCCGCAGAGCATCGATTATCCGGTCGACGCGGGAGGGGAAGGATCCTTTGGGCAGGCCTTGTCGAGGTCTTTAAAATCGCACATAGGCGCCAGTGATTTGTCCTTCTTGGTACCATTACAAGGTTTGCTAGCCAATCCGGTGTTTGATATCTCGATGAATCCTGCCTAATAGTTTGGCTAGCTCTTCTCCCATTGCCTGTCTTTTGGGTTCGAAAATCGTCAAGAGCTCGTTTGATCGGCTTGAATCCTTTTAGGATGTTTAGGCTGTGTTCTCGCCAATCATGATGATTCCGGCATATCCGAAGGGTGCCAGTAAAATGTCCCAATTTTCCGAAGGAATTTCGCAGGCGGCGCTTCACGCTGTGGTTCAACTGCGTGCCTCGATGGAAGCCGTTTTTGTCGGGTCCGTTGGATGGACCTGGAATTTTACTATTTCGTCTGCTGGTTTAAAGGAGGTGGACTTGGATCTCTTATCGAGTATCACATCGTCCCTATTCACCGTAGAGCGCAGCGCGGTGAGTTCTTCTGCCGCTAGGGCTCCGGATAGTGCCTCTAGGGCTAATGCGGATGTCTTGTTTTCGGCGCGGAGTGCTATGTCCGGATCACTAACGAGAGTGATTATTCCGCCGGGCCCAGGCATTTTGAGCTTCATGTACCGTAATGGGGTACGGCTTGAAAAATTGTGAATGCCTCTCGTCCTAATATAGCGTGATATCCGCTGTTGAACGGGGCCACTAGGAACGTGACTTCTTCGATCTGTAATCGTCCGCGAGCCAACACCACATCGAGTGTGATTTTTCCGTGCAGCGCGCTTCCTGGCTAGGGATTATTCCTCCAAGGTCGTGGCTGCTTCGCCAATGCGTGCTCCGCCTATTTCATTTTTGAAGAGTTTCTCGTAGATGAGGTTTAGTCCGCCCGCCATCCATGAGGACCTTTGTAAGTTGAAAGACGCCCACTATTGGACTAAGTACCAGTGCGGCTGGTGCTCGGGCTGTTCGGAATTTAGGTTCGTCGCTGGCATTGAAGGTGATGGTTGTGTCGCTCCATGGATTTGTTGTTGCTACTTGGTAGACTTCGACGAGGCCGTGGATTGTTCGTTTCCGCATATTATTTGATGCGAAGGTCTCAAAGATCGCTGATACCGCATCGGGTATTGTTGGAGTGGTTTTCGGCTAGAAGCTCCTCGCCACTTTTGGCCACCTGCCGTAATATCCAACATGCTCAAGGCTATGTGTTGGGACGGCATCCTCTCAGATCGCGAATTTTACAGGTCCGCTAAGCCATCCCTCCAAGACGGTTCCGCGTCTCTATGGGGTTTTTGGTTTTGGTTTTTGTATCTGGGGATGAGTGTAATGCACCCTTTTGTTGCGGACTAGGGTTGTATTCGGGGCCGATTGTCCTAAAACTGATTTTCGGTTTTCCCGAAAACTCTCCATCGCACAAGATTTTCATACTATGGACGCCAGTCGGTGAAGCGTGTAATTTCACGACGGCCGATGTATGCTCAATATTCCTCGTCTGCAATTATTGCAAAAATTGAGATTGTGTTTTCCTCTCGGCTGTCCTTTATCATGTCCATAACCAGGAGGAATCTGGCCCAGTAGTGATGTACTATTTCAGCGGGCTCTTGCCATATTAGAGATAGATCGCATATGTCTGGGCGGGTGGGTGGAATAAAGTCCAGAACCCTACCCTTCTCAAGGCTTGAAGGCCGGAAGTTTCCAAATTTGAAGCTTTGATTATCGGATGTTGTCCAACGAGTCCGGGTCCGTGCCCGACTTTAAGTTCAGAGCTTGACCAAGTCCGCCCCTCCGTGGGAATCCGCATGGAGGGTTCGGGAGCCCTGACATGACTAGTTTTCAATATAGGAGAAGAGTCGCCATTGTTCCTCTACCATCGCGAATGCGGTGGTGACCGGGAGAGTTAATCTCTCTCGATCGGTTTTAAGCCCAATCTGATTGTAGTCCGTAGCGACTCCTCTGGCGGCGATCGCGATCCAAGAGCTCGCTGATGATTTAAAGCTCTATTGATCCACCGCTCGGCAAATTCCAAGCCGACGTGAAGATTGCTTTTGACGACTTGAGAAGTCATTGTCGGCGGTGGCCGGACAGCGGTCATAAGAAACCACCTAGCCGGATAGTTTACCCGACGCCAAGGCCCTTTGGCGAAAAATACAGTCCTTGAAAACGGGTGGAGGCATCCTTCCTATCGGGCGACGGCACAAAGGAACTCTCAATGAAAGCATTAACGACATGTCAGGTTGTAACAATTGCCTACAAACAGAGTCCCGTTACCCATGCCAATGAGTTGCTTTCCACGCCAGGAAAGTCCCATCTGGGACGGAGTCTTCAATCTTGTGTCTTTGTAGTCTTGAGTTCATGACGATGATAGTCCGGCTGTCCCGACACCCCTAGTTCAGATTCCTCACCCGCCTTTGCAATGCCAACATTATGCTACTGGACTCATCGCATTGAAGCCTGGTTCAGGGCTACCGAGGAGTCCTCGACTAGGGATGTCCGACAGCCGACTATCATTGTCCGCTCTGACTCCAAGACTATGAAGATACAAGATTGAAGACTCCGTCTGTGTCCGATGGGACTTTCCTTGGCGTGAAGGCAAGCTTGGCAATACAGATATGTAGGTCTCTACCATTGTAACCGACTCAGGTAACCCTAGCCTCCCCCGATGTCTATATAAACCAGAGGGTTTTAGTCCGAGAGGACAACAACCATTACAACAATCTTACCATAGGCTAGCTTCTAGGTTTAGCCTCCTTGATCTCGGTGGTAGATCCACTCTTGTACTACCCATATCATCAATATCAATCAAGCAGAGTAGGGTTTTACCTCCATCGAGAGGGCCCGAACCTGGGTAAAAACATCGTGTCCCTTGTCTCCTGTTACCATCCGCCTAGACGCAAAGTTCGGGACCCCCTACCCGAGATCCGCCGGTTTTGACACCGAAAGTGGGGAACTTAAGCCCCTGGTGTATTTAGCCGTACCAAAGTGTACGGATGCAACATGTCATAAATGAACATATATATAAGAAAGAAATGGAGTTATAAGCAAAAAGTGATGCATTGTTTATTCAAGAAATACTGCCATGAATGCAGAACGATACAAATAGTGCGGTAAGCAAGGGATAGGACTATTAGACATGTCCCCCTCCAGGGTTAGGCTGCGGGATGGTGAATAAAACGGATTTAATGCTCGTAATGGAGACCACCTGGATACTCATCGTAGCCTTTCTCCTCCCTGGCTATTGCATCGTGAGTTCGGCAGAGCGATCACGGACAGGCCTCCGTGAACGGAGTCCTGTGGGTAAGAAAAAAGAAAAAGAGAAAGAGGACACACTTGGGAGCCCTCGTGCGTTAAGCCGCATTCCGCCTCGGTGGTCATGCCCCCCTATGCCCATGGTATTCCGCAGCGTAATGATGTACGCGGCGACTAGTCTTGCAATTTTGCAAGGGCTGGGTTAGCCGATTGTTACGCTGTGTTCGAACGTGCTGTGTGGTCTTGTTGTAGGTTACTCCGGCGCGCGCCGTGGTCCGGTCGCTTAACGCCGGACTCGAAATTGCCTTAAGAGGCTGCTCAGATTTTACCGCGAGAGCCGCTGTGTTCCTCCGCTCGTAGGGGAGCGCTGAGTGTTTCCGCTAACCGTAATGACTCGAGGGCCTCGCATCTTGAGCTTGAGGTATGCGAAAGCGGCACCGCTTGAACTTTGTGAACGTGGTTCGTCCGAAAGCAAGAGCATGATAGCCGCCATGAACGGGACTATATCAAAGATTGACTCGCCGAAGTTATCCGGGATCCAAGACCACCTCGAGTGTAATCGAGCCTGCATAATTGGCCTCTACACCTGGTATGACGCTTTGAAGGTCGCTCTTGTGGGTTTGATCCTTGAGGGGTCTATGCCCATCTTAAGACCAGATCCCGGTAAAGCAGGTTCAGTTGCCGCCGCCGCCATCGACTCTAGTGAGGTGAAATCCATCAATGATTGGGTCTAAAACCACGCGCGAATCCAATCGTGGGCGGATACTAGTGGTGGTCCTTCGATCAAAAGTGATCGGGCAGGAGGACCATGGTTGAACTTTGGGGCGATTTAGCTCCATCACAGATATCGCCCTCGAGTGCACGCTCGCCCTCTTGGGTATGTGAGTTGCGATATCATGTTCACCGTCCGCACTTGTGGGGGAAACCCTTTGTCCTCTATTGTTCGGCGGTCGGGTCTCTTCCTCGCCATCGCTATGCAGCCCCTTGTCATTGTTTTCGCAATTAACTTGCATGCTCGTTGAATACCCAACAATCCTTGTTGGTGTGATTAGCGGTTTTCGGGGTGCCATGTATCCGCAAGAGCTGTCGAGTGTTCGGTCCAAATTGACGGACCCGAGTAGTTCTTTGAATGGCTTTTTTCGCGATCGGTTTAGAGCCTCTAAATCCGCATCGACCGTCAGATCCTGGTGTTATCGCCGCTAACGCGCGCTTGTTTTGTTGGCGACGTGATCTGCCATTGCGTCCTGGTATCCGGACTACCGTGGGTTTTGCCGAGGTTGTTATCATGGCTAGCCAGTCTGTCCTCTCCGCGGTAAGCGGTCATAAGTGATGAGGGTTGCTGATGATTTCGCTTTTCCTGTCCTAGGTGCCGTGCAAGCCAATCGTCATGATGTTATGTTTGAAGGTTGCGAGCGCTCGCATCCGGACAATCAATGATTTGATTTTTCTTTGTTAAGAACCGTGTCCAAAACTCGCTCGCCGATTCGTCTCGCTGCTGAATTATGTGGCTTAGGTCATCGGGCGCCCGTGGTCTCACATATGCGCCCCGAAGTTGTCGGGCGAATGCGCTTCCGTGTCTTCCCAACACCCAATTGATTCTCGGCCGCAAGTTGTTAAGCCAAGCTGGTCCTTAAGCTTGAGGGAGATATTTGATGGCGGAAGATCGCCACCACGGGCCATGTGGATATGAAGGAGATAGTCTTCGATCCAAACCGCGGGTCAGGCCAGCCATCGTGAGATTCAATGTTCACGGGTTTAAACCCTTCGGGATTTGATGATCAATTACTTCATCTGTGAAGCATAGTGGGTGTGCGCTCTTATATTGGGCTATATCACGACGTAGCTCCAGCTGAGCTTTGTTCATCGTGGTTCGCCCGCCGAGTTGTCAGATCCGGGCGCGACGACTGTCGCCGTCAAGATCGTATGCCCACACGATCCGTAGATCGATCTTGATTGTCTTGCCTTATCTCCAATATGTCTCGCAAGTCCGGCGATTCCCCGTGGGCTTCAGACTTTTCGAGCGGTGCCAGGGTACGGTTCTCGTGGAGGGCCTAGAGGCCTTCACAGAGCCACGAGGTGGTCGGTCACCGACAGCGGCACTGGGTGATGCAGTTTATATGCCTCCTCCTCTAATCGAGGGAGCAACTTGTGTTTGGGGGTAGCTTTTGAGGGCTGCTCGAGTTCATACTTTTCGCCGCAAGGACTTCACCCATTTGTCGGCTAGCAGTGTCTTGATCAGCTCTAAGCTGTCGCTGCTTTTTTTTAGGTTGTTCGCCGTGGCCATTAGCCCGCTTGAAATGCTCTTGTCCGACGGGATCTTCGCCACGACGACCTTAATTGCTGTCAAGGAGGCTTGCCTCGCTCCGGAGGGAGGCATGTAATTATCATCCTCTACCTCTTCGTCGCCGCCGCCATGAGGGCTGGCTTCTCCGGCCCTCTTGTGCTGAATCTTGCCGGAGGGGTTGTCTTCGCACTCTCTGGGTGTTATTATCTCCTGCGCCGAATCTCCATTCTTGTTGTATGGATTTAGAGCGGCGCCACGACGCCGGGCGCTATTGTTTCTTGGAGGAGTCTTCCTCCGCTGCTTCCTCTCCATTCCCATCCTTTGGGATGTCCACCATATATATGTCGATGACAGGTGGTCTTCCAAAGGCCCTCGAGGCGCTGGTTCTGGTCGCCTCCGCATCGCCGCCCATACCGCCGATGTCTTCGAGTCGATTCTAGCATGTCGGTTAGATCGCCGACAGGGCTACAAAGTGGTGGTGGGTGGGCTTTTGAATTTCATCAGTCAGATCCCAACCATCCCGCCGCAGCTCGGTCGTGGCTCTCCGACAACGAGATACTTTAGCTTAATTCAAGATGTCGCCAAAAGGTGAGTGTTGAAAGATGTCCGCAGCGGTGAACTCCATGATCGGCGCCAATCGATTCGATTGAGGGGCGCGGAGGTTCGGAGTCCGGGGAGTCCGCACTGAGTCACGAAGCCAGAACGAACAAGGTCAGATTCGCTCCATCGCCAGAGGTAGCAGCCTCGAGGCGGTGTCTAGCCACCCATCTCGATTCGCGCAGCCCACTCCGGAGTCAAGGGTCGGAGCGACTCGTGCGCCTCTGTGGCACCGCTCGCAGCAAGAGCTAAATCATGCCCATCGTGATAGCAGGCGGCGCGCCGGTTAGGTTTCGAATCCACGAAGATCAAGTTCCGATGTCACCGTGAAGTTCAGTTTCCAACCGACCGATGGGCTGTATGAGCTTTCGATTCGCTCCAGATGGCTGCTTAATTGCCCGCAGCAAAGCCGCCAATACGAAGATTCGTCCGGGAGAAAAGTCTCATCCTCGACCGCTACAAGTATTGATTTATCGAAGGAGCCATCAAGCTTATCGATGATGACACAGAGGAACTCTTAATGAAAGCACCAATGTCGGTGTCAAACCGCGGATCTCGGTAGGGTCCCGAACTGCAGGCCTAGGCGGATGGTAACAGAGACAAGGGACACGATGTTTTTACCAGTGTTCGCCCCCTCGATGGAGGTAAACCCTACCCCCGCTTGATTGATATTGATGATATGGGTAGTACAAGAGTGGATCTACCACGAGATCAAGGAGGCTAAACCCTAGAAGCTAGCCTATGGTATGATTGTTGTTGTGATTGTCAGTCCTACAGACTAAAACCCTCCGTTTATATAGACACCGGAGAGGGCTAGGGTTACACAGAGTCGGTTACAATGGTAGGAGATCTACATATCCAGATGCTGCTTGCCTTCCACGCCAAGGAAAGTCCCATCCTGACACGGGACTAAGTCTTCAATCTTGTATCTTCATAGTCTTGGAGTCCGCCGATCACGATAGTTCGCTATCCGGACACCCCCTAGTCCAGACTCCTCACCCGCCGCTGGCACGGAGGATCCGGGCGATGAGCATGACTCGACTACGCTGACAAGCTTGAGCTTTGTCACCAGGTTTTGGACGCAGGTTTGAGTCCGGCAGCCTTCTTCCGAATTACCCCACGCCAGCCCGCCTCTTCCGTGAGGTGAGCCGTAGGAAGCCGATCGAATTCTGGGCCGCCACCATTTAGGGTCACACGCTCTTGATGTAGAACCACCCCGATTGCACATCCCTTTATGGTCTCCACGGGAGCCTCGAGCCATAGGACGTTGGCCATCTTGCTTCACCATGGCACCTCCGACTCCACTTGGCGGCCAGCCACTACCTTTGGCTTGACATTGAAGGTCTTCACCATGTCAAGTGAGGCTGGATGCATAGGAAGGCCTCGCACACGCATTTATGAATGCCGAGATGTTGAGGATGAAATTGGGGCCGATCGTGGAAATCCAGCCGTAGAAACATGAGTCCCTGGGACAAATGGGTGAAGTGGAAAACCTAGTCCATGGAGAAAGTGGGGAGGAACACCACCTCTCATGGGGCCTGGGATAATCCGCCTTTGTCGGGGGAGCCATGCACGATGTCGCTGGACAAGTATCCGCCTTCACAGTTTTTTGATGTGCCCTCCGCGGACGGAGGAGACCATCCACTTGCCTCCCTCCCAGACATGGCTGGGAAGGTTGAGGCGAGATGTGCGGACTTGGGCGCTGGAGCTCGAAAGTGCACGGAAATGGATGAGCAAAGGAGGAAGAAGGCGAGGTAAAAGGTGGATCCTTATCCCCTTATATCGACGGACTGCTGGCGCGCCCCACCAGCCCGTAAAACTCGCTTATCTCCTGTTACCAGAATCAATGGCGTATTGGGTTACCCACGCCTCGTGATTGATGAGAATCTCGGAATAAGGGACATGATCTCTACTTTG